>JANIJI010000059.1:10762500-11362500 GCA_024500535.1 Leptonema lineaticorne
TTTTAAATAAATTCATAATTTTAATCAAAATGAAAATTGAAATGTGTTTCAGAAAAACTTTTCTTTCCTAAATATTCGCTATCCTTTTACGACATATTTTTTTAAATGCGATACAAAATATCAAAAATCTTTATTTATTTTAAAATTTATTCTCAAAATTAATATTTTACAATGAATATACATATATTTTTTTTACATATCTGATAAGTTAAGTTCACTTATCTGCATATATATATATATATATATATATATATATATATATATATATATATATATATATATATATATTTATATATATATGTATATTGTATATATGACTGATCAATACATTAATGTTTTGAACCATCATATCATTATTTAATTAATATTGTAATTATAATATTAATTGAATATAATCATTAATTTAATACAAATATAATATTTTAAATTGAAATATACTAAATTCCACATTGGAAAGGGGCCTTCAACTTTTATACGACTGTTAAATTACGGATTTCAGTAATATAATAAATTCTTTAAAATATAAAACGGAAATAAATTTTAAAATACGTATTTTTTTTTTTTGTAATTCAGCGTCGCCTTATAGTAAGTTACGTTAACGATCATAAATATTTATAATTTTACGCAAATAGCCGATAACATAAAGTAGAAAGGTCGACCGTCGAAATTGCGGAATTCCACATTACTTGTTTTTTTTTATGCAATTACGATAATTTATATGAAAATTATATATATATTTTTTTATATCAATCACATATTTACAATTCTCGAAATCGAGTTCAAAATAAATATGTGTGTTTGTAAGCATCGCGTTAACCACTTGATGCGTCGTTTTTCATTCAATTAGTTAAAAAAAAATGGGTTAAAGTACTGATCCGATTAAGTAATATTGATTACTAAACCGATAAATGAATAAATAGAAATTTATTCATCATAAAACATAAAACTTGATAACTAATATTTCAATATATTTTTTGTATGAAATGTTTATTTTGATTTTTCAATTATTTGTATGTTTTTTTTTCGTTAAGTCAAATATCATTAGTATAATTAATAAATTATCATAATTTACACGTGTTATAAAAAATAAAACAGTTATTACTGTTAAATATACTTTTTTTCTCTACAATATTGACTACTTATCGATAATCGAAACGATTTTTTTTAATGTAAATCCAGTTAAAAAGACCACATAATTTACGACACTGAATCAGTAACAGTTTTTTTTTCAAATAGAGTTCAAAGTCTAATACTTTATAATTATTACATTGACTGTAACAAATAATACAATAATTTTGTAAAAAAAATAATTATTACTTAAATAACGATCATCGCGTTTATTTTTTTTTTCAATTCAGTGACATTTTCAGTTCAAAAAATAAGATGAAATAGATTTTGAATTTCTTTATAATTAAATTTTTTATAATGATTTGCTAAAAAAAACTACTTAGATTGAACAACATAAAATATTAAAACATTAAAAATATTTTATCCAAAACAAAGACTGTTCAATTTAACGGGGGGCTTCCAATTTGCATAGAATAAAATTTATATTTACAAACATATTTTAATATTTTTTTTCAATTTTACTGTTGCTCGCGATTAAGAGGAATATAATTTTTTAATTATATTTTAGTTTTTTTTCTACACTTGTTTGTTGGTAAGTGAGAACTGGTTATTTTAACTTTTTCTCTTCCTTCATCTTGTTCGAAACACGTCCAAATTTTCGTTATTACGTCCCACTAAGTTTCTCAAACTGTCAGTTTCGTGTAGATTTCTATTCATGAATAAATATAAATTCATGGTATGTCAAAATTTATAATAAAAAAAAAAGAAAACAAAGAAACTAAAAAGTTTAAACAACAATGCAAAACTCATATCAAAAGAATCTCGAAGTAGAAGTCAAGGTTCCCCTTCGTTTGAGTCACATTTTCCATTATTTATTCAAGTTTAACAAAGGGTTTTAACAACTAATATGGAATCTCAACAACTTTTTAAACGAATTCATATTTACGTCAATTTTGAATTACTCGAATAATTATAATATTTTATTCACAAATTCCAGCTCTAAAATATTTAGTAATTTCTTTTATTACCGAATAATACATTTTCTTCTAAGCTAATTTATATCTATATGTATTTTAATGAACATTTTTAACGCATTATAAGAATTTTAAATTCTGTAGTAGCAAAAAATTAACTAATTAATTAAATTTATATATAATTCATATTATAAACATTATATTTGATATATATTTTTTTATATTTTTATGTATGACACACCGTTTATTAATCACTGGAATACAAGTATACCTTTTATACGATATATATATATATATATATATATATATATATATATAATCCGGTTTTTGATGAGGGACAAAAAGTACACACATATGAAACGATCATTATTGCCCGTTATCTTCATTTCTGTGATTTAAATATACGTTTAATTTACGGTGTTTTTATACGTAAAAACGTCGACCGAAATAAACCGGTTTGACAATCAGTTTTTCCACTTTTCACGATTTTATTTCATTTGCCATTGAAAATTGACGGTTTCAAGCCTATCGTCGTTTTTATTGTTTGAAGTTGATGAATATATACATACATATACATATATATATATATATATATATATATATATATATATATATATATATATATATATATATTGTTTTTATTGAAATGACAAATTTATATTGACATAAATATGTGTAATCTGTATGATTTTTTTGATTATGTTAATATATAAATAACATTAATTGAAGCCAAGGTCCGTTATTAGCCATTTTAATATTTATCTTGTTCTAATATTAATTTCTATCATTGAATTATTTTCATATACATTATTATTAATATTAATTTATTTTCAGCATTTTTTAATGACATATTTTTCGTCAAAATATCAAATTACAATTATTCGTCAAATTTTTCTATATCAAAGATAAGAATTAAAAATGAGGTCAATCACCTGTAGATTATAACGATACTATTTTCTGTTCCAAATTTGATTAATATATATTATATATATATATATATATATATATATATATATATATATATATATATATATATATTATACTATTTTTGTTTGGCAATATGTATTACATAATATTACATTAAATTGTATTAGAACAAAGGTTATGAAATACATTATAATTTTGATATTTTATTCATTGCTGTTTTTTTGCAAATTGTTATTTATTTTGCATAATATAAATATCGTGTCAATGTCACATCAATATTTTCACTGTTTAGTCATTTTTAAAAAGATATTTTTATTTATAAAAAAAAATATATACATAACATTACTTAGCAACATCCTTATCAATATATTATTTAGCAAATTTTTAACAATAAAAATAAAATCGAATAATTCTTAATCGTATAATACATAATCTGTGTATTAATAATATATAGTTTTCTGTTGAATAACACTAAATATTGAGCGATATAATTTTATTTAATTATTATGATTTGTATACTAATATTTGACAAAATAGATATTGTTTTCATTTGTAACGGTTTCATACATAAATTTTGATTTAAGACATCATCAAAAGTATAAATAATTATGTAATACTTAGATTAATAATTCTAAATTCATGTGTATTCAATGAAAATATTTTATAAGATGTCTAGGATAAAAATTATGTGTATATTCAACCATCATTAACGAATGTACATAATATATTTAATGTCTTATCGTTTATATTCATATTTCTTAATTAATATCGGTATATCATAATATATAAGAGATTAATATGAAGATTTTTCATAATATTATTATTACACTTTCACCCTTATTCAATATAACGCATACATATATAATTATTATATAAAAATTTGTATTGATATTATTATTGATAACCACTGCACTATTAATTGTTTATATACTATACATTATAATAAACAATTATTCGATTTTTATATTATACAATAATAAGTTAATTATGAAAATGCATAATAAATTAATATACTATACAACATTTTAATTTAAAGTTAATAAATTTAACTAGCTGAATAAAATATATTTATATTTGTAATTATTATAAAAATATTTTTAATTAATTTAATACGAACACTTTCAAAAAAAAAAATGATTCCGATATGGATTTTTAGCGGATTTAATTACTGTAAAATATTTACGCACAATAATTAATACAAATTAATTCACATATTAGGCAATATGGAAGTTAAAAAAATGAATTATAATATTTTATATATACTTAAAATAATATATATTCATTTATAATATAATAAATCGGAATAAAAAAAATGTATAGACCTTCGTTTGAATAGAAACCGCCCAAACTTAAAAAGATGATCCTTGAAATATAAATAGGTTTACCTGTTTTATTGTTCAAATTTTGAAGGCTATTTTTATGTGATCGATTAAAATATACGTTTATTTAGAAATTTGATGTTGGTCCACTTAACACAAATGAATTTATAATTAATTATATAAGTTAGTCATATTTTGATTTTACTTTTAAACTAATTAATGGTTATATTTTATTTTTAATTTAAAATTTGTACTGAAATCGATTTATTATATATATATATATATATATATATATATATATATATATATATATATATATATATATATATATATATATATGCTTGAACTTGAACTTGACACGTGTATAAAAATTTTGCTAATATTGATGCAAAATATGCTGTTACAACTTTATAGGCATAAAAACAGATTTGCAAATTGAAAATCGAGCCCCATTTGCAGAAATAATTGCTGATTTAAAATATCTAAATATGTAAAAAAAAAATTTTCGTTTCTACAAATTCAAGGGAAAATATATGATATATTTCTCCCATATAGCAGATTCAAGAATCGCATATATTTATTATAAATTTATAATTAAACATTTATAATATTATATATTTATGTGAAGGTCTTATTATCTAAATATGCACTATTTATCGTTTGCTATTTACTAATGACGTCATATAAATTGATTATATTTATTGAAATTATCGTTTTTTTCAATAGTAAAAACAAACTTATAATTCTCGTTGTCTTCTATTAAAAATTTAATAAAATTATGACAGAATTCAGTTTCATTTACTAAATTTTTTGTACTATTATAAATCATTTCTTTTTTTATATCATAGACGAATTCTCAAAATATAAATTTATTTAAAGTTTTTATATAGATTACATAGTATATTATTTTGGATGAACTCATTCTGACCTATTCGTAAACCATTGATTATATTTCTAAATGTGCATTTTTTTTGTTATATCGTATAATTTGCTAAATTATTATATACTGTTTCTAATTGACGGAAAACACAAAGATAAAAAAAATGTATTATAAACCATTACAATATATTTTGAACTTTGTCTCCGATAATCGTAGTAATTTACATTCTTTTTTTCACTATGGCTAATCGCCGAATTTTTTATACATGTCGATTTAAAAAAACATTGTCGCAATTACTATTATATATATATATATATATATATATATATATATATATATATATATATACACGTGTATTTATATAATAATAAATATATCAAAAAAAAAACCGAATAGATTATATTCTCAAACAACTTAAATAACTTTTACCCTAAGTTACGATAATAGCTTTAATCTATTATAAAATACAGTTTTTACGAGATTAAATTGAATTTTTTTAAACTTTTTTTAGAATACTAATTGAAATAAAAACTTTTTTATTTCAAAATCTTAATTAAAAACGTTTTTAATATAATTCTAACAGTAGTATTAATTATTTAAAAATAATAATCTATTATATATTTTTCCGACGAAATAATCCGTTAATCGTTACAGATTTTGTCTTATCTTTTTTTTTAAATACTATATACCATTTTTTTAATTGTATTTACTTTTGTAACGTTTCCTAGTATATAGGCTTATAAATCCACTTATGAACATATATATTTTCTATTTCATGTAAATATAAAAATGTAACCGTTTAAATAGACTCGATGTATAAGGTTATCGTAAAATTATAGTTTATCGCTTAACATCAAAGACACGTTAACATATTATTTTTTATATTCCAAATTAAATAACATATTTAAAGGTTCATAATGATATGTCATATGCAATCTAAATCCATTATATTATATATATAATATGAAAAGTCATATTTCTTGTTTTTCTACACTTACTTTTATTTAGTAGGATGCTGATATTATTTATTATATAAATTTTTTCTAAGATTAATATTTTAATACTTTGCATATTTTTTTAACACGTTCAATAAGTTACTAATTTTGATAATATAATAATTAATGATTCACTTTAAAAATATATATCTATTTATATATACAGATTATACAATGATATGATATTTTGAATTCTGATTCTGTTAGATTTATACCATTTTTATCTAATAGTATTTTATATGTCATACGTTTCATAACATAACGTTATACTCAATATATAAATTTTTTATATAATTAATATTTTTTATCTTATTTTATTCTTATCGCGAATTGATAATAAAAATTCCGCTAGTACACGTGTTCGATTTGAACCCTTGAGGTCAAACTAATTAAATTTTATCTTACCAATTTTTATCTTAATATGTATTTATTATAAATGCATAATTAAAAATCAGATTGAATATAAATATTACGGTTAAAACATGTAACCAACCATCCGTCTTTATTATGAGGGAAAATGAAGGATGATGCAAACTAATTTAACTTTCGAATATAGCTTTTATTATATTTGCGAGGTTTAATCCGACTAATAGCTTGGGAAATTTACAATAAAGTATAATCGGATTTCCGATTAATCCATATTCAAATTATGGATCAATAAAATTGTAAATGAAAACAATATTTCGATGACATTTTATGAATTAATTTCATTTTTATACATATTTATTTTAAATTATTCACATGATATAATTAAAATATGAATATATGCGAATGAATAATTCAATATTTTGATTTACAATCAATCTATTAAATGATTAATATAAATAGTTGAGTCGCAATTGTTCAACGTTTTGCTGCAAATCTTTGAAATTTTATATGAACTCAACTTGAATGCAATCAAGTGCGTTTTAAAAAATATGTATTTATTTTATATATTTTTCCTATTTTGCATTTGATGATTTATATTACATTGTAAAATGAACTTTGATATCGAACATGCGTCACGTTTTACATAGATTCTATCGCAATTCTATTGTTTTGTTAGAGCTTCTCGTGCCTTTGTGTCATTTTTAATGAAACTTTGAATGCGTAAAAATTATAAAAATACGATAATTATAATAATAATAATAACAATGTATGCGATATTCGTCTTATTTATCTAATTACGCAGTAAAAAGATTAATCAATTTAATATTTGAATATTAAAATGTTGTTATTAAAACCGCGTGTTTTTCTTTTTTCACCATTTCATTCATAAACAATAATATATATATATATATATATATATATATATATATATATATATATATATATATGTATGTATATAGTTAATGCTTGTTATATTTGAAAAATAATTAATTGTAAATGTCTTATCATTGAAATAAATTAAATTATTACGTTTATTTTGATTAAAATATTTTATTGCGATTTTTGTGTTTGCAATAAGACATGTGTTGCCGCATAAACAACGCTTTGTAATGAAGATTTTTTTTTTAAATAAACTGTATATCGTAAAATAATATTTAAGATTTTTATTTGAGTTGTAAAACAAAGATTTTTGATTTATATCTTTTTTGAAATGAAAATAACACTGGTACAAGAAATAAAAAAAAAACATTCACATTGTTTTAAATATTATAATTAGTTTGTTATTTAATTATTAAAGCTAGTGTCCCATTAACACTGATAATATAGTGATATCAAAAATATATATGTATAATTAATTTTCAAGTTTTACAATTATTAATTAACATAAATATATCGATGACTTTAAACGTCACTGTATTATACTTCCTATTTCATTTATCTTATCTACTTTTTTATACCATTAGATTATAATAAACACGCACATTCACTAGTCGGTATTGATTATTATCATAAAATCTAGAATATTGTGAAAAATGTTATGCATATAGTGAAACTTGTCAGATTGAATACAGTCATCTTGTAAATTGAACATTTCTTTTAATTCATTCTTATAAACGAATTAAATATTATCCATTAAATTATTTTTCATAAAATTAACTGGTTAAATTTAACATTTGAAACTTTTTAAGTTTAATAACTGCTTTTAGTATTTTTTTCCAGAACATATTAGTATTTGATTTGAAAATTCTGAAGTCTCTAGAATATATATCTAATGAATTTTATTTTTAATTAGTGCAATAATACATTTCATAAAGTTTTTCCTTATTAATAATATACATCATAATAACTATTGATATTTTATTACAAATAAAATAACAATGAAAATTTAAATCAACTTAAAATAAATTTGCTAGGTAAAATTGTAAAGATTTTCTTGAGGTACAAAAGTTAAAAAAAAAACGATTCTAGATGTGATAATTCAAATTAAAAACCGTGCGTGCGAAAAATAGATTCTAAATATTGTTGGAACAATTATTATGAAAACATTTTTTCCGTATTTTTCATTAATCGTATTTAAAACTAGCTTCTTATTATTTTTAATTAATTATTGATAATATTCTTAGATACTATTTATTTCGGAGAATTTCTGATAAATAATTTTCCTCGTTGATTTTTTTATATTATTATAAATTATACTAAAATTAAAATTTGACATCTGTGAACGAAAAATATTATTAATTATCTTTTATATTTTTTTTTCAATTGCATATTTTTGAATAATTCATATTCAATAAAATATTCATTACATTCATGTTTACTCAGAGTTTCGGAAGATTATTTTAAAAAGTAATTTCGTTCTCTAAAATTAGAAAAAAATATATGGCAGTGAAAACTATTTATTGTAGAATTCTTAAAATTAAAATAAATCTTTTTAAAATTTCAAGTGGTTCCCAAAACTTTACACATTACTGATGAAATCTCTGAGCTACGGTGCATTAGCACTCAAAATATTTGCATCGCATGCAAATGAAAATAAATATTTATAACTATCTTATCAATAATAATCGTTAATATTATACAGTTATTAAAGTCTTGGTTTATTACATTTAATTGCGAAAAAAAGTAATTAACCCGAATGTTTCAAAAACTTTTTTTTTACATTTTTGTACAAACATATATGTTTAACATTTTCTTTTTTTTTTAATAAACTACGCTATCTTATTAACGTTGACATTATGACTTTATAATTATGCATCATTAGACATTTTTTTTCTAAAAATTATTATCGCGTATAATTTATCAAAATTGGATACATTTAGAAAACATTATCGGACGTTGTCCGTTTATTGCACACGTTATCGTTGAAAAAAAAATATTTCAAAACCGATTAAATATTATTATTTTCATCCGATTTCAACTTGAATAAATAATCAATATAAAATTATTAACTATACAATATAGTTGTAATATACACAAGATACGTCCGAAAAATATGAATTTTTAATATTGTATTTCCAGTGTCAAATCAAAATATACGTATATTATCTATTGCATATTTTAAATGAATATAAATCGTTATTTTTACAAGATTCGTATCATTTTTTTTTTATTATTTTCCATTACCTATGTCAATTGGATTTTTTTAAGACACGTGCACTTTGAACGTGGTCTATTCGACGATTTGCGACGGACAAACTTTGCATACAAAACAATGAATACACTCGACGAAATATCAATGTCACAAGGATTTCATTATATATTTAATGTTAAGGTCCGTCTAATACAAAGGTCGTTGTGAATCGAAAGGATCAAATGCACGAAGCGTTTTTTTTTTGAATATATGTGACGAGCTGGATTCGAATAAGCCAGCATTATAGAAAATTTGTGATTTTTCGACGAATATTTTAAAAAAAAAAAACGACAATTATGTTTATTTTAAAGATGTCTATATAAGTATAATTATGAAAAATTTACATGACTAATTACAGTGTTTATTTGAAATAATATTATATAATTTATATAGTATTATATTATCATTTAAAAATGTTCGTTCGAAATGAATCTTTAAATTCATAACGATTGAATTAGCAATTTAAAAGAAAATCGCAAGCTTAAACGATTAATTTAATTTAATTTAATAAACCTCAATTTTATCGGGTAAAAAGAATCAATATCATTATTTTAATAATTATGAAAAAGCAATAATATTTCGTTTTCACCTTCAATTTGTCGTCGGGTGCAATTATATCAATAATTTACAAAAAAAAAAAATATTTTGATACGATTTTTGATCTGATTTTAGCAAAATTACAATAAAATTATTATTTCGTTCTTTTTTTTTTGTATATAGGTATTTAAATATTACAATGTTTATATCTCATCTACATTAAATATATGCTGTGTAATTATTAAAAAATATGATTGATTTTGTATAATCAAAATTAGTAGATAAAATCTTATCTATTTATTTTAACCACTTTATTGCATTGTCAAAAAATTTGATATGTCCAGATTTATTAATGATACTATTGATTTTTGAAATTTCTTTTTTTTTGTTATATTAATACCAACAATGTATTACAATGTAAGACAAAATATATGTCAAAGTCGATATTTGATAAAAGAAGAGAACATTGTATGAAATATTAAAATAATCATTAAAATCACATCATATGTTAACATATGTAAATATTTAAAATACAATTATAAAAATATCAGCATATTTTATAGAGATTGTTATGCATCAAACAAACTCAATATGATTATATTATAATTACATAATGCATTTTTAATTTGGTTAGTTCATAATAATTATAAATTTATTTAAATATTTTTTAGGTTGGATATTATGTAATTAATTGATTTTTAAAAATTTAAAATGACAAATTTCAACACTTTCTATTATATATTGAAATTATTATATAAAATCGTTTTTATGAAATATTTTATTATTAATTATTAATACTGAACACACTTTTTTATTATTATAATGTATATAATGCATAATCAAACTTTGTTTTTGTAATTTTGTAAAAAAAAACAACCTTATTTTCATTTCATCTTTGATTAAATATAAAAATATTGATTAATCATATATTCAATAATCATACTGAATAAAAATATATTTTATGATAAATTTTTGTACTTTTAATTAATTTTATTAAGAATATAATTTAAAAAAAAAATGCTATTTTTCTCATATATAATATATTCATCGTAAATATGTTAAAGTAAAATTAAAAAAAAAACAATAAAAATGCTTTGTATAATTTAGAAAATATTCGTTTACGGTTGTATTTTTGTTTCACAGGAATTAAAAACATTCTTCAAAATATATCCGGAGAATTCAGAGCAGGCGAGCTGACTGCAATCATGGGTCCATCCGGAGCCGGAAAAAGCTCGCTGATGGACATTCTCACTGGATACACGTAATTTATTTAATATTATCAATTTATATATATTTGTTTATCATCGGTTCACCTTCTGATACAACATATTGAATTATTGCACACTTGTATATAATAAATAATATTTTGTTTTTTTTTTATTCAGTGATACATCACATCATATTAATAAACATAACATTTATGATTATTAATATGATTTATATAAGTGCTATAAAGTAAATTAAAATATATTTTTATGTACACTATGACATTCATTACGCAATCAGATATCGATGTTATTGATATACGTTGTTTATATGGTTATTATTTTGAAAAATTCTCATTGAAATTCAACGATTTTATTTTCATTTCATATTATATTTTTAATAAATCGTATTTAATTTAATTTTTATTTAAAATCTTATTACTTGAAATTAGGAAAATATTTATTTTATATATATATTTATTTAAAATAGGGTTTAAGTTTGTATATTTAATAACGATCTTATTTATTACAAATCCAACAATGAATAACATATATTTAAATAAAATAAATTTTCACAATTCTCTTCAACATCAAACATGATATTGCATTCGTTAAAAAGAATCAGTATATTGATTAAATTTATTTTAATTAATTCTTTCTATAACAAAACGTGTCACTGTCATCATGACAGTGACAACACCAAGAACAACTCGTGAATATCAAAATAAATAATAATAATAAATCGATAAATACACACACACATACACACAATAACAGTAAATGCGAGTTAACATCTGCTTGATTACAAGCGAAAATTTTCTTTGTTCGCGTCGTAAGTACGTCTTTTACTTGGGTGAAAGTAAAAACGATTTTACCGCAGTTATTACGCAGTTTTAACGACGCTCGTAATTATCGTAGTTATTATTTTATATAATATCATTACACGTTAAAAAGTGATAACTTTATTTGAAAAAAAAAAATTTAAATGCATATACGTACGTTTATTGTTTCTTCTCTGCCGTGATAAAAACAACGCAAAACATTATCAAGATAAATTGACTAAAAGTAAAGATCATATATTTTGAATTATGTTCAAAGTCAAAAGCTTTTGAATTTATTTTTTTCTTCTTGTTAATATATAATGTATGAACTGTGTACTGTTGTAATTTTTTTCGTTATAAGTATAAATTGTATACATATTATACTTAATTTCGTAAAAGATTTCAAAATTATAAAATTAATCCAATATATATATATATATATATATATATATATATATATATATATATATATATATATATAAATTGACATATTACAATATTTAGCACAATTATATAAAATAAAACTACAAAAAAAATATTTTTTAAACGTATAAGAAAATTTGTATTATCCTAGAAATAATTGTAATTCATAAAGAATATGATATAAAAAGAGAACATTCTTACTGAATATTAACGTTTAGAACGTTAATTAAAAAATATATGTTTTTGAACATACATAATTTATTTTTTTAATTAGAAATAAATAAATCTAACTATATTTCTAACTAAATTTATTATCTCAAAAAAATTAACACAATACGGTAACATTTAACATAAAATAAAATGTTATCTTTATAATATATTTATTGATAGACCTTTTAAGCTACCTTTTACAACATTAAATAATTACTTATATAATATTTTTATTTTGTATTATAGTTAATACTTGTTGAAAATCTACTTTATTCTCTTTAATTATTATAATAGAATATAGTAAATGTAATATAGATTTATTCTCTCGTCATTAAACACAGTAAGCTTGCTATTTGATCCATTAAAATATTAAGTAATGTAGGGCTCGATGAATCTCCCCATTTTATGACTACATCCACGTTTATGTACGGCAAGTAAATATATTGCAGGATGATAATACATAATAAATTGGAAAGATGGAAACGAAAATGAAATATGTCGGCGCCAGATCAGTACAAGAATAATAAAATATTTCTAAAATTATTTACAGTAATTATTAATTATATAAAATAAAATGCATTACGTTCAAACACTGGTGTGGTGCCGTTTTTATGAAATGCGCGTTTCCATCGTTGTACAAAGTCGAATTTTTAGTACAAATTTGTTTACGTTTTCGGTCGTTCTGATTTTCCAAAAAATAAAAAAATACGTCGAATTCTTGCCTTTTAATTTTTATTATTAGACAGTTTATAGTTCAATTAGAACAGAAATAATAATAATAATAATAATAAAAGAATTGCAAAACAGTCGTTTCATAACCGTTTTTTATCGACGTGCTGTATATACATTTCCTCTCTTTGTGTTTTATATCTACTACTGTGTGACTCATTAAACATATGCACTGGAGTGGCCAGTTGTAAACGTTAAAACGTCGCTTCTCCAACTGTTCGATTCGCTCATTTAAGAATTTAATATAAAAATAACTGCAGAGTCGTTTTGTGAACTATACCAGTTAAAATAAATGGAAAACTTAAAATTATACAAATGTATACAATATTTAAATGTAACGATCGACACAATAAACCAGACGCGTATTTTTATTATTAAATTATATCATAATATAAGACTATTTCAATACATTCAGTGTGCATCGTATCTTTTCTTGTATTAACACAGAAAAAAAAAACGTTATCAAAGCAAATAAACTATTATAGTAATAAATGTTCTATTTCGATTGTTTTTCAGCGAATGTGTTACTCAAAGTTATCATTTCGATATGAGTAATTAATATATGCTTTGTGTAAAGGTGTACCAAATTTTAACCTTGATTAATAGGGCCTTGTTTACTTAAAAATTAATCAAATAAAGGCCGAATATCTATTTAATATTCTATTCTGAAGCGGTAAGGTTGGTAATTTTTGTTGGTTCTCTGCCTCTTTTGAATATTTTCGTTGTTTATGTAATATATATTGGTCTACTAATCTGTGTTATTGCTTTAATGTAATTAATTATAAAACTACAAAGATCCGCTTGAAATATATAATAACAATTTAATTATTCATTCTTGAATAATTTATTTAAGATTTTGCTTTTCAATCGATGACATCTTATAATATTTTTTTTTTAGATTCATAGCATTTTTTTAAGTCAACAATATTTATGTAAAATAGTCTTTATTTATTTTTATATTCATAATAAAAGAAATAGAATAACAACATTGATTTTAATTACAAAATATTGACTATCATAATTATAAAAATATATAGATGTTAAAATTTTTATCTTTGCTAGGAAATCCTTAATTCATATTCAAATTTATTTACTTCCACCATTATTGTTAATTTTTTTTTACAAATTATATATTTAATTTATTCGTTTTGTTTTAAATTTATTAAATTTTCTCTTATTATTTTAATTACGCTTGAAAATATTTATTAATATTATTTATGCTGCAATCTTTTAACATGTAGTTTTCATCAAGAAAAATAAAACTTTTTTCTCGTATAAAATGATGAAAATTATGACAAATTTAAATGAATATTAAATTAAATCTAACCATTAATAAATTCGATAAAGCGTATATATTACAACATTCATAAATTAAATTTTAAAAATTATATACTTAAATATTTTCAATGGACAATCTTTTTCCTCCACTACTTTTATTTGTATATTTCAACATTTTTTTTAATAAAAAAATATTTATATTCGTATAATTTATTTAAAAAGGCTCAAAACGAAAAAATCACAACGTTTCTAAAATTGAATTATTCTTATGTGTCATTATTTCCATATAGAATTCCAGCTACCTGTTGGCGTAAGGTTATTGATTTTTCCAACCCCCGTTTTGAATACATACGTATGTCTCTCAATTTAAGAATTAATATAATTTAATATTAAATCTAAATCTAATCTATTCATTCTAGATTTTATAGTGAATTTATATATATATATATATATTTAATTTATTTAGTATATATTTTTTGAATCAAGACATTTCAACCAAGATGCGACCGTTCACCGAATTGCACAACAATACAAAATTCGCAATCTCCATTTTTTTTTTTCTCTTTCCTCATCGCACAGTTTGACAATCGTCGGTTTTTCACTTCAACATAGCTGGTTCGTGACGGACTCGTTCCGTTTATCCCGATGCCGTGAGTGCGATCGCACTGTGCGACAGAAACGGCAACAAAACAATCGTCGTCCCTCTCGCTCGCACTTATGCGACGGATCGTCCGGTGCAGCAGCACTAGCCAAGGACGCGGGCCGAGTGCGCTTGCACTCGTTTTGCACCGGTTCAAAGCGAGAGCGATCGTATGCAATCGGATTTTTTTTTAATTCTTTCTTTGTTCTTTTGTATATAAACGATATTTTTAAATATACATTTAATATGAATATATTATTTGTAATAACAATATCTTTAAACTGTACTTATATATAATTTAATTTACATTGAATACTATATATATATATATATATATATATATATATATATATATATATATATATATATATATATATATATATATATATATATATATATATATATATAATTTTTCTGAATATAATATAAGAAAATGAATAAAAAAAGTACTATTCGATTTACCTTTTTTTTTATAATAAAATTATCATACAAATCGATGAAATATTATTTTAATTTATATATTAAAAATTCTTGTATAACTATCGAGAAAAAAATGTGATTATAAACCTCTTTTATTACATTCCCGTCGAAATTTATACACGTGACGTACACATATTCAATAATTAATTTTTATTCTTATTAATAATTAATTAGAAATAATATGATACACTTCATTGAAATGTTTCAAGAAGTATTTATTGTATATTTATATTATGCTTATATAATAAATAAATCAATATAATTTTAAAAATATTTTTATTATAAATGAAAAATTTCAATTACATCCTACCGTTCTTTTTATTTTATTATTTATATTTAAATTACCACTTCTTTGTAAACGTTTGATTCTAGTAAATTGCTGTTTATGTATTTAAAACATATATTATTTTATTCTGTTTGTATGATATTTTTTGATTAATTACTAAAAATAAACAAATAATTGTTAGTTATATAATTATAATATAAACAGTATTGGTTTCTATATAAAGTGTTTCAAAGGTTTATAAAAGAACAAAATTCCTGTGCTAATTTTATACTACATGTTTCATTTCAAAGATTACGCATAGCAACAATGTTGAATTATCATTAACCATTTAACTTATATGGACTTTGTGATTATTTTTTAATGATGAATAGGAAAACAGTATGGTATAGATATTGTTCAATGAATCACATAAATATTTTCATTTAAAACAATCCATATTTATAATTAAAAAAGATAAATTACGATTAATACAATGTAATATATATATATTTTTAAAACATTGTTTATGAAATGTATTAAATTTAAATCCTTTGTCATAATCAAATTTACCGGGATATGAAAAAAAAATAGTTTAATTCCATCACTAAACAGTTCAACGTTACAAATTAGATATTTTTTATTCATAATTAAATACTATTAAATTATGGCTGTAATGAAGAGCTTTAAAAAAGTTTTCATTTCTTATATATTTCGAAATAAAAATTAAAAAGTTATATTTAATAAAACATTATTTTCTGCAATTAGTGTTTAATTTATAAGCGGTTATATATTAACTAATATATTTGTGTAAATATATTGAAATTGATAACATACATAATAATAATATTGCTGTTTTTTAACAGTTCAGCATGGACTGGTTCCATAACAGTAAACGGTTACGAAAGAGATAATAGAAAATTCAGACAACAGTCCTGCTATATTATGCAAGATGATCATCTCCAACCATTGTTGACCGTCCGAGAAGCCATGGTTTTCGCTGCAAATTTAAAACTCAGTTCTGAAATTAGTTATAAAGAAAAACAAAGTAGGGTATGTACACTTTTGATTAAAATTAATTGTTCAGAAATATTTTTTTCCATTTATTTACAAAGGAAAAATATTGATATTCTACATATTGTTGGAAACCAATAATGTAACCGTTCCTATGAATAATTTTAATTATTTTATAAAAAGTGACTTCATTATAAATTTCAATTAGGTTTTTAATTTTTTTTTAATACAGGAAATGAATATATCATCAATGTAATTTTTTAGATTATATTGATGTCCTCATACATAATGAAGTATGTATATTACAAATCGTACAATTTTTTTTTAATATTGAAAGTGGATTAATATGAAATTAAGGTTATATAAAGGAGAAATCAATCAATTATAAAAATAAAATTTGTTTTAAAATTTTAATAGGTGGAAAAAATTGTAATATATTTTTATTAATGTATCGTCACTAAATTAATCAAAATTTTTATTCAATTCATATTTAATTATTACTAAGACATGTACTGATTTATCTATGAATATATTTTCTAAATTACAATATTTTCTAAGAAGTAATTTAATTTTCTATATCTATGATATATTTTATAAAACAATGTTTTCATATTTTTATCAAATATCAAGAATATACTATTATATATATATATATATATATATATATATATATATATATATATATATATATATATACATATAGCAAAAAAATATTTGTTAAAATTGACAAGACAATACCAATGGTTTAAAGAAATAATCATTCAAAATTAAGGAAATCATTTCTTAAATGTTAGATATTACAAAGTGGTGTAGTTACTAAGGTATAACATCTGCAACATTGTCTTTCTTGATATCATTCCATTTTTTCTATATCGCGATAAGCAACATTTGTTACAGTACACCTGTGTTTCTATTGTGCTTCGGTCAATTATCGATATGTATCTGTCTATCTCTATATCTTGCAGATCTTTTATAGAAAAATATATGTCTATTTAATACGAATTTATCATTGTATATTTTAATTTCAGATAAACCAAATTCTCAATGCTATTGGACTTGGATCAGAGACTATTGAAAAAACAAGAACGAACAGTTTATCCGGTGGTCAAAAAAAGCGTCTAGCCATAGCATTAGAATTAGTTAGTAATCCACCTGTGATGTTTTTCGATGAACCCACTAGGTAAATAATTTAATTTAAATATAACACTTTATTTACTTTCTCCATGTTTACCATTTTTTATGTTTTCAGTGGCCTCGATAGTTCTTCATCAAAGCAATGTATTGGATTGCTGTTGCAATTAGCTCGTGAGGGTAGAACTATTGTTTGCTCAATTCATCAACCTTCTGCTTTGATATTGGAAATGTTTGATCATTTATATGGTTTAGCTGATGGTAGATGTGTATATCAAGGCAGCATTAATGGTTTAATTTCATATCTTGGAGAAATGAATCTTCGATGTCCACCATATCATAATCCAGCCGATTTCTGTAAGCTATTATATATTTGCATGACGAAGAATTTACAATAGTTAAATTTTTAATTTAATATATATTTAAATAGTTTTAGATGTGTTGACTGGTGAATATGGATATCATATTGAAAATTTAGTTATGAAATCAGAAAATGGTAAAAGTCATATTTGGAGAAAAAATAAAAGAGATAACGACAATTTTAATACACCCTTACACTTAAGTAAATTTATAATATCAACATACTATTAGTTATTATTTTTCATAATTCATTAAAAAAAATTTTTTTTTTTTTAGATAAATTACTTCCAAATGGGTTAATGACTCCAGTTACAGCACCAAATTTACCAATAACACCATTTTCACCATTGACTGCTGAAAAACCTTCGAAAGATTCTTCTTTTAAATATAAGAACCCGTATAAATCGTATCGTTTATATCCGACGAAGTTCTTCAGACAGCTCTCAGTACTCATATTGAGAAATATAAAAATATTGACTCGTGATCGAGTATTGACATATATGAGATTCTTTATTCACTTATTCATAGCTGTAATTATGGGTATTTTATACTACCAAATCGGTATGGAAGCTGAGAATATAAGAAATAATTTTAATTTTATATTTTTCACAATAATGTTTTTGATGTTTACTGCTTTTAGTTCTATGGCTCTTTCATGTAAGTATTTAAAAAAAATATTTTAATTTTATTTTTAATATACTATTATAAATATAACTTTCTTTTGTCATATTATTCTATTGTAATTTTGATAGAAATTTTTTTCTATTACTTATCGAAGTATATTTTTTAGTTTCTCTCGAGCTACCGATAATAAAGCGAGAACATTTCAACCGATGGTATTCTTTGAAAGCTTATTATATAGCAATGTCAGTTACGGATGCACCAGTTCAAATATTTTCAACCCTAGTATACGTTATCTTGACGTTCTTCCTAACTGGTCAGCCACTGGAGATGTTTCGTTTTTTTTATTTTACTGTGATATGCCTATTGATCTCGTTCGTGTCTCAGAGCATTGGATACATGATAGGCACCATTTTTAAAATTGAAGTATAAAAAATTATATTGTCATTGTGTTAATATAAATATCACTTTATTTTGTAATGTTTTTTTTTAATTACAGAGTGGTGTTATAATAGGTCCTCTTATTATATTGCCGTTTATGATATTTTCTGGATTCTTCGTACACTTGCATGACGCACATCCAGCGATGCAGTGGCTGTTCCACATATCTTTTCTTAAATATGGACTAGAAGGTGCCATGCTAAGCATCTTCGGTTACAATAGGAGTAAATTAGACTGTAATGCGTTGTATTGCCATTATAGATATACATCAAGATTTTTGGTGGACGTCGATATGGAAGAAGCGAATTATTCGATATCAATTATATTTCTAGTGGTGTTGTATATTATAATTAGAATGATGACGTTTTTCGTATTACATTATCGTGTAAGGAATAAATTATGATATTAATTTTGATTTAAACAAGAAACGAATCTAATTTACTGTGGAGAACTCATAAAGACGTGATTAATTTATTTATCAAATAAACTGTGCCATTTGAAACTACTTCAAATACTATGGTTATTTGTTTATAATTTTATATTATAAATCGATCAAAGTAATATGTGATTGTTTTAACAGTTAATACAGTTGGCACAAAAGTCAATAAACTATTTTAAAACATATGTATATTCACAAATCTTTATTTTTTTCACATGTTAAAGAATAAAAGTACAATAAAACTGTTAACAAATAAAAAATGACTGCAATTACATTCCATGTGCATTTAAAAATGTATTTTTTACTAAAGTAGTGCATGACTTTTGAATCACACTGTACAAAGTTGGTGTTGTAATAGTGTGTTTTATTTAAATGGTTCTATTTGAAAGTAATACTCTTATAAAAAGATGTAAAACAGTGATGTTTTATTGTTAATATTATTCGTAAGTTAAAAATGGTTGATTTATATTAAATATATACTGTGATGATTTTAAATCTAATATTAATTGTATTTTATTTAAAATGAGGGATATCAAAAGATTGAAAGAATTTATATATATATATATATATATATATATATATATATATATATATATATATATATATGGTATATATATATATATATATATATATATATATATGGTATATATATATATATATATATATATATATATATATATATATATAATTTATATATCAATGGTGGAAGTCTGTTAAAATGAAGTGATTTAATTCAATAAATCGTTTCTTTATTATATAACTTTTAAAAATATTTTTAATTTGAATATGATATTTTTATAATTCAAATAAATAAACATATTCATCTTATTATTTATAGACATATAAAAGATCTGTACAATGAAAAGGTAACAAATATTTCTATAAAAATTGTTAATATTTTTTTTTATATGTTATGGAATTTTGTTTGAAGGTTAATTTTGTTTGGAATGAAATAAAAAATATGCAATATTCACTCAGAATTACAATTTTAATGTATTTATAAATATCTTTTTCATTAAAAACTAGCATTAAATATTTTGAATTATGTTACATCTTGAATATTTTTTTCACCATTGATATATTTATAATGTATAGATTTTAAATTCTCATAAATATGAACAGAAATAGAAGATTGTTTTTATTAATTAATAGTTGTCACATTTTAATCATATTATAAATATTATAATTCATTTGAATTTTATTACATTTTTTTTATAAATTTATCAGTATTTCGACCAAAGATTTGTATTTCATTTATTTTTAGTAAATAAAAAAAACATTTTCAACTAGTACACCGTTTATATATCAATGTTTTGCATTTGTGGACCATATTATATAATACACAGTTAAAAATGAATAATTCTTTTATAAATTTATATCTATTTATGTTAAATATATATTTTATAGAAAAATATTTTATTTTTATTAGCATTCAAGAAAATCTGTAGATATGAGAATACGACTTCGTCATTTTTTATAAGATTCATAATTCATATTATTTATTCAAAGTATGCTCCATCTGCAATTACAATTTTTCCCCATAAGTACTTTAGAAATTCCTTGTTTGAAGAAATTCCGATCTTTTAAAATAATTTAATTATTGGACCAAATTTTGATGCTTTCGTAAGAAGTAAATTGGTCTCACATAAGAGAAAACAGTCATGTAGTAGTATTACTGAGTGAAAGGTGTTATTTTTTCATTTCTCCTCGAATGAAATAGCTCCTCTGCAACTGATCTTGATCTCACAGCAATCAGTTCTAGACATATTTCAGATAATGCACACAACTACCAATATTATACCCACGCTAATAATTAAATTTTAATATAATTATAAATTATTTATTCGATAATCATAATATAATTTATGTGTTTCTATTGACATCTATTGATTTTGTGATGAAACTTTATTATTAGATATCATAAAATGTTGAATCGTTATTATTATTTATATATCATATATTCTTTCTACTTGATTGTCGCTAATACAAACGATAAGTTTCAGGTGCACTTATTTTGCAATAAAACTTTCATAAATGATATTTATTTGAAATATTTTTTATCATTTTCAATGTGGTGATATTATTTGCTAATTATATTTCAATACTATGTGCCATTGAATTCAAATACATAAGTGATTTTACTACAAAATCTATTGAAAAGGGCTCCTTCAATAAAAAAAAAAATTAAAATACCTAAAATAAATAATTTAAACATTTTATTCGATTTCAACATAATTTGTTTCATGCATTAATAATAAGTATTATATAACTTTATATTCATTGTATAGTGTTCTATTATAAAATAAATAAAATGTTCAAACTATTTAAAAAATCTTTACTTTTAGTAATTTTTAAAAACTATTTTTCTTTATTGAAGAAAAATAGTTTTTAAGTGTTTCAATATACTGTAAATTAAGTGTACCGCTATAATGTACACAGCCAGCAAGTCTGCGTGCAACTTTAACGGACTATGGAATTCGTGCGGTTTTAACGGTCTGATCTGATCCCAAAGTCTGGAACGAAATATTCATATTTTTTTATTCTTTTAATGTTGGCTATACTGTTATTACACTTCTTTGAATGAGTTGACAATCATTTCTCAGTTTCAATGTGAATTTTATTAAATAATAAAATTTTGATTATGACACAAACATTGTTTTGATACTTACACCAACTAGATTATTATTGGAATAGTAAACAAATTAAACATAACTATTATATTCAATTTGTATAATTTGTTTTCGGTTTTTCATTTCATGTTATTATTTATAATGCAATAATTTCTTTTAAATTTTATTATAAGTTTATTAGATAATGTTTAAAATATATGTATTTTTTAGAGTACAAGAAATATTTAAAAATTTTAATATCATGGATTATGATAATGAAGAAAAATATATTGTGCATCAAAATCAACAAAAGTTTTTTTCGACTAAGATTAAAATGAAAAAAAAAATATGTTAAATATGGAAGAAAATCTATGATATTATTGAAAAAAGTGCATGGAACATTGAATACGAACTTGTGATGATGTCAATGAACTGATGAATAAAATTAAATTGAAGGTATATTTTATTTTCTAATATTGAAGAATAAGCCCATTTTAACTTTTTTTTAAATTTAATTTGATTATACTTATTATGAATATTTTGTAGAATCTAGTATATTATAAGCAAAGAAGATTCATTATGTGAGTCCATAAATATCAATATTAAGATGATTTTGAAGAAGAAAAATATTTAGATAATAAATTGCAAGTTAGATTTAAATTGCTGCAAAAATACTTGATGACAAACAATATCTTGTCTTAGAACGTGAAAATATATGTAGTCAAATATGTACTAAAATCATTAAAACAACATCTTCGTTAAAAAATAAATAAAAACAAAGTTTAAAAAAATTAAAGCATTAAATTAATATGATAAATGTTTTGTTTTTAAATAATTAAAATTAAAATCAATTTATATAAATTTAGCCTTCAAGAAAGGATTTGTTCAATATTCGATATATTAATTATAATTAAGTTTCCTCTCTAATGTATGAGATAATTTTGATGATTCATATGAAAAATCTCAATCATTTTCATAATGATGCATTAAAATGTATGTGCATTTTTTTATCTTGATTAAACACTTTTTAAATTTCATCAATCCATACGTGTTGATCTTTGTTATTTAACCTGTTCATCGAACAATAGTTTCAATCATTTAAAAATTGATTTTTATCATAATGTTTGAATTCTTAGCATTTATCTGAATTAGATTCAAATTGATATTTCACGATTATAAAATTTGTTCTCAATTTATGATTATCATTTTATCTATACTGATTTATAAATTCTATATAAAAATATTTTTTAATATTCTTCTTATAGTCAGTATGTTTTGACTTTTAGGATCGTAAGCACAGTATATATTTATTTATCAATTATACGTCAATTCAATAATCTGAACGAGGTTGAGAAATTCATTATGATAACGATTATTCAAAGTATGTATATATTTTATATATAAATATTCATATTTTTTATTTACCTTGCATTTTTTAAGGTCAATAGTTCATATAAAATATAAGTAAAATAAAGCTGAACATATAAAAACATTTATATTTAATAACACACAATATTATAATAATAAATGGATCAAAAATTATATCTTCACTACTATTTGTTTTTTTTTTTTAGTAATATGTTACGTTTATTCCGATCTCTAATGGAAGGGAAGAAAAACATATTATTCTTATCATTTACTTGCAATATTATATTTAATATATAGCATAAATATATAACCAAACAGCAATGCTTTTTAAATCACAAAATCCTTGATACTATTTTTAATATAAAATTATTAATGTTAGTAATTCTATTGTATTAATAAAAAGGAAAAAGAAATATTAAGCGGTTTTGCATAATAAACTCTGAACTCTAAAACTTGTTTTCTCTTTTTTATTATAATATACTGAATATTGAAGTATTAAGATAAACGTTTTATATACAACTTTAATATAGAATTTAATGATCCTACGCAGTAATTATATACAAAACTTCTTTTTTTTATTATTATTAAAATGTATAAATTTATATGTGAATTGGATTCCTTTTTTATATGTGTTAATATTTAAACTTTTTTTTTATAACAAATTTTTGCTATATAATTTGCTATCTAACTGTGTAAATATATTTTTGGATCATATAAACATTTTTTCATGCTATAAATGTTGCCCTAGTTTCATAACAATTTTCACTGTTGTATACATCTTGATATAAAAATAAAAAATCTATATTTATCAGTGTTAAAAAGAAAATATGAATAACGATAAACTAATTTTTATAAATTTTATTTTAAAATTATTTATACAATAAAGATTTCATCAGTATACACGATTAATCCGTTTTGCAACATTTTCTTACAAATGCGTTATATTTTATTAACTTAATAAATATATATTATTTTTTTCCTTAAGGAATTTTCATCTCTATGTAATTATTTTAATTGCGATAGATAGCTTAAATGGAAAAACAATATTTTCTGAGAATATTTCATCTAAAACACATGTGTCATAAAAGAATTAACATATATTATTAAATAACATATTGTTAGGAAATAAATTTAAAAAGTAACAATTAAAAAAATAAACTTTATAATAATTTTGATGTAAATACGTTATTTATACCAGATGTTCAAAAAATAAACCATCTCGACGTAAACTGCGTCGTGACGAAATTTTCAATAAAATCTCAGTCTAATTTAAAATATTTTCATGTAATTAAACAGATTAAAATATTATATTATTATACATTCTGACATTTTTTTTCTTATATTATATATCCCTATTTGTTACGACGCTGTTATTCATCAATTAATAATGAATTAAGAGCAATCACTAAGCGACTTTAACGTATAAAAGTATAAACTGATGTTTGTGCTAAAATTATCGTCAATAAACGTTGAAATTTCAAAACGCATATTTTTCAATATTTATTGAATATTATTAATATATATATATATATATATATATATATATATATATATATATATATATATATATAATAACAAAAATATTGTTCTACAATAATTTATTATTTTTATGATTGTTTTAATACTATTATTTTTTACTAAATACTTAGAAATTGTTATTTTTGACTTATATTATAAAAATATCTATATCATTTTATATTTTACACGACCTTGTTATTATATATCAATGAGATACAAAACATATTAGGCATTTATCTAATGGAATTCGACCTCTCTCATCATTTTTAAAATAACTCTCTGAATGTAAATTTGCTATCCGTGATTAAAAAAAAATATTACCACTCGAGATGTCTGTGATTATTTTAGCATTAGTTGTTTTCATTCCGTCATACTTTGCTAGTATAAAAATAATCGTCGCCGAGGATCGGGCAATAGTTCACACTTCTATCAATAAAACAACAAACGTCACGTTAAAATCTACTAATTTTAATAATATATATATAATGTGTAAACAGAAATGTTATTTAATATTATTATATATTATAAAAAAATATACAATTGACAATTTTAATACGCGACATATGAATTTTAATTGGCATCTTTTGTGGCTTAAATTATGAACTATGATTTTTTTGCGATGAACGCATATATAACATTTATTTATTTTCTATTTGACTTTATAATTTGATTCTTATATTAATGAAAAATTAATCTAATTTATTGTTTTTGAATTTAAAGCAATTTATTCTGAGATTACGATTTTTCTTAAGACGTCTCAATGTTGAATGTATTACAATGAAAATATTAAAAAAAATACATTATATTACATATAAATCGTGAACAAAATTATAGGTGATTGATTGATCATAGACACCATGATAATTTGCACTAGTGCAAAGGTCAAATAATAAATTTTAAAAAATATATGTGAAAAATCAATGGCATTAATCATTATTGAGTCTGTAAAATAATAAAAACGAAATTGCATAAGTATAATATAAAACTTTGTATAACAGCATTTTATGAATTTTATCTAATATATACTGCTTATTATTATAATAATTGTTTACTTACTATTCATGTTCATTATTTTATACTAAAATTTCTGAGAATAAAATTAAAAAGTTTTTATTATGAAAATATGCAATCAAACTCAAATATATATATATATATATATATATATATATATATATATATATATATATATATATATATAAACAATATTTAAAATCTACAAAAAAATATTAATAATAATTTTACATAAAAATATCATTAACATTATAATATTAGAATAAAATTGCAATTTTACGTAAGCTTCTGTAAATTCTCAATAAAACCAACGACAATTTACGATTCTGTCTCTTGACCTTTTATCTTCTTCTTTTTTTTTGCATTTGGTAAACTGTGTGTTAAAACTACAATATTGTGATTAAAACATCTAATCACGTCCGATGATAACAATAGTTGTTCCATACATAAAATAAATTATATAATAATAATTATTATTATAATATAAGTATCTATGTGTGTGTGTGTGTGTGTGTGTGTGTGTGTTTGTGTGTGTGTATTTGTATATCATTAAATAATTGAGAACCGTCTGAATGTATGTAGGAGTATAAACATTCAGTGTGCAGCTTCAATTCGTTGGTGAAACACGCGTTTATATACTGTGAACGAATTCCATCTATTATTATAAATGTTATTGTAATTTATTTATTTTGTTAAATTATCGCACGATTTTATGTTAGTTTATATAAATGTGTAGTTTTTTTATTTCATTCAACATTCACGAAAAATTTTCAAAAACGTAAGTAATATATATATATATATATATATATATATATATATATATATATTCTATATATTTTTAAACCACAATGTCCTTTAGATATTATTATCAATAATATTACATGTAACTTGTTGTATTGCATATTTTTATTATAATAATAAACGTAAATTTTTGGTAAAGAAAACAAAATATATTTTGATTACACCTTATCATAAATATATTATTTTTTATCATACATTTAAGTGACATACATATATATATATATTGATAATACTATTTATTTGTAATAAAAGTATTTTATCTTTTCTTTAACATTATTATATTATACGGTTAATTATCTTCTGAGATCTAAAATTATTAAATTTAAAATATATGATGTCACCGTTTTAATAATATTAGATGATTTCTATTTTTCTCTTTGTTGTTATTTATTAATATACATATGTTTTCATTACAACAGTTTTTAATTAATTACATCAAAATTAATGATAATTTAAACATTATTTTCTTTTGATTTAAAATAAGTTTTTAAGAATGATTATAATATATTTGAATATACTTCAATAATTTATTCAATTTACAGAATTTAGATGAATTTGTGGATTCAAATATTTTTGTCTATTAAATTTTATACACATATTATTGTTATATATTTCAATAATATTTCACTGTTATTTATTTTATGTAATTTATATCTCATTGTAACTTTCACTTGTACGTACTTGAAAATAACATCTTTTCACTTGAAAAATTCGCTTCCGTATTTTTATTTATTTTAAAATGTATATTGTATAGAATATTCTAAATTATTTTTCTTTATTTTTCTATCAAACTCTCGAAATGAATTTACTAAAATTATTTTTAGATTTTTTAATATAGTAATTGTATTTGTTGATTCAGAATTCATTCCTTTAATATATACTTATATGAAAAAATATTTAAAAAAAAGAGATTTTATACAGAAAGTTACTTAAATTTTATATGGCTGAGAGTATATTTCGAAATAATATAAATATATTTAATGTGTTTATCTTTCAATCTTTTATATTATCTGAAGTCAATAAATGATAATGTCTTTTATGTAATCCATAATATCATATATTAATATTAATTTATTTCATAATCTCCATATTCGTTTTTTTTTTAAATATCAAAACAGAATAAATAATTTTATTTTGTAACACGTTAATAAGGTGTCAATCTATTGGTTAACAGTGTTCCAAATATACAAAATGATAATTTGTCAATTTATATATAATTATTGCTACATTATTTTTAGTCATATTGACTATTGTTAATTTAGATCGGACAAATAACACATACACACGTGCATATTTATATATATATATATATATATATATATATATATATATCAAGTGAATGGAATTTTAAAAAAGGGACGACCTTCAGAAAAAAAACTAAACCTCATAGGTCCGTAAAAAAACCTGTAAGACCGTAAGTACTTGATATAAACTCAAGGTAAATAACCTTTGCTTTTGCTTCAGTCAACAAGTGAAAGTAATATCGTTTTACAGATGGACGTTTTGTTCAAAACTAGAATATATATATATATATATATATATATATATATATATATATATATATATATATATATATATATATATATATATATATATATATATATATATAGTTTATTTCAATTAAACTTGAAATTGTCATAGGAAAATTATATTTGGATTGTGTAAATCAGGTGTCTAGTATATAATGTTACACTCTCAATTTCATATCAGTATTCCTTAAATATTTATTTTATAATTTTATATAAATTTATCGTTTATTTCATATATTTACACTGTAAAAAGTTAGTGATAATCTTTTTGTGATATTGAATCTATTAAACATATAATTATAATATGATTCGATTTTACAAAAATAATTTTAACACAGCACTCATATTGGAACTTTGATTTTGGTTATAATGAGATATATTAATAGTTATTTTATATAAAAATAAATCATCACTTTAACAACACTTTTCGTATATTTAGTATTTTGTAAAACTTCAATAATATTTCACACAAAATTCTTTAGAATAATTATTTATACTTGATTCTATTCCTAATGATAAAAATATCTTTAGTATAAAAAAATCCATTATATTTACGAATATAATGTTATAATTGATTAATTGTTTTTTTTTTTGAATTTTGATTGAAAGATAGAAATATTTTGCAATTAGTAACTAAATTATATCTATACATATATACGTCAGATAGTGATTTCATACATATTTATGATTTAAAAGTAATGATTAAAAAATTGACAAAATATATATTTGCATAGTGTTTGCAAAATGTGATACTCTTAGTATTTTTCATTATCACATATTATATAAAACATTTATGACATTACTGTTTACATGAATTATACATCATTCATATTTTACATATGTTCATTTTTTGCAGATCAATATAAAATTTTTAAACCATGCCAGCTGGGGAGCAAAGGGAAAAATTAACAAAAATCAACATGAGACATTTCAATAGGGATCCTATAAATATAGCATTCAACAATATCACATATAAAGTTCCTTGTAGAAGTAATTATTTCAATTTTACACTTTTTTTTTGTTTTCGCTGTAGAAAAATATATAATTATTGTTGCATCATACAATACAAAAAGTTTAATTAGTGTTGTTATTTATCATAAAGTATGATTAAATTTATAAAAAATATTTTGCGTAGAACTTTTAATTATTATTTTCAATTTAAATTTAAGACTCATCAAGGTATTCGTTAATAATGCTTTTTCAGAAAAAAATGAGAAAATTATTCTAAACAATGTATCTGGCACGTTCTATGCTGGAAGAATTACTGCAATACTAGGACCTTCAGGTGCTGGAAAAACATCTCTTTTAAATATTCTCGCTGGAAACAGGTATAATTATAAAACAAAAAAAAGATAAAATTTAGATAAAATTATTTCAATCAAAGTATCTAATATCTCAGTTTATAGTAGATAAATAAATTCTTATGCACATGCATAAATGATTTTTTTCTGTAATTTTTATTTGTCGTATGGTTTTTTTATTGTTCTAGTTTTATTCATTCGTTAATTCAATTAATATTTTTAATAGCTTTTTCTTCCTATTATTTTATTAATAAATATTTGTTTTGTAATTTAGAAGACGAAATGTAACTGGTAGAATTTTAATAAATGGACAAAATAGAAATTTAGATGAATTTCAATGGCAATCATCATATATAGCTCAAGAATCATCATTATTACAATCTTTAACAACTAGGGAAACGTTAAGGATAGCAACAGAATTAAAATTATCGTCTGACTGTGATAAAAGTGAGAAATTGGAAATTGTGAGCATACAATATATATAATATTTTAATATAATATTTTATATATATATATATATATATATATATATATATTTATACTTATTTTTTTTTAATAATTATTCTGTTTAATTTTGTTTTAATGATAAATGAAATATCTAATATTTTTGGGTCCAATTAATATTTGCCTCTTGTTTTTTTATTTAATGATTATTGGTGTCTGTAAAGGTTATCATTTGTCTACATTATCAAGTCACCACATATGTATAAAAAACAACGAATATTTTATAAAATAATCATATATTTTAGAATATTTTTATGTTTCATATAATAATTAGAATTAAAAAAGTTTGATGTATTAAAATTATTGTAACATTGAAAAAATATATATATCAAATATCGATTTTTCACTTTAGTTTTATTATTTAGAAATTTCAATTTCTATACTATATATTTTAATATAAATATTATTTACAGATATCAGATATTGCAACATTATTAGGTCTTCAAAAGTCAATGGATACTAGAGTTAGTTGTTTATCTGGTGGAGAAGTAAAAAGACTGTCAATAGGTATTGAATTAGTGACAAATCCACCTATTATGTTTTTTGATGAACCCACAAGGTATTTTTAAATTATATATATTAGACACTAACTTTTAACATGTTGATATAAATATTTTTTTTCAATATTTCCAAAGCGGTTTAGATAGTGTATCATCTTGTCAAATTATATCACATCTTCGAACATTAGCAATGAACGGTCATACAATAATTTGTGTGATACATCAACCATCCTCAAAATTGTTCAATATGTTTGATGATATTATGTTAATGTCGAATGGTAGAAGCATTTATAGTGGTCTTCTGAATAATATGGTAGACGTTTTCGAATCGGCCGGTTTTAAATATCCTCAATATTATAATAGAGCAGATTATGGTAATGTAATATTTAATATTATAATGCAGACTAATGTATAATTGATATTTAATGAATATTACTATTTTTAGCGCTGGAAATTGCCAGTGGTGAACTTGATGGTAATTTAGAATCGCTAGTTTTAAAAACAGTACGACAAAATAAAGAGATTGAATCATCTCTTTCGAATACTATGGAAGAAATATCAAGCGAGAGAGGTAATTTGTCGATATATATTTTGTAACTAATTAATATTTTATTAGTTTTGTTCTACTTATGTTTATATAATTTATTTTTTAACATTAAATATTTTAAAATTTAAATTAAAGAAGCAAAAAAAAAAAATTAAAAATATCATGCCTCTTATAAAAACTAGTAATTAACCTTTAAAAATAAATATTTATGAAGTCTCAGTTTGGAAAATGTATTTCGAATATTAATTAATTTCAAGTTTATTTATTTATGTTATATGAGAATCACTATTTGATAATACATTTTTTATAATATTGCATTCTTTGGGTCATAATATCATATAATAATATAAAAAAAATGTTTGTATATTATATGATTTCATGAATAATAGCCAATTTGTTTAAAATAAATATAGAAAATATAAGAATGTCAAAGGTTAAATATATAAATAACATATCCAATGTAACATAAGATTTAAATCAGTTGTTTTATTTTAAACATTGCTAAAAATTTTCAACGATACTTTAATCATAGTTTTTTTTTATTTTAGTAAGTAATACATGTTCAAAAAGTTCACCAAATACTTCTCGCTACCAAATCGTGTCATCTGAAGACTTGGATGCTGTTGTGGCTCAAAATGACACAACTTTCAATAGAATAAATAAAAACAATTATGCTGTATCTGGTGCTAAACAATTCTGGACGCTTCTAAAGAGATCTATGTTATGTTCATTCCGTGATCTTGTAAGTTTTTTGTTTATATATATTTATGTTATTTTTTTTTTAATAAATGATTATAAATAATTTGCAAATATTTTTAGCATTTAGCATATATGAGAATTGTAGCTCATGTTATTGTTGGTGTTATTCTTGGATTGATATATTACGATATAGGAAATGATGCCTTCAAAATTACCAGCAATTCTTCGCTATTATTCTTTTTTATAATGTTCATATTTTTTTCAAATTCCATGCCAACAGTACAAACATGTGAGAAATTATTATTATATTATAATGCAATTATTATTTTTCGTTTTCCATTTATTATAACTCATATTTTTATATTTTTTTAGTTCCACAAGAGGCCGCTGTATTTAAAAGGGAACATCAGAATAATTGGTATTCAGTTTCAGCTTATTTTTTTTCTAAAATACTGGCTGATTTTCCATTACAGGTTCATTCATAATTTTATATATAAAATCTTAATAAAGTAATTAAATTTTATTTTACTTACAATGAAGTATGTTAAATATGCAAATATTTAAAATAATGTTAGCACTATATCTAAAATGTAATTATATTTTTTTTTATTAGATATTTTGTCCGACAGTATTTATAATGACATCTTACTATTTAACAAATCAACCAACAGATGGTTTTAGGGTGATTATGGTTTGGACTATTTGTATACTTTTTGCTATTTTAGCACAATTACTTGGATTAGTAATGGGAGTTATTTTTACAGAGAAAGTAAGTTCTTAAAAAAATATATTAAAAATATCCATATAAAAATTATCATATATTTTTTTCTTTGTTTTACTATACTTGTTAAACCAAATATGATTTTCTTTCATTTTATTACTGTTCTTTATCACATTTCTAAAACACTATTAATACTAATAAATAAAACTCTTAAGCAATAAGAAAATTAGTTTACATTCATATTATTTTCTAAATACTATCAATATGATATTCTTTAATTTTACATATGTAATTTGGGATATTAATTTTCAGATGGGAATATTTTTGGTGCCAGCTACATCAATACCAATGCTTATATTTTCTGGTTTCTTTCTGAAGTTTGACGAAGTGCCATTTTACTTCAAACCTTTTACTTATATATCGTATTTTGGATATGGTTTCGAAGCGTTATTATTGGCCATTTATGATTATGATAGGAAATCCCTTGACTGCTCGGAAGCTTTCTGCTATTTCAAATCACCGACAAAATTTTTAAATGAAATGAATGCAAAACAGGGTAACTATTTTAAAGACATGGCGTCGTTGATTGGATTTATTATATTTTTACAACTACTTTTATTTACTGCACTAAAATATAAAGTATGGAAATCTCGATAGTTGATTGTTAGTAATGAATTTATTTAAAAATATCAGTATTATTGGACACTAAATGTTGAAATACTACTATTTTTTTAATTATTTCATTTTTTAATATTTCTTTTTCACTTTTTTATTAGTATATTATAGTGATTAAATATGGAAGTGAAATATATAAATTGATTAAAGTTTCACATTTAACGATGATATTTTTTTTATCAAAAATACTATGACAGTAAAACAAAATCTCAATTATTATTATTGTTGTTAGTTTTGTAGTGACTATATTGTACTTCCTTTGATATTAATAGTGAATGTTAATTTTAATTAATATGCAATTAATTTCTTCGAACCATGACATAATTGTATTGTATGATTCTTTTTTTAATAAACGTTGATTTATTTGTGAATCTACTGCTAGGAAAATCATTAATTATACATTTTGTCAGCTGAGTAAATACTTAAATATGTAAATGTTTTTTGATATCAATAAAACACTATATATTGTGTTATGTGATTGCTCTATTTTTTTTATAAGATTAGTGTAAATAAAAATTTACTTTATGTGATTAAATGTTAATTTTGTAATACATATATTTTAAAATTTATAATGAGCTTTTTTATAATATATTATACTCGTTAGTATTGATTGTGGCTATTTTTGTTTTTTTTTATATTATAATATTATACAAACATGCAATTTAAATAGTTCTAGTAACTATTTGTATTTTTTATATTTACTATGTGTAGAAATATGTTGTTAGTCGTTGTTACTATATGTTTTAATAATTAACATTGTATACATATTTGTAACTAACTTTTATACTCGGGCTTTAAATTTGTATTTCTGACATTCCATGTGATTTTTTTATATAATATAATAAAATTATTTTTCTAAATATTTGTGTTTTTTTTAATTAATATTGAAGATTTATTTCATGCATTAAAAACAATTCAAAATTATATGTATATAGTATAAAAATATCAAATTATGTAATTTAAAATATTGAAAAGATGAGACAATTATTACACTATCATGCTTCAAAAGATTGAATGTGAAAGAAATCACTTAATCTTCTTTTTTTGTTATTATTTTAATTCAAACAAAAATCCTTTAATAACTATAATAATTAATTATGTTTATCCAAGTATGTGTAAATGAATTATATATTACTTATAAATTTCATTCGTAAAAGTATATTTGTGAAATTGAAAATTTCTTCTTATTTTTATTTTTTAATTACCAAACTACTTATGTTAAACAAACTACAAATTGAGGTTCAACATAATGAGCTTAAAAAGATTTTGGTTTTTAAAAATTGACCAATCAGAACTTTATTTCCTTTCTAAATACATATTATCATTTTATTATCACAAATATAATTATAAACAATATAATGATTCACTATATTTTGTAATCAGTTTCGTGCAAATATATATATATTACTTGTTTGTCATACAATCAGGAAATTCTTATTTTCAAAATATTATAAAAATGCTACTACGATAAATCAGCATTTATTTAATGTGGGTCAAATGCATGTTTATCATTTGTAATATTAAAATTGAAATTAAATTATTAACTCGAATCATGATCAATATAAAAAAATAAAATAAACGAATTTAAAATATAGCTCTATAGAAATATCACATAACAGATAAAATTTTTGACTTTCAAATACTGCATAGAATTGAAACTATTATATTGTTGCTGAATTGTGTAAATGCATCTAAGGTAGGTAGCCTATTGGGGTCACAAATTGCATGTTCAGATACATAAACTCATAAATCTGTTTAAGAAAGGAAAGATATAGATACTATGTAGACATTTATCTAACTTGATTTGAATATAACGAAGAGAATTTTTTGCAGTCCTCAATATAAAGTTTAATTTTTAAAATTGTACTATTTTTTCACATTTGTATATAAATATTTTTTTTTGTTCTTAGAATTCTGTGATGAAAATTAGAACGACATTTTTATTTGTATATGTAAATTAGATCGTTTACATAATAAATGTTTTAATTTAAAATATTGTTGTTGTTATATTTGCTTACGATTCAAATAAATTAATATATATTCCAAGAAAACTATTATTTTAAACACACATAAATAACAAAATTTATAAAGTGTTTTAGTAAGGTTTATATTATTATAATTAAAAATTTATAATATTTTATAATTTACAATCAAAATATTTAATTATGATTTATATACCAATCTATATATAATATAAACTCGACATACACTTGTAATTAATAATTGATATTTTAAAAGTTATATCATGAACGATGACTTAATATCAATTAAATCTGAAATATTATATTTATACATATGTTTTATTTACATATTTCACAATATTCAAAATATGTCTTGGCATATAAATATGTCTTGTTCGTTATCTAGAATGAGTGGGATTTGGCATGTTAAATAACTTCTTGTTATTGTTGACATTACTCATCATATGATTATACAACCATTTATGGATAAATTTTATCACAAATATATTACCGAATAAGATACTAAAAGCTTGAATAATCGAATATCGAATAAAAAAAAATATACACCTACTCGATTTATCAATTTCCTGTCAGTATAATATAATAATGCATGGGAAATTATTAATATATTCCATTTAAAATGCCAACTCTATGACAAACACAAGTTGATGAAAAAAAAAAGTGTTTATTAACAGAAAAAGATAAAACAGTAATTCTTACGGTGGTTTTTGTTCAATGCGATAAAGACGAGAAAAAATGCATGACTCTTTATATAATTTTCATAATATATATTTTTTTCATTATAGAAAAAATTACACGTTCGCATGTAATATATTCAAAGTTAGTCACATATCTATCGAATGGAAAATTATAGTTGTTTCTTAGAAAGAAAAAGCGTAAAAACTCTGTCAATAAACATTAATTCAACGACCTTTTAGCTCGAACATGCGATTCATTTTGTTTCTGCACTTTGATCAGTTTAATATGATCATTTTCAAAACGAGAATATATAAAAAAAAACTCGATACCCTATATTCAATTATCGAGCTTATATTCTATTTTTCACATTGATATAATTTATTAAAATTAGGTTTAATATAATATAATGAAAAATCTAAATTATATAGTAAAATTGGGACTTTCTTTATGTGAATAAATGCATTAATCCACTCATACATTATATAAAATATCTTGTTTTTAATTTATTGCTTTTATTTTGAATCCAATTATATAATACATATTTATAATTGTAATTGAAAAAAAAAAGCAAATATTTGTGACAAGATCATTGTTAAATGACATACTTTTTAAATTTCTTTGTCGTCAATATAAAAACAAATACTTAAACAAATTTGACCCTGGTTTGTTTTTTTTCCTTATATCTTCTTGATTGTTCTTGATGGTCATGGTGAATGAATTGTTTTCTTGTAATTTCCATGTTTCGCTTACTACATATCAAAATAAACATTTCTTTCTTAATTGAATCAATCTCGGTTCTAAAAGGAATCTTAATCATTATAAAAGTCTGAGTAATTATTATATTCATAGAAATATTATTATCGCATAAATTATATTATGGAAAAAAATGATATATATTATAAAATGTAAACTATTTTTAATTTTTTTTAATAAAAATATTTTATTAATTAATATTTACAATTATAATTAGAGTATTTCATAATTATATTCATTCTCTGTTTCTTAGTGTTAAATTATTTCAATCATAGTATTAATTCCTAAAGTCTATGTATTATTTAATATGGTAAAATATGTGCTGAAACCAAAAGGGTGAATATATAAATATTCCGAGGGCAGTACTCTTTGTAAACAGGTTTAATACAATCCATATTATAAATCAAATGATATCGTGTCTCGTATCACGTATATATCTATCTTTAACATTATAAAAACAAAGATTTACATGTCTCATACGACGAACGGCATCTTAATTCGTCCTGTCGGCTTACAAAGACGTATTTTCCCAATGTGTTAAAAACGAACAGTATTCACTGATTTATTCGTTGCATTAGATTTATAGAACAATAGTCTCTAAATAAATAATTATCGATTCTATTTTGTGATTTCATGCGTTAATTAAATATGCGAATCACGTTTCTATTTTGATTTGCATTAGTGCACTGTATAATGACAGTAATAAATGTTAGATGTACATTGAAAAAACAATGAGGTAAGTGCTGAAGAATCTTTATATGATAACTACGATATATCCATTATATTGCAATTTATCAACTTCAAAAAAAAACATAAAATATACAATATCCAATAAGAAACTATTTATGTAATAAAAAAAATATTTATGCATATATAAATATTGATAAGAAATCAACATATACATAAAATATTACTTGAAAGTAAAGGTGAAAATAAATTATAAATGAAAACAATATGATAATATATAATTAAAAAATATTTTTTTACGATTACATCATATAAATACATTAAAACATGAAAATTATATGAACATAAGTGCAAGAACGTGACGTTTTTATAAACTAATATGCATTCTTGAACTTGAAATTATGTGTTGATAAATTCAATATGGTGTATTTATTGGAATTTATGTGCTCCATCGTTGATTTTAATTATGCATTGTGGTGAAGAAAAGGAGTAACTTTTTGCTCATTTGATACTGATTTGATATTTTTGATATTCGACATAATATAAACCTTGATCTGAATTTAACTGGGATTATCATCATTTTGACCTCATATTTTTTTCAATTTTGTCATATTTATTATTTTTAAAATTACATTTTCACAAGTATCCGTTCAAAACATTTATTTATTGATATGCATATGAAAAATTTATTTATAAAATTTGTTGAAATAAATATTTTTTATAAAATATAATTCATATTAAAAGTATGAATCAAATATTTTCAATATAAAAAATATAATATTTTCGAGTAAAGATACACTTATATTATAAATTAATTGTGTAATTAAAATCAGAAATTCTAATGTTTAAATTTCCTGTTAATACCAAAATGACCGTGAATTTTTCTTAGTATTATGATTTATAAAAGAAAATCGTAACCTTAACAATGTCGTTTATGAAATACCTAATAATAATAATTTACAATCAGTTTGAAGATTACAAGTAACCTGTTCAAAAAAACTTTTTTTATGAATATTTGGAGTTAATACTCGATTTACAATATATATATATATATATATATATATATATATATATATATATATATATATATATATATATATATAACTAAAAGTTATCTCATGTAATAGTGGTGAATAATAAATAACTTTATGAATCATGTATAAAGCTTTTATTAAATAACAATTCACTATCGATATTTGAAATAAAATACTTATAAGACGTTGTTTATAAGATATTGAAATGAAAATTGTAAAATAATAATTATTTACAATTTGACGAAATAATAATCATCTACTGAAATTTTTCTTATAAGAATTTAAAATGTTTCAAAAATATTGTCGTTGAATCAATACATGATATATCATAATAAATAATTATGCTGTGAATTTAATGTATAATATAATTATTATTTCTATAATTTATAAATATAAAATATGACAGTATTTATAAGTTTATTTTACATTCTGCAAATGTCACAATATACAATATATATATAATATTGTATAATTTCATAATTCAAAAATTTTTATATGACATACTAAAAAAAAAAATGCAATTTCTGCTTTCGATACGGTACTTTGTTAAAATCAATTTACATTCAACATCACCCACATCGGTTTTTCAGTATTATTTTTTTTCAATACAGTTGCAAATGTATTTTAACCCGATTTATCGTAATAACGGTATATTGAAATCATTACTCCTTATGATGATGAAGCAAAGAAAAAAAATATTCGTGAAACATATAATTATATTAATTACTTCGAGATTAATGCAGAGAAAATAAATATCTAAAATTAATATAGATATTTTTAGATAAAATATATATATCAAAACTTAGACGTACTTAATCATTTTCGAATTAAAATCATTGTATGAAAATCGTGAACTTTTTACTAAGAGTAAGAATAATAAATAAGAATACGAGATTGGAAAAAAACATTATCCAATGTTGAAGTTTTTAATTTTGATCAAAATAAAAAAAAAGCTGATGAATATTTCGGTGCTGAAATATTTGAAGTCATAATGATTATGCATAAATTATTATTCTTCGTTCTTTTGAGGTACTGAAAACTGGAACATTCACCGTGAAATCGGAACGTTTCGTTCGTCGTTTCTTTGTTTTCCTTTTTTTTTCTTCTTTACATTGTCTTCTTGTTCTTTTCTTCAGTCTCGATTTTATCTTTTTGATATATATGCTTTGGCAGGCGAGTTGATGTAAAAATTCCAACTCGTTGCAGATTAAAACGAATTTGCATTCACGTTTGCTACCTGTAATTTTTAAACTTTGCCAATATTCGATTCCAGCTAAAGTAACCCATAATTTATAACAATTTAACCGGGTTATTATATCTGAATTTTAAATCATCTTTCTTGAACACTAAGTGGTTTTATTTAATTCCTATTATTATTCTTACGCTCGTTATATTTTTAAGTCCAAATTCTTTAGTCATTCTTCAACAATATATATATTATCGAGTCTTCATTTCATAATTACATTTTTTTTTCAATTATGTAATTTAAAACTAATGCTCTTAAAAATTAATATTTATTAAATTTTGTTGTTAGAAGACTTTGGAGTGTTTCGTTAGAACTAGTTTTGATTTTTATACATAAGTATAAGACTTTAAGGTGTGTATATTTATTTAAATATTATTTTAAGTTTTAAATACAATACTTGAATATCTTTTTACGATAATCATTATGTGAAAATATTGTTTTACAAGTAATTTTTATTTACAAAATAAATAGAGAAGCATTCTTGTTTCACCTTTGAAAATTTTGAACTTCAAAAATTAAATTCAAATAGTTCATTATTTCTTATATCTCGATTAATATTTAAATACAAAATTAATACTTTTCTATAAAATAATGAATTTTTAATTATAATATAATATAAATATGTTATTTCTTAAATTCTTCATTACTTTTTATTTCATACTTAGAAGTAATTCTTACTTTTCTCGCTAAACATTTATCCAATAAAGTAATATTTTTATTTAAATAATAATAATTAAACTAAATTTTGCCATTTCGCAATTCCAATAACGTTAATGGAAAACTATTCGTCATGGAAATTATAAGATAAATCGTCTTCATAAGAATTTCCAGCAATTAACAATAATTAAAAATTTGTTCCGTACAATAATAATATTCAATATTAATATTAGAAAAGAAATTAATAATTATACATGGTCCATATTTTACAACGAGGAAAACCTCTTAATATATATATATATATATATATATATATATATATATATATATATATATATATATAATATTTACATACACACTTTCACGCATTGGACGAGTTCTGAGAAACACTTTTACAAACGTTGACTTCTCAAAACCGTCATTTACTAATCGGACGATACAATAATAAAGTGAAAGTTAAAATAATAACAATACGACGAAAATAAAAATAATAATAAAAAAAAGTAATATATGTCGTAACTTATTTACAATGAGCGCACGAATAATAAAAATAAAATAAAAATTATTTGATATTCATGTCGCATAAAGCTCAAAAACAATAGTATTTAAATTTTAATCGAACTCATCGGATAGAGCTACTGAATTTTAAAAAGATTCGCGGATCTACGAAAAACAGAAACGTGCACGAAAACCGCATTTTACAACCGCAACAGTTTCTTTGAATATAGAGGTCAAATTTTTGATAATAAATAATCGCAATGAATCAATATTATGATATCCACAGTCAATGGATGCAAGTGCGCGCTATTTTAAATAAGAATATTTCATATATGTAGCAGCAGTTGTTATATTATTCTTCGTTTAAAATGATCGTTTTTTCTTTTTAAATTATAACTTTTTTATATTTTAAATTTAGATTATAGTAAATCATAATTGAGTATAATACAATACCCTTCTTCGATATTGAAGAATTCTTCACAATTTATCCTTATTCCAAAATAGTTAAATATATACAATCATCTTAATAATTTTGTTAATGATCTCCTTTTTGTATAAATATGTTTCGAAAGATTTTTGTAATTTATCTAAAAGAATCATATTATACATGGCTTAGTTTTAATTTTTCAAAGAATTAATCTCATTCTCCTTCAACACCACATTTCAAATATAATAATTTTCCTCCTTTCATTCTTTCGCAACTTCAACATTTTTGCACCATATAAAAATATATTAAAATAAAAAAAATGTTGCTAGCCACAATTTTTTATTTGTAATAATGTATATTGGTATAAAAAAATAAATATGGAATTGATTTTCGTTCAAATTTCATTCGAATTCACAATAAAACTGCTCTTTAAACAGTTAAGCCGTTTCTTTTTAATCTGACAAAAAAGAATCAACTAAATATTATTTAATTCGCGGTTTATTCAGTTTACGCAAATTTCAAAAAAGGTTTCGCCGCTTTTCTACGTAATTCACATGTAATAATTGTTTATATTTTATACGACACATGAGAATATTTTTCACTTACGACGTATTCATGAATAAAAATTCGGTTGTCGAACCGATTCAGTCACAGCATTTTAACGTACATGTTTTATGCATTTTTTTTCGCTATTTTGGCATATTTATGAAAAATTACAAGTTTAAAAAGTATTATGAACACAAAAAATATATTATATATTTAACAAAGATTTAAGTTAACATCTTTAAAAAATACTAGAATATATTGAACAAATAGACAAAAATCAACAAAATTCTAATGCATTCATTATGGGTGACTCTTAAAACCATTAGTTGATGTGTAAACAGGAAGATCTATAGAAAAAAAAATATGTACATATTTATTTTTGGTTTACAAAAATTATGTGAGTTTTTCTAATTATAACAATATTTCTAAGAATAAGGATATTTTTAATTGCCTTCACATTATGCAGCATATACTTTACTAAAAATATTAAATAAAATATTGATTAATATATCTCGAACAATCTTTATTTTATTCTAATTTCAAAAATAAATTAAAATCAATACACGGAAAAAAGTTTTTAATTCGAAAAATGATTGAACTTAAAAATAATTTTAATACTATGATAAATTACATTTTATAATAATTTATTTTTCGACATTATTGTTAAAAAAAATATTGAAAATTTATTTAATCAAGTTTGTTTAATAAACATAATATTATATATAAAAACCAAATGACATTTTTGTGGCAATTTAAAAAAATATATACAATAAGATCAACAAAATAAAAGTAAACTTTACAATACATTTTAAATACTTAATTTTATAAAATTCCTACAAAGTCAAAATAATAATAATAAGCGATTGAACGATTCCAAGTATATTTTATTAATCGTTCGTCAAATTTACCAGTTATTATTTATTATAAAACGTAATAATTTTAAACCACATTATAAAACGACAATGAACTTAGTATTTTGACTAAGTAATCAGAAAATCACCACAACAATTTTATTTTAAATAAAAATTCGCGGGAAATGATAAACAATAAGTTCTTTTTAATGACATCCTTAATTACACAATTACCGTTTAATTTCATAAAACTGTTATCAGTTTTTTTATTATATCTTCATAATTAGACATTCCGTAATACAATGTAAAGGAAAAATACATTAATTATAAAAATAAATATTTATATTTATATTAAATATAATCAATAGCATTAAACTGAATTATTATTTTAAAAAAATAATGTTTTACATAATATATTCTAAAGAATTATAGCAATTCTTTAAGTACCGAAATTTTCGTTTTTTTCTAAATATTTAATATATTACTTTTTTTCGGTTAATTACCTAGTACATATAATTTCCTACAAAAATTCATATTACATATAAACATTTTTAATGATACTTAAATTCTACAAATTGCCTCTTTTGTATACATCATAAATAATCCTTCAAAGATATATAACGTATTTTATGCATTTATATCACGAAATTTTGTTAACCTTGAGCTAATTGCATATATTTGTAACTTCCAATTCAATGTCATCAAATCAATACGTATCATTTTTATTAATAAAGTGTTAAATGTCAGTATTTTAAATTATTCCCATATAATAAAGATGAAAAAAAATTAAAATGTGAAATATTTCTTTCTAATTTTATATTTCGAATAAATATTGATGACTAACATTTACAACTGTTATTATTGTTTCTATTCATTGTAGTTTTCTCTGAAAAAGATAAGTACAGGTCCCCAGTTCTTATGAAAAAAAAATATATAAAAATAGGAAAAATAAAATAACGACCTTAGAAAATATTCTAAAATTGATCCGTACGTAAAAAAAATCGTTCAGACGAATTTGAATGCAAGTTTTTGGCTTGATATTCTTGTAAATGCGTACTTTTTACTCAAATTTAACAATTTGAATATATACAAAATTCACATCACGTGAACCGAGACGAAATCAGTTGCATCGCGTGATCAATGATGCGATGCAATTAAATACTTGGTACTTGTATTGTTGATGTTTTTCGAAGTTTTTTTTTTTTGTTATGGTATCTATTATTAATAGATTGATGATTAATTATTTATATTTTGTATATAAATAAATTTGTCGCCGTTTTTTAAAATATTAAAAAAAATGTTTTGTAACTTATATATTTCATAATTTGTAACTTGTATTATCTAGTTGAGTAAGATTATAATACTTCCGATAATTATAACTTTAATAATACTTTTATTAATAACCAATTAATCGGTTAATTATTTCAATACCATTTATAATTATTTTAATACATTTGTCGTGATGTACAATAATTAAAAAAAAAACAATATTTTTTTTATTGAAAAAAAAACTAATATCTTAGAATTAAATTTAATATGATTCTAGAATTAAATTCGTGCCATGAATACATTATAAATTCAAAATATTCAGTAGCTGATTAGTTACATCGAACTGTTCTTCTACTTAGAATTTTTAAGTATTTATTTATTTTTTTAATTGAACAAATTTAAACATAGATCTTTTATTGTTAACCGATACCAGAATTTGAATGCAAAAACCGCACATACATTTTGTGGTATTACAATTTAAAATATTGTGTCATAATTTTATATACTAATAAAAAATTTGGAAATTTCAGTATATTTGTGCAACAATTAAATATATATAATATTTAAATTAAATTATTAAATATATTGTAAATAAATATTTTACGCCTTAATTAATATAAATTTTTAATACGCCTAATTAAATATATAATTAAAATTAAAAATATTATAGACTGCAATGAAACATAATAAGATTTTTTTTTTTTACTATAGAAATGATAAAATAAATCTAGTTTTTATTTACTACGAGAAAGCTAAAAATAAAAATAATAAACGAATTACTGAAATCAAATTTTATGTACTTATACCTTTTGCATTCTCATTGTTTCATATGCGATATTTACTTTCCTCCTCATTATATATAATAATCTCAATCATAAAGCGTGTATTGTAATAAAGTAAACTTTTACTGTCGCAATCATTGTTAGTAAAAAAAAATATACAAAAATATAAATGTTTATATTCAACGATGATTCACAATATACTTAAAGACATGACAAGATAATTACTTTGTATTAAAGATATGTATTTTTTAATTTGTTTCTTATGACATCAAAGCACGTTTGTTAACAACTCTTTTTTTTCCATAATACGGATGATAATATATTTCAATAATTACATTTTTATTATCCATATAATGATATTAGTGATTCACAAATTGCTTACAATATACAGTTTTTTCATTAATACGATGAGTATTAAAAACAGATATATATTTTTAATGATTATGACGATCATTCAAAGTACTAGTTTTATTTTGGAATTATTTATTTTTAAATTATATAAAAAAACTAGATGGTATTACTTTTTTTACTTACGTGTAATTGATTTTTATTTTTACCATTGAATACCATTTAAATTCCTTACAAAACTTATTTAAATCTATCTTTCTTAAACTTTAAATTCAGTAATTGTTGCGTAACATAAATTAAACATATTTATTTGTATTAAAAAAAAACAATATTTATTTCTAATAAAAAACCTAAACATACAATTAAGGTAAAAATATATTAATTTACCATACATGTCGATCGAAGCTTCTACATTACCATTCATCATAAGATAGCAATGTGCATTATACAAACACATTATTGTATTATAAATATTTTTTTATATACAATATGTGAATTCTAAAAAATTTATATAATCATTGTCTGAATTTTCTAGAAAATAAAAAGTAATAATATGACAACGAATCATTATGCAAATTTCAATGCACTTTACAATATGTTCGATTACGAGAATCGTTCACCGCACATTGTTAAGGTACTCGCATATCAATTATTGTAACGGTAGGAACGCTAGAAAATCCGGTTTGTCTATTATTACCGATAGAAATAATATATAACACGTGATAAATCCGATAATAAGAAATAAAATATTTATATACGTATATAAATTATAAATATTGAAAAAATATATCACGAGAAGGTCTCGTTGTAAGACGATTATTGATGGAAACCTGTCTTCGCGATTTTATGCATTCTGAATAAAACGCGTACAACGTCGACTTGCAAAATGGCGATCCTCTATTTTTTTTTTCCTCCATTTTGTGTTGTTTATATGCATCCATATTTTTTTTGTCCGCTCGGTCACGACGTGAACGCGTATATATATATATATATATATATATATATATATATATATATATATATATATATATATATATATATATATATATATATATATGTTCTAAAACAGGGAATGCGTAACGCGCGTCCGCGGTCGACAAATTATGGCAAAAGTTTTAGAATGTTCATAAAATTTAAATGGCTTCAGTGAGAAATGGTAAGTTTTTAATTTTACCGTTGATCAAATTTTAGATTTGAATTTCCGCATTTGTGATATGAAATTTGCTATTGAAAAAAAAAAGGTTTCCGATTCATGATGTAAGCGATAAATAAATCTGAGGTGACCCGATGTGCGTTGTATATACATTGTTTTGGAAATGTTTCAAAACTATTTTTATAAATATTATATGTAGATTGTTTTCACTAATTTCTAGATTGAATTTTTTTTTCGTTAATAATCTTGAACAAAATATATAATATATTGATTTTTTTTTTAATATTTTTTAGTTAAACTGCGGGTCACCAATAGATTTTCTGCAACTTTCCCTCTAATTTTAATTATCGACCCGCATAAAATATAAAATATTTTAGTTACAAAAACGTATCTACTATTTGGCAAATGATACCAGAAATAAACAATGGACAATATCACAGTTAATTTATAGATTAGTATCGATACTAATACCGTAAATAGTTAATACTAAGATTTCATAGAGAACATAAATTATAATTTATATATGAAAAAAAAAACAAATTTTATATATCCTCCAAATGTTTTATAGTTTCCGGTAAAGAATATGTAATGTAGATTAAATGAAAATTATATATTTCAAAAAATATATATATTTTCAAATAAAAATAAATATTTATTTATATTAACATTTTTTTTATATTTCAAAAATTATATATAAACTGAATAAATATTTTTTCAGAAATTTAAATTTATTTATATCATTTTATGTTCACGTGTTATATTTTTATATGAATTATAAAGGAAATGAATATATTTATAGTAACATTTTTTTTTAGATTAAAAATAACCAATAATGCAGACTGATGCGCGGTAATTTTGCACACAATTTCACCAACATTATTTAAATTATTTATTTTATGCAGTACAATAACGGGAAACCAAAACTTGCCGCCGCAATATTAAATCATATTTATAATAAATACTATAAATTATAATTAAATTCTATAGTTTACTAAGACAATATAAACTTTTTAAAATACTCCATTTAACATTTTTCACAAAATTGGTCTGTACCAAAATAGTTAATCAAAAATATTATATTGAAATAATCATGGTTTATATTTCGTAATTTGAAAACAATTTTTAATCACATGATCAAGTCATAATTACGAAATTTATTACGGATTCATATACGCTTAATTTTTCTCGGTCTTTAAGAATATTGCGTTAATGTTATGTTCAAACAATTTTATGCATCCACATAATATCTGTGTATTTTTTCACTTAGTGACATAAAATGTGTTTATAATAAATAAATATTTGTACGAAAAATATATGTTTTTTTTTATTACATTAATTAAAATATTATATGTATATAAATGTTAAAAAACCCACACTCGATATAAAACAACACACGGCAAAAATAATTGCTCAATCCTACGTTTGACATTATTACATGAAAAATGCTATAATGTTTACGTATTTATAAAACCTTATGAATAAATGAAATATTGCAAAAGAATAAAAACAATATATGAAAATAAACTCATAGCCGGCGCTAAATCTATATATGAAGTTGAAAATTTAATTTATTTAATTTAAAAGTTAATTTTGAAATTTGAAAAATATAGCAATTAATGTTAATAAAATATACTTATAAGAAATATATGTAAGGCGCAAGAGATTTATACAATTGACCAAAGATAGAGACGTCTTTAACCAGATGGTCATGAACATCCCCTGAGGAGAGGTATGAGAAGATGAAGAATAATATTCCGAGAGAAGAATAATAGCCTGAGGTAAACTATAACCTCCAATTGTCCATAATACCATTAATCATTTATTAACCTAAAGTCAAAAGACTGCAAAATTCAATCTATACTATATATAATAATGCAGCAATATATAAATATTTAATATAAAATTCTTAATAAAATCAAACTCATATTTGAGTTATTACATAGCGACGGCTTTAGATGAACTGAGGGAAAAAAATGCGATCTTTTCTGCAATTGTTTATGTAAGGTGTATGCCATTTTTTTCCATATACAGGATGTCATTTGTGAACTGAATAAATAAATTTATCGAACGGAAAACGTCAATTTTTCCGCGAGATTCAAATTATTTAAATTTTAAATTTGGCGCCAATATACATTTTTTTCCTTTCAACAATGTTGTTTTCCTGTTCTCGTTTATGATTGTGAATGAATAACAAAATATACATATATAAATGTATTCCTGGATTATATACAATATATTATGCATTTTCACAATTTATCATTAAATAAATTTTAATTCAATTATTCTTAAATGTGCAAAATAATATTCACATACTAATATATATATATATATATATATATATATATATATATATATATATATATATATATATATATATATATATATATATATAATATAAAATTTTCTCAATTTAATTTAATTATATAGTTTCATATGACTAAATATTTTGGAATTCACTATCTTCAAATTAATAAAAATATTATTATTGTACTTTATAATATTGAAAATTTTAATAAAAACATTTTCATCGTAACAATAGTGAATTAACGATCATAAAACAATACGAGAGCGCAATGATCTATATACAATAATTGAACTTGATTTATATGAAAGTTCAACAATGCCGAAGGTTCTGTTACATATTTAGAAGTCTTCGTGTAGACGTCACGCGCGCAAAAGGCACAAGTGCTCATCAGGAATTCTGGTCTCGTGCTTTTTATCGCACCTTCGGAATCGTCAATCTGGCATAACATCCGCGAGTAGTACTCGGAATCCTTGACCGATCCTTGAAGAACGACCAGAAGATCGACCCTCGAGACCTGACGAATTGAATCTCAATGACGCGACGGACTCTCTTTTTCACTCTTGAAACGAAACTGCAGACACAAAACCGGATCTATTGAGAATTGAACGAAGACGAAAGATTTATTTTTTGATATTGAAAAATATAATCGATTTAAATTTTTTAATATTACTGAAGTTAAAATTTTTATAATAATGACTGCAAATTAACATACGAGTTTATATATTAATAAAATCAATTTATAGATGATATTATTGATAAAAAAAATCTAAATTAAAAAAAAATATTTAAAAGTGAAGAAATTGAATAACACAAATATTAAATATATTTTATATATATTGAGAATATATGACTATAAAACGTCGAACATTAAATATATCAGTTCGACCCCTAAACATGTCAAGTATTAAAAGTGAAGACAACAAATAAGTAAATCAGGATTATACATGTCAGGATCCCGGATCTCTGTACGGTAATTCAGAGGTTTTCAAATTGATCACGTGATTTTCGAAAAGGATTTTTCATTAACTGTTTTCCAATTTTGTAGGTCGTTGCAACGGATTTTCCTCGTCTATTTCTACTAGACTAAACAACGCAAAAATAAATTCTATAAATTCTTTAGCTATGATATTTTATAAAGTAATCGAAAGAATTAATTTTGTTATGGAAATATCGGAAAAAAATATTTTTCCTTCATTTCATACATTTACTTGGAAATATTTAAATATTCATCTTAACATTATTTATTAACAAAAAAAATTTCATAGATCTTTAATAAATATTATTATTTTTATTTTTTATTATATTCGAATAGTAATATTAATATTTAAGTCATGTTATATTTTTATGAGTACAAATCCATAAAAATATATTACTTATTTTGATTTTGGATTTATGAAATTATTTCTAGAACAGTATTATTTTTGCATTTTCCCCAATTCATAGGACTTGCATAAAAATTACTAAATCATTTTGTAAATACAAATATTTTTCCGATTCGAAAGTAAAAAAAAAATATTTTAATTAACTGATAATCATCAGTTAATTAAAATATTTTTTTGAGTCTCTGACGTGAGTTTTATTGAATATCTCGATTTTTCATGTTTTCCAAATTACATCTCATTGACAATGAAGATGTAATCGATTTTTGGAAAATATTTCATTTGATATAAAGTGAATCAACGCTATTCATTTTTATCATAAGCATTTTCGGGGTCACGGGGAATTTCCAGATACATTTCGTTTAATAACAATCCCGGTTTTCTATTTTCTTAGAAATGTTAATGTTAAATATAATAATATCAATCTGATGGAAATCATTAAATTTTTATATTTATATAAATACACATTATATACTAAGAATTGCGGATGATAAAGTAACATATGAATGTTTATAAATAAATATTTTAAATATTATTCATTGTAATATAAAACATAAAATTATAAAAATTTAAAATTAATTACATTTTTAGAAACGTGCTCTCGTACTCTCAAACGTACTCTCATAAAAGTAGATGAATAAGAAATGTTTTTCTTTTATATTTTTACTAATATTTTAAAAATAGAAATGATATACTATACGTATAAAATTATACATTCATTAATTTTAGATTCAGTTTATATACTTGAAAAATAATTACGTCTGTAATATATAATATGTTTTGTTTTCACTTTGAAAACTGTTTTTTTTCCCATATGTAAATATAAATTGTAAATAATCTGAAGGGCATTAAAAATAAATTCATTTAAATACACAACATTTGTAAACAATTATTATTTTTTTCACATTTGTAACAATATATATAAGTACAGTGATATTTCGATTTTTCAATATAAACTTGGCTTATTTTAATTTTAGATCATCGTCGAAAGAATTACGTGCAACGACAATTTTTGGTGACGTTATGATAGCTTTTGTTGCGGTTTTTTTTTTATGGTCTCGTACCTACAACGTCACTGCAACGTTTCAGTATTATTGTCATTATATATATATGTATATGTATACATATATAAATATATATATATATATTTTTTTTTTAACATTTTGTTGTTTTTGCCGACATTCAGGTCAACAGCGTTGGATAACATCGTTTATAGTCGTCAAGAATCCAAGGATTAACATTGAGACCGATCAACGATGCTATATTATAATAATGTTGATAATTCGTTACACAATCGCTTTGATTTGTCAATTTTAACGAGCGATACAAATTGTCAATTTTATTTATTTAATTTGTCGTTCAATCGGATTGAAAACGAAGGTCCGACCGTTATAAAGATATAGCAATGAAAATCTTCGAATCTCTCTCAGGGTTCAGTTGATTCAGCAGATCAATATTAATGAAAGGCCTTGCATTAGAATTTATCAATGTGTAAGTATCATATGAATAGTAAATTTTACATTAGATTTAAAACTAAAATTGATATGATTATTAGGATCATATTAAAATAATAATGTATATTATATTAAATAATCTTCACAAATTTTTACAATAATATAGTAGAAGAAACTTCATGTTTTATATCAATATTTACTTAAATAAAATTAGGTCTCTCTGGATTGGATTTTTTCACTTTAATTAAAACATTTCAAGACTTTTCTCAATATTTCTTCAAATAAATCATAAAAATATATATAATACGAAACTTGTATGTTGTTTGTTAAAAAAACAGTAATTCTTTTTCCATGTTCAGTTATATAATAATAAGAAATTCATAATATTATTTTTTCATAAATGTGTTTATCACATGAAAAGATTTATGCACTAGTCACATGTAATTTTATATATTGATAATAGTTATTATATTTATTTGATACGTGTACTGATTGGGTCATAAATAATATTATACTATTACAATAATTGAATCAATTTAGATCTAAGTGCAGCAATTTAAAATCAAATAATAGACTGGAAAATTGCAATGCGGTCTTGAATAGTCACCCTCTTTTTTATATTTTTTATCATATTTTGAATTTATTTATACATTCTATAATTTGAAAATGTTAACATTATTTTTTTTTAAATACAAAAAAATATCTGATTTTGATTATCCTTTCAGATTCAAGTATATTTTAAGATTATATTATACATATAAGAATCAAAATATTTCAATGGTATATATATATATATATATATATATATATATATATATATATAAGTATTGATTTCCCAAAATAACAAGCTTATAAAGAAAAGGTGTGTAATCGAGCAAAATTGAAATTATATATTGAAAAGAACGATCGTCCTTCATATTCTTTGAATACGTGAGAATTTAAAAGTTGGTGTCAGTGACTTCGAGGACGAAACCTGACGGTTAAGTCACCGGGGTTTTCCAGGTGCAAAAGCGAACAGGATCGTCCTGAAACCGCACACGAGACAATCAATTCAAAGTTCATATATTTATAAACCGATATTGCGAAATATATGCGCGATTGTTATGCAGATGTCATATGACTCGAGAAAATCATAATAATTATTTTTCTTTTTAATTTTTGACCAAAATTAAAAAAAAATCCGGCATACGATGACGTAGAAAAATAACCGGAGTTCATTGTAACTTATTTGGGTGTCCGCAACGCTCGACTACCGTTTTTGATTTTATTGTTAATGATGATGATTATGCTGAAAAATTGAGGTAAATGCAAGTTTTCGATTGCGCAACACGCATTATATATATATATATATATATATATATATATATATATATATATATATATATATATATATATATATATATATATATATATATATATATATATATATAGTATTATGGGATATGTGTTTCGTAATCGTGATTCAAATATGGCGCTTCAAAAATTCGCCATGAAGCCACTGATCTTGAAAAATCTTTTTTCCATACCGGCGTTTCTCAAATGTGACAATTATTTTTCTATACGGTAAATACGTTTTTGAGTTCGATATATTAATCGCTATAAATTTATTACTTTTGTTTAATTATTATTTGATATAAATAATTTTAATGGTAATAAAAATACATATATAATATGTATTACTTGCGTTTCCTTCAATATATTTATTAATCAATTCGAATTAATATAAAATGTTGATTTTCTTTTTTTTTTGAAATTTATGTAGAACAGCGACAAATGTTCAATGAGATATTATGATTTTTTAAATAATTTTGGCGCCCTTGACAAATAAATATCAAATACAACGTTCTTATTTACTATTAAAAGTTATAAATTTCTTATCTTTTTATTATGTGTATTTCAAATATATAATTCAAAAATTATTTTTGTTAATAATTTTGAAGAAAAGCGAAATATGTTATTAATATTGTATCTGTTATAATTTGAGATTGATTTGGAAGAATAAATAAAGGATTTACATTTTATAAACAAATTCACTTTACTTTTTGATCACAGTGTTAGATCAATAATTCAAAGTTGTTTTCGTAAAAATATATTCATAAAAAATATTACTAACAGTACAGTTGTACAGTCAGATGTTAGTTTTTTTTTGAAACGAAAATGATATTAAAATAAACCTTAAGTAATAAATAATTAGTATATAACAAATTATGTTTTATAACTGCTCGGGATGCTCTCTAGTGATAAGTGAATTTAATATACTCGATTTTATCAGCAAAAAATATAACTGTAACCATTTAAAGATATAATAAAAAATTCTACCTACATACATTCATAAATTAAATCACAATTATGACTTTAAAACCTGTTTTATATTTTAAGAAAATGTCATGATCCCAATTTAGAACAAAACAATTTTTGCAATTCTATATCGAAAAAAGAATAATTGATAAAATTTAATTTTATATTATATACGAAGAATAATTTTTATCTTTCAAAAAATAGAATTTTTAAACAAATAGAAAAATTAAATCATAATGTGAAATATTCATATTTAACTTCAAAATTAGACTTGAATATAATTGAAAAAAAAAATGATTTAATAAAACTTTGTTCAATGAATAATTTATTCAAATGAAACAATATTTAAATTTTTATTATTATGGAAGAAAATTTGTGAAACTGCGCATTACATAAATGAAATATGGCAAAAAAAAAATACTCAAGAAAAACTGCACGACCATGAACTTCAATATAACGTATATTTAGTGAACTAAAATAATAATATGTCGTCGTTAAACGAAGCATGATCGAAGAATAATTAAACCGGTGTTATTTAATTTCAAAATTACACACATAATAAGAAAAACAAAAATGACGGACGAGTTTAGAAACTGAAAATGCGGAATATTCGATTTATATAAAATTTATATGACAATAATAGCAATATAGTGAGTTATAAAATAGTTCAATTGAATAATAGATAAATTTAATATTATCCATTAAAACTGATGAATATCATTATTATTTAAAATTTCTTATTGAAAACAATGAAATTTTAATAAAATTAAACCACATAATTAAGAATCGTTAAACTAACAGGTAAATTTCTTCGTTTCATTATATAAAAAATAAATAAAAATAATCGTGCATGTATTATTACACGTTTACAAGACGTTAAATATGAAAATATCGTAATTGAAATCAATTATGATAAACTTAATTAGCACTTCAACGTATCTAAATTACATACATATATCCATAAGCGGGATTTCATTGCTTATCGCTTAATTATACGATGAAAAAATCTCAGGAAAAAAAATCCGGTGACACTTTGACTTTGATATAAATTTTACATAATATTTTATTTATTTACTATTTATTATTTGATGATAAAATATTTAAAAAGTCACGATTATGATGAAAACGATGTCGATTATGATGAAAACGTCTTATTTTTTTTTAATCAAATAAATCCAGAAAAAATAAACAATTTCATTAAATTTTTTTGTTTGTTGATTTGACGTTATTTAGTTACGCCATCTTATTTTTAAAAATCATGATTCGTAAACAAAAACATAAATTGTTTATATTTATATAACGTTATCACTGAAATTCTCATTATATTCTAACGTTACATTCGAAGTATATATATATATATATATATATATATATATATATATATATATATATATATATATATATATATATATATAAATATATATATATATATATATATATATATAAATATAAATATATATATATATATATATATATATAAATATAAATATATATATATATATATATATATATATATATACATATGTGTGTGTGTATACTTTTTAACATCAATTTCTATAAAAGTTAATCAATATTATTATATAACACAATTTTTATTTTTATTATGTTAATTTCGATTATTATAAAATTTGCATGCTTATATTCTATATAAACGATGAATGTTTTTTTATTTAATTTAATTTAATATATTAGAGTAAATATAATTATATCATTATTATTTTACAGCAATTTACTCAGAAAATACACAAATTTATGTAAAACAATTAGTAATAGTAATTGTTTTAAATGATCTTTCAAAAAATTATATATATAACTGGATAAGAAAAAAGATAATTTATAAAATTAAAAAAAAATGTATATTTATTTTATTTAATGATAAAATTTCCTGTATAATTTACTTACTTCATATGATGCAATACAAATCTTTATGTATGAATGAATATGATATATAATTATCCACATCCTGATTTTAATGTGTCAACCGCGATAAATTGAAAAACAGATCGATTCGAATGATTCGATACTACGTAATTGTTTAATTATAAAACTAATGAGTTTTAATAGAAGAATAACGCAATTACTAGAAGAAAAATGCGTGGGTATAGAAATATCAAAAATAAATTTCATTCATTCATCAGGTGACTAACCGTTATAATTATAATTATGTATATTTCAAATACTACGCACTTAAAATAACGTCATTTTATATAAATCGACGTTTTTTTTTTTTGATCGTATGATCCACGATGTCACTTGAATAAACGTCATTTAGTGTCATAATTTTAAATGTCGTTTAAAATTATGACAATAATCACTCAATTGCAATTTAAAAAATGGAGTTCATCTTCATTATTAAAATAATCATAACTTTTGAATATTTGAAATGTAATATATGTATATATATATATATATATATATATATATATATCATCACATAACTGACAAATAATTATCGATGATTGACTACCAAAAATTAATATTATTATTGGGTGCTCATTGAATATTATTTTATATAGTCATTCTGATATAATCCACACACCCCTCATTCCTCAAATGATCTTAAATGTAAATGTCATTTATAACATTCTAAGTATACGTTTCACATGTACAATAAATATTTCTCTCTTCCACAAATGAGTAATAAACCTGCTTTAGAGTCACCTTTGGGAAATCTCATATATAAAATATGCAATTTTAAACACTCGAAATGCTTACGCATTCATACAAGCAATATTATCGTTTCATTTATTTCAAAATTCCAAAATACATTATTATTATAGCATATTTGAAGATATATTATTGTATTTAAATTATTTGAAAAATTCATAAAACGACTAAAAAAAAATCATCTTTTACATGTCATTGTTCGTTTTTATTTATATAATAAAATAGAAGATTCTAGACGTATATATTTTAACGTCATCTGAATCATTGTTGCGTATAATCGTAATGAAAAAAAAAACGTAAATTTTCTAACCCAAGGTCTTCAAGAGATCCAACGAACGATCTCAGCAAAAAAAAGGTTTATAATATTCATCATATTCATTTTTGTCAGTTTGAAATTAGTAAGAAGACATCTTCTTTTTTTTTCGTATTATTGAATCCCAAATATGAATTTTGAAAATGGTGTTACTCTTATATATAAAAGAGTTCCGATCAAAATACAAAACAAAAATGGCCAATCTCCTTTCCATTTTGTTTTAATGGCGATGAATCATATATATATATATATATATATATATATATATATATATATATATATATATATATATATATATATATATATATAATTAAAGTATCGAAAATGATATATCAGATATAGATTCAATTTCCTATCGATTCCTTCAATATTTTATATACAGTAATTATGTAATTAAAAAGTAATATACGTATATATAATATCTAAATGAACACTTTTCATTTTTTTTCTCGATACTATATAAAACCTTAAACATTTTCTCATTACTCAAAATTTTTATATTTCACTTTTTAATAAATTATTATGCAATTGACCAATTTAATTGATTTTCTTAATTTAATGCAGTAGAACAAATAATATCTTTGAAAAAAAAACTGAAGAATTAGTTTCTATCAGACCAACGATTATATAATTTTATCACAATATAAGATTTTTTTCCTTCATAAAATGATCTAATATGTTTATCTATAGCAATAGATTGCATAAATATCCTTTCATATATCCTTCAAGGCTTTTTTATTCACGATTTTACTCCATAAAAGAAGATCGACATGTATATGATGAAGATATATAATGTTTATATATTTCATGAAATGTATAAGTAAAACGATCTTAATATAACATGAAATAAGTAATTTTAAAAAAAATCATAAAAAATTGAACAATTTTGTAATGATTACAAAAAAAATGTCAAATATTTGAAGTAAACACGCAAATTGTGATATGGTTTACTGTTATTGAAATTTTGTGTAGTTTTTTTTATTTCCTGAGTGATAATGAATTTAACAATAAAATTAACTCCAACAACTTAAAATTTTAAAAAACAAAATGCTCATGCGATATGCAAATTGGTATAAATTTATTGCTGATTTTATACGTAATTTGTGATTATATTCAGAATATCAACATTGAAATAAAATACAACAATTCATAATGCATAATATGATATATAAAAAATTACATATGAATTGTAAAATTTTAATGTCAATATTTTGTAACGAAAGAATAAGTGAAATAATATCATTTCAAATCCCAATTTCTACGATAATAATAATAAAATCTATGATAATTTTTTTATTAATAATTTATGAGATTATTATCTTTGTTTTTATTTATATCACTCGAAATTCATATCACTTTTGAATTTTTATACACATTAAAAACAAGATATATATATATATATATATATATATATATATATATATATATATATATATATATATATATATGTTTTTCATTTAAATTTTTAATGATTCACATATTGTTTTTCTTAAAAATTTTCCTTAAAGTTTTAGTATTGAATTATGTATAATATTTTCATAGCTTTAATTAATTCTTAAATAGTTACTGCATTTGAATATAAATTTTCGATCATTAAATAGACAAACTCTTAAATTAAACCTGTTACTTAAGACACAACAATTAATATATTTCGTTTTTCAGATTTATTATTCGGATAGCATTCTGCATCATCGGTAGGAAACTTAACTTTATAATGCATTTTTACATTTGACATCCAAAAACAAAATCCGGTCATCGTAAAAAAAAAACACAATTATGATCATTGAGGACAATACTTAGTGATGGCATTCGTCTGACCATGACTGATGCAGCAGTACATCATAATGAGTTTCATACACGATCAATACATGTGCGTGTTGTTGTGCGTACACAATGATAAAGCTTTTTTTTTCAATTATTAAACCCATGATAAATGTTTATATTGATAACTCGATGATATAGTTTAAAATATATTTTTTTAATTTTCATGGCGCATAACTCTTTAATTATAAAACATATATTGTTAAATTCAGTAAATATTTACAATAAATTTTGTATACATTTCTAACAGAAAGTTAAAACATGATCCGCATGATGTAAATACAATTCAAACAATTTTAGTATTGTACGGAATGCGTAAAACAAATATAAAAAATATGTAAATATATTATATATATATATATATATATATATATATATATATATATATATATATATATATATATATATATATATATATATATAATATAAAAGAGAAAATTACTACTTCAACAAAATGGGAATAGAAAAGGGAAATTATTTGAAGTTCTATTATATATTTTTTTCCACATTTATATTCATTTAGTCGGCAGTATGAAAAAAAATTTAAACGATAAAAATGCGGTTTTGTGTAGTATTAATATTATCATTGCTACGTCAAAATTTAGTATTTTCTCAAATCTTTGATGAGATCACGATTTAGTGAATAGGGAAAAATGACTTATTACAGTTACGTGACAAAAGTCAAAAACTTATATTTTTGAATGTAAGTTTTAATTCAATTTTTAAGAATATAAACATAAAATCATTCCAGGTACACACCTTTGAAGAATAATTTATATAAATATTAACTTAATATATCAAATATTCATTATATTAAATAAATAATTTATTCAGGTGCCCGTCATATGATTTTATAATTATGATAATGATGATAACTTTTATTATTAATTAACTGTTTTTCCATTACTATATATATATGGTATATATATATATATATATATAATATTTGGAATTTTTTTTATTTTACTTACGTTAAAAATGTCTTATCAAAAGCGATACATAGAATATATTTGTGAACTATTGAACTTATATTTCGGATGAAATTTATATAATATTTGTATTATTTTTCTATGATTCTGTTAACAATGATTATAATTTGGTATTTCCAATGACGAATTTATAAAGTTCAATTATATAGTAAATAAATGAATAACAAAAAATATGACACCAGCTTAAAGCGATTATGAATAAAAACTTCAGCACGCGCACATAAAAAGGTTTGTTGCCACTGCTATAATATATATCGAGCTGAAAGTTGTTAAATTTTTAATATACATATATAATATTATTTCATTTTAAAAATTCATAAAAATAAAGTTTCGTGTAATAAAATACGAATACAAATTCTAATAAAATAAATTACATATTTTTCTTCATTGATATTATGACAATACTATATATATACATAATGAACTTGACATTTTAACATCGAATCGATTGTTATAAAAATAAAACGACAAAATTTTTTGGTTTAAAAATAAAATGACATTCAATAATGATTTAATGATTGAATGTAGAAATACAAAGATTCCGATACACATGTGTATATTTGAAAATTACCACGAATTTCACCGGAAATGGCGCCATCTACTATCATCAATATTATTGGTCATCGGTTGACGAATGACGTTGCGTTACGTCTTTCACATTACACGCCTATTTTTGACCATTAACTGTCGAGCCCTATATATGTTACTTTTAAATGCATCCGTGATGTCACCGCACAATAAACCGATTGTTTTTTGCAAATTCACTAAACCAACCGTATACGAACACGTTCGCCATGCATTTTCCAAGAATTTGATAATGTGTACATACGTATATAAATAATTATATTATATTTATAATCATGTAATTATTTTCTTCATTTTTTTTTTTTAAACATATTTATTATAAATTTAATAAATACACTATAGCTTTTTTTATAAACTTAACCATTATCTGTATAAGTTGATATATCAAAAAATCTCCTTTGCAGTTTTTCTGATACTTAATAAATTCTAAAACCGAAACATTTTAATGTTGGATAATAGAAACACTCATGTTTTGAAATAGTGATTCGTTGAAGCTGTGCACGCGCAGGTGCTCGCAATTCGTGACGGCACCGAATCAAGGATGTCCCCACGCATTTTTATGACTTTACACATGTTTTGTTGCCGTTCTTTTACCCTTTCATCGTCATCGATTCGCGGTTAAATGATTTATATGTATATGTGTGTATTTTTATTTTTACGTAAATGGTACGATGATACTTTAGCGTCACAGCGACGATCATCGCGTTTCTATTTTTAGCAGAAAAATAATAATATGGCATACAATTCGCGTGAAATATTACGTAGAAATCGTTCAATTTTCAACGATGATTCCATTCGTTGAATGTTCATATATTTCAAACAAATGTTTTTAAAATGATCTTTTAATTTTTAAATAGATCCATTCATTATATTTCATATTTATATTTTTTTAGTTCTTGTTAAAGATATCTATGAATAAGAAATATATTTCATTATATTATTAATAATATTGTCTTATATTATTTATAATTATTGTTACATTATATTAATTACATTAACCCTCTTGAAAATAATTATCGTAAAATAATTGAAAATTAAATTATTTTTTTTATTATCTCTTTATTGCTTTTCACTAGACACCTCATATGACTAACTACAACACCAGATTTATAAATTTTTACCTTATAGATCCCAGTTTTAATATTACTTAACCTATCCATTATTTTCCACAATAATATATATATATATATATATATATATATATATATATATATATATATATATATATTACTAAGGTATAAAAAAAATATAGTGTAATATTTTTAATAGCTATTATCAGTATTATAAAATATACACGATTTTTGATTAAAAAGAAAGTATGAATTATATAAAACTTATAAATTGGCTTTAAAAATAATATTAAAATAACTTGAATTATAAAAAAATAACCTCGATCTTAAGAATTATTTATAGCCATCGATTTTTATAAATTATTAGTTAATTAAAAAAAGAATGTAAAATAATATTAAAAGTTAATAAAAAAGACGTATAAATAAATCAATTAAATTAATCGTTTAAAAATTCGTGATACATCATACATACATATAATATTGTTTTATTCATCGATTGTTTATTTTTATTATTTATAAGGAAAAATATATACATATAAATTTATTGCAAGAAAAATAATTGGTAGCCCTGCACGCATCGAGCGTCTACAGTAGCACACATATATAAATACACGGGTGGGGATTCAACCGGTCAGTGAGAATACGGCGTTGTCGGTGTGCAGTTGTTAAGTTAAAAGTATAAGCAGTACGATTTATCGATACATTTGTGCGAATATTCTCGAAAGACAATCGATAATAATTATACATAATAAATATGAAGATGTACGCAGCAGTTATTTTGGCGTTGGCCACAATCGCCGCAGCTAATCCAGGTACGGCCATAACCCTCACATTCTACGACGCTGCTACGTCGTAGCTTTTTAAAATATTTGTGTTTACATATATATATATATATATATATATATATATATATATATATATATATATATATATATATATATATATATATATATATATATATATATAAAGTTATATTAAAATTCGTGCCGGATTCTTATTATAAAATTTTACCCTTTTTTCATATATGTTATAAAATATTTTATATTTTATTATGTCTTATATTTGTTTTTTTTTAATATTTTTAATGTCAATTATATTTATTTTTATTATTATGTTTAAAAACTAAAAAAAATGATCATTAAATCATTAAACATTTTTTTACGATAATAAGTATTACATTATTTTCATTTTTTTTGTAAAATTAGTATAATATTTTATAATAATAATAATATGGAATAATTTTTAAAATGATCTGATATTTTAGTTGAAAATTTATATAAATTCAACATTCACAGTGTTTTTGTTATAAATAATATATATATATATATATATATATATATATATATATATATATATATATATATATATATATATATATATATATATATATATATATATATTTGAGTATTTTAGTCGCGAGGGATAATCGTATTTTGTTTTAATCCAATAACCTTGGATATATATGCATTAATTATTCATTAAATATTCCAAATATTTTTTTTATATATACTCAAATATATAATAAAAAAATGTCATCTTTATATTTGAATCATCTCATTAAAACAAATATTTAATATGGATATTAATAATGCATAATAATATATTCCAATTTCATTTTTATTAATTTTTAAAATTATCAATATAATTTTTTATTACAAATGAACAATACGATTTCTTTGCCTCATTTTTTTGAATTTTTTTGTTGTCATAGTTACGTCATACCATCTTCTTTCTTTTATTTTTAATATATCAAATATAAATTGAAAACCAAAATATCTGCGGTTTTTCATTATTTTTTTGAATTGATTTCTTATGAAAAATAGATTTTTTATACAAAGTTAATAATGTTGTTTTCCCTCGTGTTGATAAAATCTGCATTTTCGACATCTATTTATATACAAAATAAATGGTATAATTAATTTTATTAAAGAAAGAAATACGAGTTTCGTGTGTGTATGAATAGAAAAGAAATCAGTTTTCCGTAGTAAAAATATATTGTTTTTGCAGTCACCAATTTGGAACAATAATTAAATTTCATGCCGATCATTTAATGCATTGCAATTCTGATATAATCATTAAAAATTCAATTTATTCATTTTTTTATTACACGTGTTTTTTTATATTATATAAGATAACTTTTCGTCATAACGCAGTACGCATTTTATAGGTTTTTTTTTCTTCATGAATAATTTATATGATGAATTAATAATGTGAATTTATATTTGACTTACATTAATTATTTGATTAGTGATTATTTGAGTTATTTTAAATACCTAAAAATCGATTATAACGTATCATCACATTATTACTTTATTATGTAAATATATTTTTGTTTTGTTTCATGAAAAATAACTGAAATTTTGTATCAAAATTGTAATTCATTACTAAATAAGGAAAAACAATATTAAGATATTATATTAGTAGCTGATATCTTTCATATTTTAATTTTATTCATTTCAGTTTGTATATTTATTGTTTACAACTAAAAATATTATATTAATAATCTCGAAATATTATATAATAATTCACTAATAAAATGATTTTCTTAAATATTAAGCTAAATTTTTATTTTTATTTTATGGTTTTCTACAAATATCGTAAATATTCAAAAAAAAAGTAAATTAATATTCTGTATGTTATATATTTCACGTATTCTTATTAATGAGATGTTTTATTAACTCGTTCTTTTTTATTTTTTTGTAACATTAAAATTTATAATACCCCATTATTTGGAGAAATAAATTAATACACATTTCTTAATTTATTAAAATGTATTGTTAGCTTTTTAGCTACGAGAGCAATATATATATATATATATATATATATATATATATATATATATATATATATATATATATATATAATTCTCAAGAAAAGTGTATGTTTAAATGTTGTGCTCTTTTTTTATCTAACACGCATTGTGTTATTGACGACTCATTTATTTTAGATTTTTTTTCTCTTTACATTTATAAATATATTTTTGTAGCATTTCCAAAGAATTTACTTCTGTATAATACAAATGCGGTCGACAACAAATTGTGTTTGTGCAATTGCTATTTGAACAAGTTTGTGTTATAATTTTTAAAACATCCATTGGTTATTTGTTGTTTACATATCACAAATACAAATCCTACTTTTGATACACTGCCATTGTGACCTTTAGAAATATGCAGATATTTACAATATTTTCTTTTATTTAATTTCTCATTTTGATTCATAAAGTGATATGATAAAATATTGTAGACATCTTTTTATTCTGTAATTATTTTGTTGAAAATACAAATTTAAAATTTTTATACATTCATAAATATATCTTTAAATTGATAGAATTAAAATTATAGCTTAGCTTAAATGAAATTTTATATGTACATATAAGTAAAATTTGTTAACATTTTAAATATTTACGCTAATGATCATTTCAGATTGTGATTCATTAATAGTTCTAACAATAGGTTAACCAAAACTAATGACACTTCGCCTAATTTAGAATTACTTCCACGTAAAATGTTTTTGATGTGTTTGATAAATTGGCATTGTGTTCTGAGAAGAGTTTTTCTACTGCTTTAGTACAACAATCACGATATATATAATAGCAAAAGCAATGTAACCAAAATATAAATCAGCGTTAACATTTATTTATTTTTGTTTGCAGTCCCACAAGAAAACAATCGCGATAATGTAGATGTGATGATTGTTCCCTTGGAATCACAATTATACGATCTTGATGATGCTGATGGTAGGTTCCCTGGAGGATTCTTCTCTTTTAATCCATTTGGCAATCCATTCTCTGGATTCTTGGATAATATGGAATGTAAGGCCATACTATGAAAAATATTTTTTTTATAATTATAATTAATTTGTTTATATATATATATATATATATATATATATATATATATATATATATATATATATCTGTGTATGTGTATTGCAAATGTTTCATTAAATTCTTTATTATAATACAGCCATATTAAGAAATCTTCGTGAACAAATGGCAACAGTGCTATCACGACTTCCTTCAGAAAATACAGAATGGAAAGAAATTGGTGATGGAAAAGGAAACACCACATCGACAACTAAGGTAGATATCGTCTATTAAACATAACACATAGAATTATAATTATTTATATAATATTAAAAGCTCTAAATTTATGTAGATAATTAATGGTCACAAAGTGACAGTAAACGAAACAACCTACTCTAATGCTGGTGAAAATTCTGGTTCATTCTTCAAGATCCGTGTTGTAGATGTACATCCAACTTCTGAAGAGGATACAGAAGGAACAATAAAACCCAGAATAGGCGAAGGTAATTATAATACATGGTGTTTATTATGGATAAACATGCAAATTTTTGAAAAATACGTGAATTAAAATTTTATTTTATTATTTTCGAGAACTAAAAATGAGATTATAAAAATGAATACATGTATTAATTGGATTTGATCAAGTTACACTCTTTAGGTTTTTGTGCCAGAATTTTATTAAAGTTATTTTAACTTTGAATTAAAATGAATTATATTAATAATAAATTTTGAAGAATATTTTATATAATATATTATTATAAAAAACAATACATTATACATATCTCTAATTATAAAAAAAATATTTCACTGAATATCTAGAGTTGAAACGCCTTATAGAACGTCATGTTTCCATCAGGATTGGATGTGGATCCAATCAATATATATCACACGTTTATTTCTACTAAATAATATTTTTCTCAATTCATTTAATTTTAAAAAATGCCTTTGTATATGTATTAAAGAAGAAAAAATATTTCGTTTTCATTATTTTTAATTTTTTAAACATTCAGCTCCTGCGGAAGTAACAACAACCCATGCCTCAAGCGAAGAATTGGAAAGAGGATCCCCTGAAATTCAAGAAAGTGCAAATGAAATTCCACAAGATCATTCAGAGGTAGAATTACAAGCCTAAATAAACTAAGCCCAACTTTTAACAATTATATAACCATTCTAATTTTTTATATTGTTTTTTTTTATTTTATCATTTTATTTTCATAAAATAGATTTTACTTTAATGTACTAATATTATTTTGACAATAGATGTTGCATGATCTTAATTTATTTTTATTATTCTCCAACTAAATTTCTTTTTTATGATAAAATTATTAATGCAAGACAAATTGTATATACTTTTTATTTAATATCATATATGCTTATCACAGAAATAGTAAAATTACAATAACTTTTAATTATTTTATGGTAGTCAATATTATTTTACATGCTTTTTGGAAATAATGAACAATATGTAAAAATACAATTTGTATATAAGTTATGATAATATTTAAGATTTTCATCTATAGGCTTCCATTTTGCATGTATTTTTTATTTACAGATTTTGTTTACGTTAATTAAAATTTTTTGATAAATGATTGTGTTTTTATTTTATTTTTACATAAATATGCATTATTCACAAAAATATAAAATAACTTCCTTTTCCTACGTATTCCATTGCTTCTTCTTAATATAATATGCTTTTCTCTATTTATAATTTTGCATGATATTTAATTCTATTATATTTATTTTGATTGTCTAACATTTTTTAGTAAATTTTTATGATTGTATTAAAATTAAATGATAGTGTATTAAATAATGTGCGTTAGCACTATGTATCTATCTCTAACATTAATTAATCTATCATAACATAATTTCAATTGAAGTTTGGGGACTTTATATAATTTCTTAAAACAATATATAAATGCTAAAGGTGGATGGAAGAATATATTACCAAATAATTTTTTGCTTAAATTATAACCATCCATAAATATCTCTAAAACTACGTAAATTTAATATTATTCAATGCCGTTAAACATGATTTTTAAGTAAAATATTTTTCATTATGTATCAAATAAGCTTAAAATATAGTTTTCTGTTGTGCTAAAAATTACATTCATTATATTATATACAACAAATATTAGTCTAAATTTTATAATATGTTGTTGTTTAATTATTGCATGTAAGTATATTTTCATAAATTCTTCTGTAAAAAAATCATCTATTCTACTAATTAATAACAGAAACGTTCAAATAATTTGTAATTTATTCTATTATTAACTATTTTTCTTATTAAATATAATAATGCACAATCTGATTTCTATGCACAGTGTCTAACTTTCGTCACCCTGCACATTTTTCAGGAAGGAAATTCGATTAACAGTGAAATAGAAACCCTCGGTGAAGATTTCAGCGCTGATATTAATCCCAACGAGCTTATCTCAGCCAAAATTGAAGACTTTGCCGAACCCGTGAAAGAAGTTGAATCCAACGACATCAATTCCAACTTTTACGATCTGTCTAACGATATTTTGGTTAACCAAATGATGGCCGATGCAAATGCGCCCCATAATCCCGACGCTGAACTAATTGTTCCGGAACTCATCAGTGAACAATCTAAGATCCAACCATCGTATTCAAGCTATTTACCAATATATAAATACCAATCGCTTCCATCAGTACCAACATGGTCAGAATATTACAACACTGAAAAATCTGGCAATAGTAATTATCCTAAAAAGTAAATGCTTGAAAACATGATTTATTTAATAGACTTAAGTGATAGAAAATAAATATTAATTATTTATATTATTTATTTTCTAAACTTTCCATATTGCCAAAGTTTATTTATTGTAATTATTCTGTATTTATTATTAGGGCTTTGGTGTCTTCCATCATTTACAATTCTTTTCAATTTTTTTTTAAACAAAATATGTTATTTTGCTCTAACTTCTCATTATTATTTTTAATGAATTTAGTAATATTATATCAAGAAAAATTACAATGTAGATACTGGAAAACATCAATGCCTTTATTAGTTTATAAGTTTGTTGTATGCTTAAGATCATTATACTCATCATATAATTTGAAATGATATCCCATTATTTAGGATATCTTTTTGATATCATTCCATCGAATCATGTAAATAATAAAATTAAAAAAAACGATATATTTAATTGTTTTATTCCTATAAAACTTAAATAATGAAAAATAAATTTAAGTTTCCACAAAATATTTATTTAATTTAAAATAAATATATAAACATTTTCATAAAATTACATATCAACTTCAGATGAGCAAAAGTAATTCTTTCATTTTTTTCATTATGTACATATACATATTATTGATTTTTCCTAGATAATGAGAAGATAATAAAAAACAAATATGATTACTACAATAAAACGACTTTATTAGAAATTTTATAAATCTCAAATATCGTTTTACATGTTTACGATTATTTTTGTTTTTTGCATTTATATGCAAAAAATGTATCAAAATATTGACAAAAACAAACAATTTTTAAAAGTTTATTTCATAATTGGTAACTAGCGCTAGAAAAAAAAACAATAAGAACCTAGATTGACAAAACTACTAAAAATTTTAATTCGACTGTTTTATATTGTTTTTCAAAAATTTCTCTATTTTTCTCTACAAAAACTAGTCAGTGGTATTAAAAAAAGTCGGTGAATAAAATTAATAAACGACCTCTGCACTTCAAACAACAATTTAATACAAAGAACTTGAATGAAACGTTATATTTATTTATGTACTGCATTGTACGTATATATATATATATATATTCCTAAGCCACAATAAAATGTAAACAGAGACATCTCTTAAAATTTCATAAAATTATTTAGAAATAGCGAACTGGAATCTTAAAAATTTTACGTAATTAAAACTTGATCCATAGTTGTATTTAACTTATTTTTAATTCGTTTTAGAAATTGATGTAAATATAGCAAAATCAAAAGGGAACGAATACTAATTGTGTTCGAATTTTATGATTTTAATAATTAATAGAATTATTTTATATATGTATAATACTATTTCAAACAAATGACAAAAAAAAATATTTAATAATTATATGAATAATGTTATGTATTGTTTAAACCAAAATATAATGGTCTTAGACTCACTTCAAGAATATTATAATCACAGTCAATAAATCCTTGGCTAACACATGACTTAACAAATATCTGATCTAGCCAAAAAAAAACTTTTAATGAAATTTGATTTTATTTGTCAACATATTCTTCTTCAAGGATGAATACGTTTATTACAATATACATTTAACTTTTCGATACTTTTCTTTATAAAATAATTTGTTTTTGTTTTTAAAATACTTTTCAGTTTCAGTAATCACTTAATTTGTGCCAAATTTAATACCTTAGAACTTCTTGATGATTCAAAGAAATTAATAGTTTTATTTTTCTCAAGATGATCCTTTCTTTGGAGGATAGTCTCAATATCCCCGCGGGAAAGCCAAGTTTGGCCATTAAAGCATCCCTCTTCAGGTTGATTACTTTTAATCAAATCACAAGTCTAATCTGAGGGAATTCCTACGCCTTTATTAGTTTAGTGACATTTAGATTGTAACAAGATAACGTCTAGAAAGAACATTCTATTAAATTTTATGTAGAATTAGTAAACATTAGTAAATCTTCTGAAATCTTTAATGTCAGGTATTTCACGCAATATCATTTTATGATGTTCCAAAATATATTGATCTTTATATTATTTTTTTTAAATAACCATCGACAATATATATATATATATATATATATATATATATATATATATATATATATATATATATATAATTTAACGTACAATCGATAACAAAAGGCTTTAACAGTATTTTTCGATATCAATAAATAATGTTCAATCAATCAAAAGGTGAATCTTTTTTATTCTGTTTTGAAAATTACAAAACTAACATGAAAAACTAATTTTAGCTACAATATGAAATCTCGACACATTGATTGAAGAATGCCATTAAATGGAGATCATACGGGTCCGTCGACCGCGTCACTACATGTGTCACCAGGTAATATATTAATAAAGATCAAATTATGGAAGTTTAATTTTTATAAAATTATTAGATAATTTTTAATAAAACAAACTAAGATATAATTTGTTGCAAAATTCCTTGACGAATCAACGTTTGACATTCCGAAGTGGGTAGGAAATGGCGACTGTTCTTTTTCAAGTATACAACGTCTCCGTCTTCTAGTTCAAAACTTCCGTGATCGGCGAGACATAACACTTCAATATATAACGATTTCGGAGGTTTTAAATTTTCCGTTAAGTCTATTCCCCAATAGCCTACGTCCTCTCCGAGAGATTTCATATAAGCGGCTAACGCGGTAGAGTATTTAGAAAACCATTTGCATTCCTCGTCGGATAGCATCTCTCTGATATCTTTCGGCAGTACGGCGCCGAATTCCCATCTCATATCTCTAATTTGAACGAGACGATTATATAAATATGCCAAAAGACATCTCTTATTTCTTTCCAAAGCGTTATGACGCAGCCGCACGGTCGACCATAGAGATCTGTTATCGATCGTGGAATTTCTGGAAACGGATTAATATATTTACACTTCGAAATCGCTCTTCGCGAACGAACAATATTTTACGAAAATCGAATACTAACGCGTCCGCGAGATTGGCTCTGAATAGCGTTTCCATTTCTTGGAGAACGTTGCGAACGGTGTCGTCCTGTAACAAAAGCGAGAGAGATATCGTCGCATTTAAACGAAAATTCGACACGAAATAAATAGAAAGTAGTAATAAAACGAAACGAAATATTACGTCGTAAGGACGCAACGCGTCGAGACCGGATACGAGATTTTGAGCGCGCGCACACAACATGTCCGCTAGAATAATTTACGCGATCGAAGAAAGTTCGCCGCTGACACTTCGAGAGCGACCCGCCGAACCGCCGAACCGCCGAACCGCGCCGGGTCTGCCAACTCGCGAACAATATATATTTTCCGATCGTTATCGAACGCGACGATCGAACGCGCGCGTCAAATAAACACATCGCTTCCGGTCGCCGCGTTTGCGTCGATACAATTTGAGAAAATTTTGAGAAGAAAAATTCGCAGGAAAGATTTTCGTTCGACCGCTCGTCGACGCCGGTAAAGAAAAAAGCGACGCGTTCGCGACGACGCCGAGCGGAAAAAACGCGAGCTCGCGAACGCGCGCCGAGCCGAAGCGAGGTCGGGCCGTCCGTTTCGGCGTCCGTCATTAGGCTCTCCGCCGTCGAACGAGCGATCGCGTCGACGGACGTTTCTTTTCGTTCGATTGACGCGCGCGCGAACGCGAAAACATGAATTCGGACGAAGAGACGAAGAAAGCGCTCGCCGACGCGAACCGACTCGACTCCGGAGTCGGCTTCACCGAGCCGATCGAATCCGACGACGAGGACGTCGTCGAAGAGCGGTCCGCGATCGACGTCGACGAGCCGAGGGTCGGCTCGTCGCCGTTGTCGCCGCAGTCCCGCGCCGCCCCCGAACCCCTCGACAGCGGCCTCGAGCTCGGGGACTCCTTCTCCGGCCTCAGCATCAGGAACGATCTCGGCGCGACCGAGCCGGGGACGCGGACGGCCGCCTCGGACAAGCTGAACATCGACGTCGTCTCCGCCGAACGAGCGACTCCCCCGGATCCCGAACCCTGGCAGATCTACTTCCGGCAGGACGACGACGGCGACACGTGAGTCGAAATCTACGTTTGAAATCGAGTTACGAAATCGACGTTTGAAACGTGCGCAATCGGAATTTCCAAATTTCCGCACGTCGGAGACGGAGACGACCTTCGGATCGTCGTCCTTTCGGTTCCCTCCGAATCCGCGTTTATGTTGTTTTACGGTTTTCAAAATAAACGTCTCGTTGAATTTTTCCTTTAAAATTCTGTCGCGGAATTCTACAATATTGTCATAACGCTTTTCGACGGAAGCTTATTCGTCCGGGTCCTCGTCTTTTTCGTCGCGCGCACTAACCTAACGATCCGATTAATCGCTTTTTGCGTTTTATATGGCCGTTTTGAATGTGTGGCGCACTATCTTGTTTGTTTCATATCGGTTGCTCTCGATTCACATTTTTTTTGTCAAAACATTAATTAATAAACTGTTTTTATATAAAATATATTGATTTTGGAGTTGTACATGTCTATAGTTTTCCGTTTATCTTTTTGATAAATAATATGCGCGCGCGCGTTTATATTGCATATTTGTTTATTTACGCGGGGAAAAGAAACTTTTGTTTCGTTAAGAAATCTTTTTCGTCTTCGAGCAGCTCGATACGCGAAAAAAATAATTTTCCGTATTATTAAAAAAAACGGTCTATTTTACCGCAATCGGTAGTTTCGATATTGTATCGACGACGAGAGATGCGTCAAATATTAAATCGTGACAATTTTGTATCTCATAATACGAAGTGAGAAAGGCGCGTTAAAATATGCGAAACGTGTTCGGCATTCGCAAACTCTTGAAAAATAGGAGACAACGGATCAAGGTCGCGTATCTCCGAAGATTTTGTTCAATCATACGAAGAATATCTTGCGATATTCCGAGAAAACTGATGCATCTCAATCGAGAGATGTTGTAAACGTTGTATTTGCACGAATACTATTTTACTTCGTTTGATTAATTTAAATTGTTATTGTGTATTTAATTACCGTCTTGCAATTTTTATAATTAAATTTTGCTACCAGTCTCTATGATAATTACCAAATTTTGCAATCTATCTTAATTATAATAAGCAATTCGTTTACTATCATTTTTATAAGAATAAAAAAATATTTAGTGTATTACATATATCTGAATTATCTTATAGTTTTCAATTTTATTTTTCAGTAATGTTAATTATATTTTAATACTTGTTTCCTTAAGCTGTCGTGAAATATAATTTGGTAATATATATATATATATATATATATATATATATATATATATATATATATATATATATATTACGCACAACAAAAATATTCATAAATTTCCACAATTCACATTTTAAAATATTACATTTCTTATATAGTCAAAACCATTTTATTACAATTTTGTAAATATACATACATACACACACGTGTGTGTGTAATTGCAACATTGCTGTTTTTACAAACAATATGAAGATATGTATGTGGGTCGATAACGATCGTAACGTTTATTGGAAAAACCCGCCCTTATCGTTATTTCCAAATATAATATACGGCTTATTGTTGACGAGGTTATTTGCATTTTAATATTACTAGAGTATTAATAATTATTTTGATACGTCAATAATAAAATTTCACTTAACTAAGTGAAATTTAATTATACTTAGAAATGTGATGATATGAAATTTTTAATCACCGCGGATTTTGGTCCAATATTTTAGCACATATATATATCTTTCGTAAATAAAAACAATCTTGAGTTTCTTTTTCTTCATAAATTAATCTTTAACTTTCTTTAAGGAATTTTGTATTTTAAATTTCATAAAAAAAGAAATGACGAAGGCATTCAACGTGTCAGTGTTGTACTTTCTACCGTTGAAGTTGCACGCGCGATTCTCGTCCTTTTGGATTATATTTTTAATAATAGCTCAAATCTTTATTCTTTAAATTTCCCACAATCTCGCAATTCCATTTATTGTTATATATAATTATATTATGAAAGTTTACCGTTCTCTCTATGCATTCAAATCTATTGTTGTTTCTAAAGAAACCATCGTAATAACGCTGGGATTTTCCACAGTATTAAGTCCCGTTTTGCAACAAGATTTAATATAGTATATAAACATATTATATTTTAATACATTTTGTATTTAAAGATATTAAACTTTGTATTTTTTTTGTAAATTAAATATTTTAATTATATTTTTTAGTTAAATAATACAATTTTTAATTAATAAATGTGCTATTATTATACTTTTTTTTCATCATAATATTTTATTCGGATATTTACTTAAAAAAAGTAAATGTTTTTTACAATATTTTTCTCGTAATAAAAATATAAATTTAAAAACAAAATCTTATATGAGTATTTTAAAGTTGATTGGTTAATATTTATATCAGGAAAAGCATTGATTTAGTATTTTATATCAGAAAAAAAGTGTTAATAATTTATATTAAAGCAGTATGCGAATTTTCACATTCAAAACTGGAATAAAACATTTATTTATGATTTAATTTAATTTGCCTTGCTTTTCTTTTAAATTCATAAATACATTTTTGTAAAAAAATCGTCTTATGAAAAAAAAATTACTTTGAATTTTCCTCCAATTTAAATGTTGGAATATTCCGAAGATATACTTTATTTAATCATGTGACACAATTTTCCTCGTATTTTCGATATTATTTTAGAATCGATCAACTAAACTCAACGTAATCGGGGAAATTCTAGCGAGACCGCAAATTTCAAATGGGGAACCTTAACGTTGTGTCATTACTGAAACAGTCATAGACTGAATCAGTGTCTGTTGGACGTATTCGTTATATTTCATAGTTCAAATATTTTTGAAAACTTAAATCACGTATTTGATATTATATTATATCGGTGAAAGAAGGAAAAACACAGGTCGAAACCCAGAATGTTGCTAGGGAATTTATTGGTTTCCCGTCATCATTTCAAAGTCGGCGGTTGCTGGACCAACTCGATCACTTCTGGTCGTTGCACCCTGGCCGTTGGACCAGTTTCTGGTTTTTCCAGGATGAGTTCTCGCCATTTTACAAGGTATCAACGGACACGCATTCTTTCGACGAAGGAAATGGGAACAAAGGGTACACACGCACATACACATCACAAACATTAAGGAAACTTACCAAATTGTTTTTGTATGATTGTGTACAACTTCACATTACATCGCGTTACACATTGCTTTTTTTTTCATATTCAAGATATAAATCAACTCGTTCTGAACGCGGTTCATTGTTCTTATTTATTCTCTGATGCATATCTGAAATTTATGGAATAACCCATCGATAAAAGAATAGTCTTTTCATATGAATAACTGTATTTTTTCCATATTAATTACAAAATAACTCCAAATTAGTTTAAATGTTTTTTTAATAACCAATTAATTTTATTTTTATTACATAACCTACATAAAGACAATAAAAATGCTTTTGTCTTTCTTATTAATTAATATCTTTTCAATACTTTGTATATAATATTATTTTTTTATAATAATTAAATTAGATTCTCTGTAATATGATTTATTCTGGTTATTCCCTTGTTGTATATGAATGAAGTCATCTATCGTTTATTAATTTGTTTTTAATATATATATACATATATATTTTTTTTTCTTTTGCAGACAATTACACATAGCCATCATAAACGAGTTGCCAGATGCCGTCGCCGCTTTATTAGAAATGTGTCCTCATCCGGCACTCTTGGACATTTTTAACGACAGCAGGCAGGCGCCAATTCACCTGGCCGTTCTGACCAGACAACCGGTGATCGCTCGTAGACTTCTAATAGCCGGTGCCAATGTGAGTCTTTAGTACTCCTTATTTCTTATATTTTCCTTGTTATTTTTATTTTTTTCATTGTATACACGCGTTTGCGATAAGGTTGCACTAAAGAAAAACCGCAAACGTTTTTGTCATCGCTTTATCGCCGCTACTGTGTATATTGTGAACGCTTTCAAATTTTCCTTTAATTCAAGTAGCTTTTTACAATATATATATATATATATATATATATATATATATATATATATATATATATATATATAATATTATTATTCACCGACTATGAATTCCACGTCAAATACGATCTTTGAATACAAATTGTCCAGTTGTAAAACCACAAAAATTTCGAAATCATGATACAGATTATACGTGTAATGTTTTTTACGGTTAACCGGGTTGACGTAGATTATTGTTAGCTTTACACATTACTCATTGTTTACTTCCTACGTAAATTATTTATGAAAATTATTCTACATGTATACTATAGCACATAAATTTGAATAACATCACAAAGATTCAATTTCAATAGTTTATAAATGAAAATCATAAAAGTAAACACTTCCGCGAATAGAAAACGAGATCGTGAAATATTTTTATGCTTATAAAATAATGAATATTAATCAATTTTCTTTATTTATTATACTAATTCTATATTATTTCAAAAAAAAATCCAGTATATTAAGAATTTACATTACAAGCTTTTTATGAGAATTATTATATTTTTATTGATGGGTTTTACCTGACGTTAAGTACACACACTTTATTCTCGTAGCAATTAAAAAGTGAAATTTATGCACATACGTGTTCGTTGATGATACGTTCCATTTTTTCATATTTAAAGTTCATTGTCATTTAGTAAAAGTCATATGGTGGTTATTTTCTCATTAGTTAATTTTCCTTAATAATTATTACATTTATATTTTTTATTTTATTTTACTTTATATTCAAATTAATTCACTATTGAATAAGGAATAGTTTGTTGAATATGAATTTATCCCGTTACTGTAATTATTTTCTTCATGTTTTTATATTATTTGTTCTATTTCAAATTAAAATCATTGCTTCAGAATTAACTATTAATTATATTGACGGTTTTCTTTCACTTGTAGATTTTCAGCAGAGATGCAAACGGAAACACGGCGTTACATTTAGCATCCATTTCCGGAGATTTAGAAAGTTTACATGCATTGACTAAACAGTTACCTCCAAATTCACAAGGATCAATGAGACCCCATTCGTTGCCATTCGCCCTTGATCAAGTAAACTTTGATGGTGAGTGTCATTTGTTGTTCTTTTTTACAATTGTTTTAATTTTATTTAATAGATTCGGAAATTTTATATTATATGCACACGCGAGTTTATATGTATGATTTATCACTAAACAAAAAAAAATCTGGATTTTTTTTGTTTAGTGATAAAAAATCTGTATTCTATTTGACCCCAGTACCGTCACTTATCGTAATAATTTTTACATATTTTTATATTTATTAGTAATCATTGAATTAAAATGTCATTCTAAATTAATATTGAATGTGTTTTTACTTTATATAATGCTCTTGTGTTAAATTTTAATATACAAATTTAAATGCTGAGAAATTTTCGAAATATTTCATGTTTTTAAAAATAAAAAAAAATATCCATATTCTTTAATAGAAATTATATTATTGATTCGATCTAAAATATAAACTTTTATCGTATTATAGTTTTTAACTTCTAACTATGAATAATTAAAAAATCTATTACTTTTAATTGCTTTCTCACATTAACTCATCGTTTCTAAAACGAACAGCTTATTAGAATGCATGTATCAGTTAAGTCTGACCCGGTTAACAATCACGTTTTTCCCACTTGTTGAAAAATTTATAAATATACCGCTCTGATATATATATATATATATATAGATACACATATGTGTGTATAAAGTTGAACGTATTTTCCCGTTTAGGCAACATGTAATAATTGCAAATACAACTCAATGAAACGCTGAATAAACGTTTTTCAGCCAATTGGTAAAAACCCATCAAAATAGCTACAAAAAATTATACAACAGTATTTTTTCCGATTTTTATTATCATTTGATTTCATATTAATATCGATGATGACCATAAAAATCTTTATAGATTAACTGTAACTAAATAATATTGTATTTGCTTCGAATCACATGACACTATTGTTGATGTTTATTCTTTAATATAAAATTTATTCACCATTTTATCGTTATAATTAGTGCAACTTTATTTCCTGTAAAAAAACAAAATACGGATTTCGAAATATAAAATAGATTTCATATATATTATATCAAAATATAATAGCTATAAAATGATTTTTGAAATATCTCTTTTTGTATTTCCATTTATTTATATTGTAATGTTAAATTAAGAAGATATTTATCGTTAAAAGATGATCATTGGAATTTGATATATATTACATGATGTTAAAATCTAAAATTATATGATAAAAAAATCTTGTGAATTTCAACTACACATTGCGAATGATCTATGATACGGCCTCATTAATTTCAATGACAAATACTTTTTTCCGTGCAATGTATTGTTTTTTATCGGAATTTCCTTTGGCTTTCCCATTTTTTTTTTTATTACAATGTCGTTTGTCGATATGACAATCTGGGACAATGTTTGAGGTCGATGTAACTCAATATGGCATATTTTAATATTTACATACAAACATTAAGGTTTTTAAAGTTTTGTAAAATAAAAAGAAACTTTTTCAAAAATTACCAACGAATACAATCAATATATTTTATCTTTATAACATCCTGTTGTCGGTTTAGTTATTTTATTTTTTGTATATCTTTACTTACATTATTTACTTTTTTATCTTTACAAACATTCATGAATTTTAAAGTGAATTCTGTTTATTAATTTTCCTATACTTCAATGTATATGTTAAAATTTCAAATATTATAAATTTGAGGTGTTATTGTAATATTAAAATATGAATGAAAAATATTTATAAATATATATTAAATAATATTACTTTTTTATATTAATTTAAAATATTCATCCCAAATCAATTCTTTCAAATTCAATCAGTATTATGGATATTAAAAAAAACAATGAAGTATACATATAACGTTTTTCAATTAAAAATAAGATATAATTATATAATATATAATGAATTAATTAAATAACGACAATATTAATTGCAATTTTATATTATAATTGGTATTTCGATGAAAATTCTAGGTTTTATTAGAAAGTGTAAGTAAATTAATAATTTTTATTCTCTTTATAAAAAGGCATTTTTTGCTTATTAATTAAATTTTGATTATCTAATCAAGCATGTATGAAATAAAAATAAATAAATTAAATATACGGTTTTGATTAAATAGATATCATTTTTCCTATTGATGAGGGAAAAAGTTTAATATTAAATTTTTGTCGTAAAACAAGTTTCATTGAACATTATGTAAATTAATTTACGTCATGTTGGCATTATAATAGAATAACTAAATATGATAATACCCATGCACGATTGGTTTTCGTAAATATTATTAAATTTACTGACGTTTTATTATGTTTTTTTTTTTTTTTTTTTTTTTTTTGTAAATATTTGATATCTCAGAAAAGTAGACGAAATTATTTCAAGAAATTTACTTTTTTATCAAATTGATTTATATTTATGTACGAATTATTTAACTCTTTACACCCTGCATGTTGCAACATTATTTTAAAATGTTTCTTTAATATTTCAATTAATTTTTATAACAAATAACATTTATTAATATATATTTTTTTAATCTATGGACTTTTTATTCTGTATAGAATACATTTAATTCATATTAATTTATGCTATCAATTTTTGTAAATATTTTATTATAGATTGACAAAAATGAAATATCTTTTAATTTCTGTAATCAAACGTTACTTTTTTTATATTCGGTTGTACAAGTATTTAATGAAATACCTATTTGTTATTAAGTTAAATATACTGCTATATAAATCTTTTTTAAAATATATTTAATATATAAACAATTAAATAAAAAAGTACGTAATCTTTTAAGAATGGAAAAAACATCATAGTTTCGGTTCTTTAAAAAATTATCTTTTGTGTTATCCAAAATAATATATATATTTCGTTGAATTTCGATTTATTCCGTAGGGAATTTCCCCATAATAGCGAATTATTTTCCAATCATAGTAATAATATCTTGTGGTCAATTTCAAAGCTTTATGTAACATTTAATTACATTTGTGTTAGCTATATTTATCAAAATATTCCGTTATTATATTATGATACAAAGCGTTTTTAATAGATGCCCTTTATCAATCCGTACGTTAATTTTTGTTCGTGATTATTACAATATAAAGAGAAACACCTATAAATCATCGAGAATTGATAAGATATTACGTTTTTTTTTTGTTCACAGCTTATTTATCTGAAATTTCTTACGTGTGAATCGAACGTGTTAGGATTTTCCGCGATTTGTAGTGTTTGTCACGTGCGTGATTTTCATGGACAACTGAACAATTTAAAGAATTCCGAATTAATTAATATTCGACGTTGTAAATGGTATATATTGAATATCGCTTATTACGCTGTTTGTCCTATTATTATGCGTATCGTTTTGTTTTGTTTTTGTTTTTAGAGGCTATATATATCGATGAATACACTTATTTTTTTCCGAACCGTGATAATATTCTGAATGCTGATTATATTCTGTTAATTTTCAGATTTGTATTAAAGAAAAATACAAATAAAAAAATTAATTACAAAATTGCTTTTTACCATAAATTACATGATGAAACTTTTCAATTACTTTAACCGTGTTTGACATATCTTAATCCATTGAAATTACTTTAAAAATAAAGATTTATTATCTTACTTTTTTAATCCGAATTTGAAATTGAATTCAAATTTTTATATTGCTTTTATTATGAATAATTATTGTAATAAATGTTAAACATGCCGTTATTGATTTCACATTAATTCGTCAAAAGTTAATGTGTTATATCTAAATATAAATTTACTTCAAAAAGGTAAAAGGTTTAAAGGTTTTATCTATCTTTCAGCAGATATTTGAAAATCTAATCAGATATAAAAAGGTTAAAAATCCCTGAGTTGGTAGTGAATTTGACGGATTTTTATACGTACAATATGTTTTAACAAAAAATACTCTAAATTTTATTCAAAAAAAACAATTTAAATATAAAATGGAAGAGAAAATAATATATTTTTTATAAAGAAAATGTCATTTTTATGTTATATTAAAAACAAATTGTGCTAAATAATAAATTTTGTAATATTTGCCGTAAATTATCAGAAAATCCTATTTGCTAATGAATTACAACCTACTTTAAGGTCCGTTTTTATGAATATAATTATACACATTACGATTACAACAGTCAATCACTTTTCCGATCTGAATTGTAATTTAACGGAAAAAATAAAAAATCTTTAAAATAGTCGAATTTTAGGAGATTTTTCGCTAATATGGAAAAAGTTTCCTCCTAGGAGGGTGTAACCTTTTGAGCCTTTCGTTATGTATTCATTTCCTTAAGAAATTTTCAGAATATCAAAATTTAAAATATGAAAACTAATACTTGCATTAAACGTAACAAATTTGTATGTAGAAAGTGTGCATGCTAAATTCTGTAGATTTTAATTAAATAATTTTCAAAAAATAATATTTTCAAATATGTAAATTTGTTAGAAAAAATACGTGGAAATGATAAATAATGATTTTCTTCAAAATTATTCATGAATGTATTTCTTATTCGATATTCATAGAAAAACGGAAATTCCATATCATAAATGTTAATTTATAATTTTTATATATTGCTATTAAAATTGCTCATATTTAATGAAAAATATAATGTTGTTTATATATACAAATATCGAATTATAATCGCCTTTTACATATTTCAATCCACCCTATTAAAAAGTTACACAAAGGCAAACAGGCGTATTTACATTAATGACTTCCATGTGAATGTAATATTTGATATAAGTTTGTACTGTTCTGTTGTATGATGATATGCGTGTATAGAAACAATTAAATGTTCACGCGTACACGAATGAACACCTTATTAGTGATGTGATAATCTGTGACGTTTTTAGTAATTAAATTTTATTTAAACCATGTGTGGTTTCCTATAACTTTTATTAAAGTTTCTATAATTTTAATCAATTCACTGTACAACTATATATTTATTCAAAGGCATTACAATTACGTTTTAATTATTTATATTAAAATTAAAATTTATCATTAAATTCAGTTTAATGCTTTTCCGATTAAAATTTAATAACATTACCATTTTTTTTATTCTATATTTGTTTTATTTTATTTAATCGTAATCTTAATATCGTATATACATTAATGCTTACAAAAGATTTGAATAAAAATAATCATTACCATTCCATTTTAATATTCGTATCGAATTTTTTATAATATATTTAAAATTAATATTTTGAGGTCCTATATGTGCTTTTATTTTGTTTTTTCAACTGAGTCGGTTTTTCCAACGTTTCTTGCATTTATAGAAAGAATCGCTTTAATATATATATATATATATATATATATATATATATATGTGTGTGTGTGTGTGTGTGTGTGTGTGTGTGTGTATAATGATACGAGGCTATAAAAATAAAAATTAAGTGCATTTAGTTTTTCTAGAAAAATTGTCTTATCCCCATATTTTATTTCGAATAATTTATATTCATGCGCGTATTTTATGAATCGATTTCTCGTTTGAGGAAAAATGTTTGGATCAAAAAAGGAAGTATTTAGACTTTCCTGTTTTGCTCAGATTTTGAAAATTTATCTAAAAATAGAAAATTTATTAATGAATATTGTTAATTTTATGTATATATAATTTTCGTACTTATCATTTTACTTTTGTATTATTGATACATATGCATAATAGTTTATTATTTTATAGCTATAACATTATTTTCATACTAACCTTGGTCGTATTTCGGATCGGCGTCGGTTTTTCTGCCTTATAATATCGCTTGTTTGAACGATTATTATATTACATATTAAGATGTTTAAATACAATTACGACGTCATAACAGTTATAAATTGTTACAGATTCCTTTATTCAATTCAAATTGCGTCTCTTTGCGGATGACGTGCTCTCTTTTATTTTTTATTCTCTCCAATATTTCTTGTTTTTTCTTTTTCCGCGCATATTATTTATTCAATAATATATATATATATATATATATATGTGTGTGTGTGTGTGTGTGTGTTTTTTTAAATGTGAATGTGTTTCGTTTGCGACCTTTGGCATTATATATTTCTTTTACCGATTGTGTGGATTTTTGTGGAAATACCCGGTCAAAAATCGCGAGCGTTTCTCGTACTTTTTCATATATGTATGGTATATACATATATATTTTTCTCTATTTATATATATATATATATATATATATATATATATATATATATATATATTATACACGCGTTTTATGTTTATACGAAAAACGGGCCTACACGCAATACAATTTTTTGTTTATTTACATACATTCACTTGTATAATGTGTTAAAATATAAAGAAAACCTGTTTTTTTTCTCTTCGATGTGAAAGTTATTAATATTTTGCGCGGTTCTCCTTTTATATAAAATTAGAAATTGTATATTTATTTCTATTTCAATATATAGTTAAATACATCGTGTGTGATCGGACACATTTCTATCCATTGCCATTAAAAACGTAGTCATGCAAGAAAAAAATATATTTTCTTTTTATTTTTACAGTGAACATAATTTCAATAATAATTTTATTAATTATTTTTATTATTATCATAATGGAAAAGTTGTATTTATGTAATTTTCAATATTGTTTTTTTATTTTTATAATATTCGCAATATTCCCAATTTGGATTATATGAATTTTACTGAAGCACAATTATGTTTCGATATATTAAACCAAATAATTATTGTTTTTACTTGTAATATTATACTACGTAATATGAAATTCCCGTAATTAAAATCTAGTTTATTGATATTCAAATAAATCGTTAACATTTCTGTGCATTATTATAATCTTATGTTAATTTTGTTAATCGGCGCAAAAATCAATTATAAATTCATTTGTTTTTCGACATTTTCTTTTTAAAATATCGACATCGTTTATGCTTTTTCAACTAAGAAAATAACCACATTATCGAACGTTGAACGACTGTTAATTTCGTTCGTTTTAACGAATTTCTATGCACATGTGTCTGTTATATACATATATATATATATATATATATATATATATATATATATATATGTGTGTGTGTGTACATACGTGCATTTGCATATATGTCGATAGCAAAAATGAACAAAAAAAAAGATTTTGTCGCCAAATATTGGATGTATCAAAACATGATTATTCAACATTTTCTTCCATCGAAACTAGTTGGCAAAACTTTATTAAAACACAGAAAAACGCTTTTTGTTACGTCCAAGATATGTAAATTGACATATACAGGTAGTTTCAGACTAATAAGATCAATTTTTAATACTACAATCTTCCATTATATTTTAATGTGTGATCAAAACATCACTATCGTCTCAACATTAATATAAATTGATACCAAATCAGTACTTTTTTGTGGTTCTTAAGAAATTTTTAATTCTTTCTCGATTTTTGAACGAGAATTTTTTCTTTTGTTTAAAAAAATATAGATTTTAGCTTAATTAAATTAAAAAAAATAATAATTTCAAAACCTGCTTCATTGGATAAGTTTTGAAAACCCCTCCTTACATTATTTCATATTTAATTGAAACTTATATTTAAATACATAAATTGTCAATAACTGTGTTGTTATTTAAAAATTACGCTTTAATTATAATTACATTTATGTGTTTTTTCAGTTAATTATTGTATGATATGCCTATGGAAAATATTACATTTTAAAGAAATTGCGTCATTAATTTATTTTTACTTATGAATTTATGATATTATTTCCCTGAATTAATGTAATATTTGCGGTTTTGGAAAATCAGAAGTTAAAATTTAGTTCTTTTGTTTTTATAATTCTGACGTCTGCGCCACTTTTTTTAAAATTGTTTCCGTTTGTTATTCGAGAATTTAATTTCCTAGTTTTCTATGCCTGTATATTCATCTATATCGGGGGTGGCCAACTTTGTATAAAAAAGGGGTCACGATCGACTTGTTGTCACATGCGTAGTCTAAGTCTAAAACTCACGTCCAGGAGAATTAAAATAACATGAATAATTGTTAAAAATATTTATTAATTCATTATTAGGTAAACATATATAGAGATATTATGATTTCATTTGTCATAAAACACTTATGTCCGTGTATACGACCATAAGTTAAGACATCGCACGCGATCGACCGGTTTGCCGCCCCTGATCTATATCATAAAACCTAAATAAATCTTATTTTTCATTTGATATTCAATATATTCACACTGAGAATATTGTTTTTTTTTATTGGGGTTTCCTATCGTATCTAGCTAGATTTTTGTCTGTATGATTATATTACACGTTATCGAAATTCAAGTCCAATATTGTTTGATTTTTATATTTATAACAGATGTTTATTGGAAAAAATATACTTTTTATATTTTTTGTCTATTTTTTATTTTTAAATCTTGCCTCTCATTCTCGGCACATATAATATAATTTTAAATTATATGTATTTATTTCATTATAAAACAAGTTTTTCGCACCAAAAATGAAGAAGGGGAAAATTTCGTGAAAATAATAATGTTTGTCAGACGTGACATACTGTGCATATGCGGCGTATAAACTTTACTCGGTTCATTAACATGATTACGATAATGAACGATATTCTATAGAAAATTTTCCATAATATTAAGTTTGTAATTCGATAACTTATTGTCCACCCAGAAAAATTACATTATTTTTTTAATGAAAAAAAGAATTGCCAAGAAAAAGATGTAAAATAATGTTGTTTTATCAACATTCGAATTAGTAATAAACGCTTGTAATTTTTACCGCTACAAAGGACGGGAAAAACCAAATGACAAGCTTATCACATGATTGTCACTTGGCATAAATATATCGATTTACGTTACTAACGATTGTTTTTCCAACTTTTTCTATGCTGTGATATTATTATTCAATATATATATATATATATATATATATATATTTATAGGTAATATAACTTTAATATTTCGGTCAATATTTCTGAACTTGATTAAATAATTATAATGGATGTAATATAATTATAACATGTATATATTATAAATTATGACAAAAATTTGTAATATATATCAAGATTTGTAATAATAAAATTACAACATATAGATCAAGATTATTAAACAAGACTAATCATCGACATAATCCTGATGACCGTTCGACATTGCACATTACAAACATCGTCATCATCACGAGAAACATCGATGGTTAAAATGCTATCATCGAAAATTACTCATATAAATTTTTTCTTGAGAATTTCGTATTAATCCGGTTCGACGATTTTTAAGCAGCATTTTTCTAAACGTAATAGTTTTTTAACCGATATATTTTAGATAGAACCGGGCACGGTCGACTACCTTTTTATATCGGGTTTTCCTATTCGATCATATGGTCGGTTCACAATTCATCTTTTATATACATAATATACATGAACACACAATAAATATAATATAACTCGGTTTCCCAGAAGGTCAATTGTACCAGTAAATGTCCACAACAGTCTTTCCATCGGACATAGCTTAGGAAAAACTTCAATGAAAATTGTTGTATTATCCCGCTAGGTTTTGCGATGAATGATATTTCATTCATCGCAAAACCTAATTAGCGGATGCTGTAATCTAGTTTTTTCTATCAATTAATTAGTTGTCTATAATATGCGTCCATAATAAATTGGGTTATTCCGCATGTTAACATGAATAGTGTTATTATCGCACAATAACAAGTATTAAACAATACTAAAGCGAATGTGGATTGACAACTTTGTAATCAAAATTCATATTATGACTGTATTGCACAAATAGACAATTATTCAATCATTCTACTTATGTAGATAGTTTCATTCTTTGAAACTGTTAATTGATGAACCTTTGTAAAAGTACAATATTATTGTCATCTCAATTTAAATCTATTTATGATGATTATTAAAATTTATTGCAAAATTCAAGAGTTTCGTTTTTCTATATATAACTATTTCCGGTATTAAATTTCAAACAATATTTTTTATTGTCAAAATAATTATATAATAATGCTATTAACTCTAAATAAAACATTTCTTTTTATTCTGTTTCATAATAAACTACCTTGGTAATGATGTTTTAATAAAAATCTGGTAATTTTTCTTTCTTTAATATATGATAAAAACTATGTCAAATCATAGTTATTGTAGTCATATATTCATAAAATCAATTATTGTTGTAATTATTACATTTTAGAAAGTGGACATACATTATATTGTTTGTGTGACCATATTGAATATCCTTAAACGATTCACTGATGGAAATTCCTATGCGTGAAAGTTATTACCAGGGGTTTTTCCAGCGTAACTTTCTTCCAAGTATTTGTCTTTAGCTATTGTTTACGTTCTTTTGTTCGCCAATGATGCAGAGCTGATCACGCTTTCCTTTTGATCACACTTGGTTCTATTTTCATCTCCAATTTTTCCTCTGTATTCTATTAAATTTACCTGAATTATAAAAGAAAAAAATGCGCAGGTCAAACGTATTTTTTTATCGCTAGTACAATTTATACAGCAAAGTTTTCTTCGAATTTTCTTAAATGTTTTTCTTCGAACCTTCAATAATTTTCCCAGTTTTAATTCGAGGTAAACTCAGAAAAAACCCTACTTTGTACCTCTAAAGCGTATAAAATCCCCTCTCCTCAATTTACGTCGTTTTAGGAAAACGTCATATTTATTTTTGAATATCTGCTATGCCATCATCAAACGGTGACCCCGCGTTGTGAAATCGATAAAACGAGCTAAAAAACCGCTTGTATTGACATTATATTGTTTTCTTTTTTTATGGAACTGTCGTCTGTAATGTCAGGCATTTAACCTTAAATTTGTACAAAAAGTAAATAAAGTTGTCTCCATTTTTTATATTAAACAATTGTGAAAAAATTGATTGCCACCGACAGTTTTTCCTGCGGTCAGGTCGTTCATTAAGGACGTCGGGAAATCCGTATAACGTCATTTATAAGCAATGCGACCTCTACATTCTTAACATTTCTTGTTATTTATTATCGACGATTGACGAAGAAATTTCTTTCATTGTCTCTGATTTTAAATTTTTATCGTTTTCAGATAGTGAAAAACGAATGGAAATTTTAATTAAATCCCACCGATTCATAAAAAATTCAATAATGCTTTTAAACTATTATTAAAAAGTTGTGTCATCGGTTTTACTTTGATGTTTTCGACATATTGGCAGCATTCGTTTATTATGGCCGGAATATTCTAACCATTTGTTAGTTCTATAATTAGGTTTAGATTCTCTTTTTTATTTGCAATCTTGCTGCGTGCACGCATTTAGAACCGTGATTCTCTACCAAACGAAATACCACAGAAACAATTTAGTTAAAAATAACTGCCAGACTTCGTCATTAAAAATACAATATGACCAGAAATTTTTCTTATGTGGAAGCCACTTTAAGGTCAATCGATGGAATTGCATTATCATAATCACAAAGACCTTGGTAATAAGTAAAAAATATTTTGACTAAAATGACCTAGCTCTTCATATTCGAAAAAAAAGAGGAAAACTTCAACGAAAATTGACTTTTTCGGAGTGTTAATAAATAGGAAAATTTATTATTTATTCACGCAATTCCGTTAGTTTTTTTTTTATTATTATGTTATAAATCGGGGTGTTCGTTTCTTCTGAGGAGTTTTAAGTTGTTGGCATTGGCCAACCAACAGTTGTGTTTATATTTGATACGACGTTGTGGGAAATCCCAAGACGCCGTGGCCCCGCCGGATTCCGCACACAAATAGACATCAGGGTTGTCACAAATTTACCACAAAATAATTTATTTATAATTTCAACTTTTTTCTTTTGTTTCTCTTTGCTTTTATTCTATTATATTGATTATTATGCAGTGACAACTTTTACATTTCCCATGATGGCCAGTAGTGTTTTTCTTAATTATACAACCCTGCGAATACTGTTGTAATTATTTTAATTTCATTTAAAAATCAATTAATATTCTCTACAATCTTTATCAAACACCTGTGTCATATCATATTTAATTTGCTATAAAAGGATGTAATCAAAAAGTGAATGATTTATAAGGAAGAATTGCAATATAATACGATCGTGTGACAGAAAAACCCACACATTCTCAGTAAAATAAATCATTTATCAAATTGACTCAGCCCCTTTTCCATAACTCATCATAATAATTTACCTTAATCACTGCAAATTTGAATATCCAAATTTTTGCAATGCATATCCGTTTAATATACATATACCATTTTTAATATGTATTTTTTAATATTCAAGACCGGTTACCATTTGATGCCCACTTCTACCTTCATTCTAAATAATACATAACTGTGTATCATAATTATTGAAATTCACTTCCTTTAAATTTATTTAATATTCAGATTTTACTTCTTGATATATGTAAAATCACATCTATTTTCTATTTTTCTCTCTGTTTTATATCAGATCCCTCAATCATATGTCTTACACTGTCTTAAAATTCTCCTCAACATTCTTAATATTGATTCATTTACCTGTATAATTTAAGAATTTTTAACGTTTATTCAGTCTGGTTTATCGTTTCCTTTCATTTATTTGATATTATTATGAAATCATAAAAAAATTCTTTGAAGTCTGACGATTTTTTCTTACCTAAACATTTCTCGTATATCAACATATTATACACATAAGACTAACGAACATCCCTGGAATATATAAATTTATAGTAAGCAGTCTAAGGAGCGCATCGTTGGCGATGTTTGGTCAGCTCGAAAATAGCGGAGATTTCCTCGGAATTCACATGTTATATTTAGTGTGCTCCCGATCCGGCCAAATGATTCACAGGCGCATGATTGTTGCGTCTTCTTCCTGCGTACGCAAAAAGAGTATGGAGACACGTTTGACTCCTTATGTGGACTTCTTGACAACGCATTGCCACTTCTTGGCAAAAACGAAGTCGAGCCACAACGATGACTATGACGATGACCCACATCTTACTCGGAAATACTTTACAAAATACAAAACAAAAAAAGTAAAAATAAAAACAAAATTTGCTTGAGGACGTTTACGAATCTCCTATACAAAAACATTTTATTATAAACACTCGGTACGTAAATAAATATAAAGCGGTGATCGCAATTAGATCGTCATTGTTTCGCTTTATAATTAGACTGCAATTTTCTTCTCAGCATGTAATTAATTATAGTCGTTGGTGTTTTAAGTTTAACCAGATGAGCAGACGAAGCCTTGTCCAAAAATGAAACAAATATTTGTATGCGAGCCAGATTTCTAGTTTTATTTAGATCCTAATGCTGAATGTGGTCATTCATTGCTTACATTTGACAGATCAAATCATTATAAATTATGTCAGTAATATTTTTTATTTTAATATTAAAAATAATATATTAAAATAATTCAAATATATAGCATTATGGAAATTATGCGTTATAAACATATGTACGTTGATGCCTATTTATTATTAAATTTTAAATTGAGTTAAAATACTTTTTTCGTCAAGATTCAAATCATTTTCCATATGTATTTTGTTCTTTCATTTTCAAGATTTCTAATATTAATTTATATAACATTATATTAATCCCTTGTCTTCTGGTGTATTAAACAAAATTAAAAGAACAATGACAATTCTTTTTATGTATCCTAAGTGAATTTTAATACTACTTTTTTTCTAATCAATTTCATATTCAGCAAAAGTAGATAAAAACCGATATATTCTAAGTAATTGTATTCATTTGGAAATTTATCGAATTGGCGAATTTTCCAGGAAATTCACAGTGTTTTTCCCCATTATTTAAACGCAATTGTAAACAGGCCCGTTCATATGCTAATTTATCGTGTGCAATAGGCGTGAAATATTTCATTACCCTAAATATAATAGTCTGGGGAAAACATGTGGGGAACAGATCGCATCGTCGTCAAACCCGCTTACTGAATCATTCAGGAATGGCCCATGATGCTCAAATCCAACCAACCCTCCTTGGTGCATTTTAACTGTGCGTGCATTAAATTTTTTTATGGTAATGCGATTCTACATACCAAAATGGCAAAATATATATATGAAAAAAAAAGAGAAATCGGAAAATACAGATTAAAATTTTAATGCGGTCACTGACGTCTTCCAAAAGTGATTGTTCGTCAGATATGATGATTTTCTCTTTTTTTTCTTTTTTTATTATTATAGAAGTGAAAATTAAAATATTTAGAAATACGTACACAAATGAAAGTTTTTTTAAAATTTCTTACTTTGGGAATTTTTTATTTTATTATGTAAAATGTTATGTAGCGCTAATTTTGTTTATATTTCAAATTTGTTTTTGCGGCTTTGTTGTATTAGTATATGTTTCCATATTGTGCATTACGATAAGTTTCTATCCACCTAGATTTATTTTTATTAACTTTTTTTTTCGTTTTTTCAGGTCAAACTTGTGTACATTTAGCAGCGTTAGGAGGTCATATTGATATCCTCAGAGAATTAGTGTGGTATGGAGCAAATATAAATGCAAGGGTTTGTATATTATTATATTAAAATATATAATAAATAAGATTATTATACAATACTTTAGTTTTTATAATTGATAATAAATATCTAAGTGTTCATTAAAAATGTAATTTTGTTATAGGAAAACAAAAGTGGAAGAACAGCCTTACATCTTGCCATTGAAAGTGGGAACATTGAATTATTACGATTTTTAATAACGGAATGTCAGCGAATTTCACTTAGTGTACGTACATATTCTGGACACACAGCCTTCCAATTATGTGTCGGTGCACTTAGAGAACAATTACTCGCGGCCGGCTACACACGACAAGAAGACGAATCAGATATAGAAAGCGATAGCTATAGTGACGAAGAAGACGACGACGATGAGGTAACTATCGATGTCATAATAAATAAATGTATATCTTTGTCCTATGTTTATGTTGAATCAATTTACTAGCGAGAGAGGTTACACTGCTTTAACTATCTAATGTTGAATATATAATAAATACATAATTATCCAAGTTATATAATAATTATTCAAACGATCAAAAAATATTTATTTTTTGTATTCAATTAAATTTATAGTTTTTTTTTATTTTTATAAATCACTAATTTATAATATCCATATACACATTTAAAAGTTATAATTTAATCTTAGTTTTGACAAGGTGAGTCTGTTAGATTCTTCTTAACACTTTACCATGGGGCCCAGTTTGTCGCTGTCTGCAACGTAAAAGGGGGTAATTTTACAAGCATTTGGCAAACCACTGTGTCAATATTAAATAAAATCAAATAAATTTAAAATGAAAAATACGATAAATATTATTTTTTTCTTATAGACCAAAAATTTATTCAATAGATGACATCATAATTTTATGTAAAATTCAATCGTATTACTACGCTTCCCCTCTAAACGATAGCAGACATCAGTCGTATTATTACGCTTTTATTTATTTATTATTTTAAATATATTTGATTAAAGTTATATTAATATTTATTTCAATATTGATTACATAATATATAAATAAATTTGTTACAATTAGTTTAGATATTTTTTTATGAAACATATAATCATAAACAAGGACTAATTTATGTTTTATTTTAATTATATATTTTAAAAAATATTATTTTAATATTTTTTTTGTTTTTTAATATTTCAGTATCAATTTAGCAACAATAGTTACTTCAATAAAAACAGTTTAAGAAATCCAGAAGCGATAAATGTCGCCTAAAAGTAACACGGCAAACGCAGTCATCTTATTTATACTGTAATATTTTGACAATAAACGGAAAAAAATCTCAAGAAACCTGACTGCATCACAACACTTCTTAAGCTTTAAGGAAGCTTAGCGATGTTCAATGGCAGTCTATATATATATCGACTATTTTTATGAATAAGCCTCCATAATATTAATATGGACGCGTGTGTCCACCTTCACACCATCGTCGACATTGTGTATAACCTTCAAGATTGACGACACAATCATTTGAAGAATAAATATTTATAATATAAGAATACATAAATTGAAGCGAATAAAAAGTTCCAAAAAGTGTAGACAAATAATGTTAATTTCCGGTGTATTTCTCTTCACCTTATTACCTCGTCTGTCGAAGGTGATTGATAAACTCGTTATGTTAATTTGAAATAAATAAATAAAAACATTATTTTGCCAAATTTATAATTAAAAACTTTGGCCAATTATACTAATATTGTTTTAATAAAATAATAGAACGTTTCCATGATTGTTTATAGAAACGTATCTAAAGACTGGTGTTGATTATATTTAATGGTGATTTTCTCTTTTAGTATGAGATTTTGTATAATTCTGTTTTCTACTTTCTAATAGAAAAAAGTAATATCAAAAATTTGAACAATTTTCATTTAGTTATTATTTTTGTACCTTGCAACTTAATATTACAATTTTTAGAATATTTACCTTACTGTATTCTTTGATAGTGTTGATTCTGTATGTAATTAATTGTATTTTTCAAATTAAATGTTTATTTAAAATAGATATACTTTTTTATTTATATTTATTGTATATTAAAAATACTAAACTATTTATGTAAATTGTGTATATTACTATTTTAACTTATGTATATATATATTTTCGTATATATACACATTTCCACAGTAAATTTTATTTTTAACATATAAGTCCTCCTATGTGAATGTGACTGGAATAATAGTATTACATGTTTATGTTTAATGTTAAATATTGGGTAATTATTAAGTGCACTTATTCTTCTGTACGAAGAAGGATAAAAGAAAACATTGTATATAAAAATAGATTAAGAAAATAAAAATAATAATTCATACATCATATTTATTTTCAATTTTGCTCCAATTACCTGTTACACGAAACGAATATCAATATTTGCATTCAATTTAATAATTGATTTTGCGGCGGATATTTTTGTAATCTGTCATTTATCAATACTTAATACCATAAATCTCATTTGCGTCATGCGATGGAATGTTTACGTTACAACGTAGATATACGTTCTTTACTAACCAAATAACACACATCTATATTGTAATCAGTATTGTTATTATAAAAATATAGGTGATGTCGATCGTAGATATGAATTATTAAAATAATTTTAATGCAGTTTTTCCTCTGAATTCGATGAATTTGATATCGTATATATGCGTTCCTAATGCAGATTAAAAAATAATAATTAATTTTATGATAAGATAACCAGTTTACTATGAGTTATATTTTTATTCAAAAAAGTTATTCGCCAAAAAGTTTTTTTCAGAGCAAGACTTCTCCATTCTTTATTTTGTGGATTTGATGTCTCGTCTTATTGTTATATTTTAAATTAAAATGCTGAAGTTTTGTTTTAAATTAATATTATAATTTCAATATTTTGTGAAGTAATATATAGCGTCAAAAAGTAATTTCTACAAAGTATTGTAGGTAGACACATTTAATATAACAATGACACAACGGTATAATAGTGCCATCTGTTATTAGCAATATTAATTTAATTTCATCTAATTTGATTAAAAATCTTGTCCATCTAGAGTGATGATCCTCAACTTCAGGTATATGCGTCAAGTTTTCAGAAAGATTATTAATAAAGGAGAAATATAGTAAGTATTATATTTCTTTTGTATGTAAATCATGTCATAATTTTTTAATAATGTATTATTAATTTTATTGTTATCATGGAATTCATTGTTCCCATCTTAAATTAGGAAATAGGTGTGAAAACTCAATACAGGCAACATTAAATTATACAAATTTAATGTTACCTGTATCGTTTATCAAACTAGCAAACCTATGAGGCTTCTTTCTGTCTTTTCCTTCTACTCTTCAAAAATGAATTATTTAAACTAGTCATAGTTTTAGATTCACAGAAATATACCTCATGAACCACATTCAATAGCTGCACATAATTTTCCAAAAGAACCAACAAATCTATCATTCATTATTACTAATATAAATAATTCGTATGCAAAATATTTAATAAAGCAAGGTAATAAATATTCAATCTAGACTACTATTAATTTTAAAACAGTAGTCAAGATTTTTATTATCAACCATTTACACTAAAAGAAAGTATTCAAACTAGAAAAAATGAAATGTAATACGTATTAACATTAACCTTGTTTATCTATTATGGATTTTATTGTTTTGAAAATTATGATTACTAATATTTTCATCTTTATATACAGCATGGAAATAAATAAGTTTGTAGTGACATCTATTGTTTAAAATCGATAAATTACTGAATTATTATTATTGATAATTTTAAAGAAAAAATAATTCATATTTTAACAACAAATTTTTAGTTTTTATTTTTAATTGTAAATTGAAAACTTCATAAATAATTTTATTACGTTCACCAAAATATAATATTAATTATCTTTTAAATTCACATACCGCTGATAAAGTGTTATGTACATTAAAAAATTAATACCCATTATTATTATATTTCACACTAAAACTTCAAGATATTTAGTTAGTTATTCTTTCACACATATATATTTTTTACATTATCTTTTTTGATTGTTTAAAAGAATGACAAATAAATTTTTGATTAAAAAACTTGACACATATTTAAAAACCGTTAGAGATAAATAAAATTTCTCGTCGATAACAATAATTACCTTGAATATTTTAATTACAAAGATAAATGGCAATGATTTTATGTGTTGCTTGCAAGGAACAATAAAAGAATTCTGAAATTTCAATGACACGTTATTAAAAAATATGTTATAGTTGATTATTTTTTTATATACAAAAAAAAATACATATTTTCTATAAATAAGTCTATTTTTTAGTATTTATAAATTTAATTTTCTATATCAAAATTCTCATTATTATAACCTGTTGACTAATAGCACTAAATTATTTTTACGAAAAAATTATGATATGAGAAAGTCTGTGTGGTCGAAGGATGATAAAGGAAAAATTGAAAACAAAGTTACTGAAATAACTTAAATGTAAGTTGGTTTATAAAAAATCGTTTCGTTCAAAAAAGATAAATACATGGATATATTTTTGTGTCCAATCAAAAGAAAAACTTCATACAATGAATTATAAAATTCTCATAATATATATATATATATATATATATATATATATATATATATATATATATATATATATATATATATATATATATATATATCGTATTTAAAAAAAAATGAGGAACATTTTATCGCATATCATTTTTTAATGAAAATTAAATCTCATTATTTATAATATGTACTTGTAAATAAAATTCAATCATCAATAGTTTATCCTAGAAACTATAAATTTGTTTTTAATGCTTGTAGTTCTTTTATTTTACAGTACATTAAACACTTAATAACACTCTTGATATATACGAGTAATGTAACAAGTGTTTATTATTATTAAATAATCATATCAATTTTTAATGATAACTAAAATCGTTCATAATGATTTATTAGTAAAATTTTCTATTATATATTATATTATGTTTGAGTTAAAGTAAAACTAGTGGTTTTGATACTGAATAATTTTCGACTACATCCCTGGTTCAAATAATTTATTTTCGTCGGCTAAATGAGTTCAATTAACTATATATATATATATATATATATATATATATATATATATATATATATATATATATATATATATATATATATATATATATATATATATATATATATATATATATATAACAAACGACAAAAATATTAAATATCAACATTCGTTCTCGTCATTTATTTTAGAAATGTAATTTTTGGGTATTTTCCATACAATATATGTACTTCCATTTTATCAATGAAGCAGAATCTAAAAGATTTTTACTGCAGTATATTTTTTAATATTTTTTTTAAATTATAAAATTAACTTAATTGTCGTTTATTGAAAAAAATATTTTTATATTTTCTTAATTGTTTTCATTTATTTAAATAAAATATCCTTCATTATTTCAAATTTCATTATTGTTGTCCTGTGAAAGTCGTCGTAATTACATATTTTATACTGTATAAAAATAAATATATGTATAATTTTCATATTTTCCACCATTACAACTTTTTTTGCGTAACCCTAGGGGTACGCGTACCACAAGTTGAAAACCGCTGATTAACTAATAACAAAACTTAGTTTCATTCAAATGATAAATACCACGTGAACTATTTATTTAGATTTGATAAAATATAATCATATAATCAAAATAATATTTAATAACATTAATTTTAATTATACAAGAAATTCTAAAACAAATCTATTTTCTCTGAAATATGTTTAACTTAATTTAAAACATTTATCTCTTTATTATTATTAACATTATTTTATTTGCAAAATAATAACTAAATATTCTTTCTAATTTCTAACATGGTTATACAGAAAAAAGGGGTGGAATATAAAGGAAAAAAAGGAATGTTAAAAATAACAGTATAAAGAATATGAAGAATGTTAGATATTATGAAAGGAATAAATGTAGAATAATGTTTCTTGGAAGATTTTGGTAAGATATTTAGTAGAAAAGCAGGTAATAATCAAAAATTATTCTGTATTAGATAAAATATACCTAGAATTTTTGAAAAGGGTATAAGAAATGCGATAATATTTCGAAAAAATAAATTTAAAAATCTAGAAATATGAAAATTGTCTATTAAAAAATACAAATAAGACTAGATTTAAAGATTTTTTTAACACCGAATTTTTATATCAAAATGGAAATAGGAAAGATTGAAAATAACAGGCGTTATTAAAAATTTGAATTTTTATACAAAACATGCAACAATTCTATCATCTATTTATACTAAATTGAAATCAAATTTAATATAAATAACATTTTTGGTTTAAATAAAGTTTAATTTACATACTGTTATACAATATATGAGAAATTTTCTTTAATAAACACAACTCAACTACAACTTTAATAAATACAAAATTTTCTTTAATAAAATAATAATAAATAAAAAAAAACACATTAAATATAAACGAATATATTTTTATAACACAATTGCCAGATATAAAAATACAAAAATGTATCGAACTAAAAAAGAAATAAAATTAATACATACCAATTCATGAAAATGTATCAATATAGAGCACACATTTTAATTATATTATTGCATATACACACAAAAAAAAAACAATTAAAATACTATAAAAAAAAATAGAGCTTTTAAAAAAAACGTATCCCTTATTGAGACACACGAGCGCACACATTGCATCATTACCGTTACGTTAATTGATAAATAGTTAAAAGACACAACAATTATTAGATGACAAGACGCTATGTAATTTATTACAACTGAAAAATAAAATAGAACTATGTGCGTAATGATGATTAGCGTTTTTTTTTTCTTTTATCAGTACAATAAATGTTACCGAGCTGTGATCTTTTAGTGCAGTCAGTGTTATAACGCAGTCGTGTCGATATCGACTCTCTGAATGCTGTGCATCATCAGTGATGGATGAATTTTGTAATTCAACATTTTGGGTGCGTTTGTATTTCAATTGAATATTATTATTATTATTACGTCTGTTTCATATGTGCTTTAATGATGAAGATCAATTGGCGGTGTTGAATTAATTTATGTGTAACAATACTAGAATGCATTATATTGAAAAAAAAATATATATATTTATTTAAAAATGTTTATCGTATTGACTAGATAATTGAAGAATATTAATAAATCTATCTGCATCTTGATATCGAACTTTGAAAAGAGCTTTTTAGATTGCTTTTTTTTAATATTGTGTTATTACGAAATTAGTGTAGTTTTAATTTGTGATTGTGAATAGAAAATTTTTATATATGAACATTATTTAAATTTTGATTTTTTTTTTAAATACAAAAAACAAGCTTAAAACTTTAAAAATAATATATTATTTAAGAAACGTTTTTCAAAAAGCATAAAAATAATAATATCTATATTAAAATATTTTTTTCTAATTTAAAAAAAAATTATATTTATATTCATATTTTGTAATTTTTTTTTTAAATTTCGTATTTGTTATGATTGTTAACTTGTTTTTAAATACTTATCAGATTTGTGAACAACATTCATTGAATCGCAATACCACTTATAATACAACATATAATCATTATATATTTAAAAAAAATCTTGAATTGAATAAGAAATTTTGAACAAAAATTACAGTTGTGGAACAGAAATGTTTATTAAAATTAAATTAATTGTTATTGTAATTTACATTTAATCTGCAATGATGTAAATAGTGTTGTTTTTATCTAATATCATAGTATCCAATATTCTGAAAGGAGGGGATTTGGAAATGAATTTCTTTATAAAAATTCTAAAAGAACTAATATTATAATTTACTTTCTTTTATTTTTTAAATAGTTATAAAAACATAAGAGTTATTGCACACTTTAAATAAAATCTGATAATTCTTGATTAAAATCAATATGTATTATTTTTATAAATTAATTAATAACCCTCTTCTCGTATAATTAAATGCGTATGCCACTGTTTATAAAACAATATATGTACAAAAAAACATCCTATTAATAAAAATATGGAATAATTTCTACCTCTCAGATTTTTGATAATAAACGATTAGTAAAAATACTTAAATTATTATTATTATTATGATAAAAGAGAGATAAGATTATTGTTTATAATATATTGTATGTGCTGTGTTAACAAATGGTCATTGTTATTAAAAATAAACTCAAGTAAAATATAAGAACTTACTTTTTATTATTTGTATGATATTTCATAATTTTAAAATATGAGATAAAAGTGTTTCTACATACATATTTAGTAAAAGAATTATTTTTTTACTAAATATGTTAAAATTTGAATAGTTGTAAGTGTTTAATCATTATTTAGAAACAACACTTGTAAAAACTTATAGTGATCTTTTCACTTTTAATTGTAATCGATCAATGATCTCGTTTATTTTTTGTCACGATGAGCTATTCATATTGATAATGATTATTTTAGATAATTTGAGCTTTTATCTTCAATTAAAAATAAAATTATAAAATTGCTGTCGAATTTTACGTGTCACTTATCATAATATCCAATCAACAAACATTTTCTATAATTCTTCTTGAAAATTCAATATTGTTACTAATTGATACCGTTACATAAATGATGCACCTTATCAGATATATACATATATATATATATATATATATATATATTTATATATATATTTATATATACGTATGTGTGCAAATAATCGTATTTTGTGTATAATGCAATATTTGTTTTTATTGTGAAATATATAGTAAGAAAATTTAATGATAAGTATCATTAAAATAAAGCAATATTTTCTTCTAAAAAGTTATTCTTATTGACATTGTTCCTATGAAAAGATTTTATGCATTTTTTTTTCATTTTAAATATAACATTGTAATTAATAAATATGAAATCTAGTCTAAAGCGAATTCTCTAACCTAGTGTTTCCCATTCTTTTTTTATAATTTCTTATATCTCAAATTTAAATACTTCACAATATTTCTTATATCTCAAATTTAATTATAGCTAATGACTTTAAAAGTAAAATTTAACATTTTTAAAATATTTTCATTGATAATTGTATCATCATTTTTGAAATATAAGTGTAGATTTATTATTTTTTTCAAATATTTCGTACTATTATATATATTGCATATTCACTTTATTTTATATTCAATATTGTTTCATTTACTGTTATTTTATTACTCATGAAATATTAGATAAAATATTTTTCTTATCTAAATTTTACATTCAAAAATTTATTGTGTAAATTTTTATATATGATCAATTTCATATAATAATTTAATTATAATACTATCCATCTTTTTATAACAACTATTTTCTTCTTTAATTTATACATATATATTAAGAAAAAGTTTTAAAATAAAAAAAAACAAGCAATTTCACTTTTTATTAGGGCAATAAAAAAGCATTTACTATTGTAGAACAATAAATATATGATTTATGATTATGAAAAGAACTTACTGAGATATAAAATAAAATGAAAGGTTACCGTTGAATAAAAGATCTAAAAAACTTACTAGTCAAACTAGAAGATAAATAAAATCAGATTTGTGTAATAAAAATTTTAATTAGTTTTTATTTTCAGGATTTAGATTTAACTTGGAACACTAACGATCCTTATTTCACACCATGCTTCGAGAAAACCGTATTAGTGTGGTCACCGTGCGCTTTTCTCTGGGTTTTCTCTTTCATAGAATTTTCATACTTCAAAAATAGCAAAGAAAAATATGTACCATGGACACTTTTAAATATAAGTAAATTAGTAGTTATGTGTTTATTAATAGTGCTTTCATTTGTTGATATTGGATTTGCCGCCAATAAGTTTTTAGATGGAAACGCACCATATGTTGATGTTACAACACCTGCCATCAAAATCGTTACCTTCGTAAGCTTTATCTTTATCTTTTTTTTATAGCATTAATATAATAATGATGACCTTATAGTATATTTTAATTATAAAACAATATTTTTAGTGTTATTCAGCTATACTTCTCGTACTTAATATGAAATATGGAATGAGAACATCCGGTTTACAATTTTTATTTTGGTTTTTTCTGATGGTGTTCAGCATTCCACAATACAGATCTGAAATTGTGAGAGAGTCGAATCGTACAGATTCGACAGTAGACATATATCCATTTGTTAGTTACATGATATTTTTCCCATTGATCGTGATAATTTTCTTGATGAACTGCTTCGCAGATGCACCACCAAAAGAATCTCCATATCCAAAAGTAGAGGTAATTACAAACGCAAAATCACACCTATCTTATCTGGTTACTATCTGTATTCAATTATAATATGATATATCTATCGAAAACTTCGATATAAACTAATATATTCATCCATGATAATAAATATCACTGATGTAATTAAGAAAAATACATATTTTACATACAGAATATTATAAATATTGAAATTTTGTTAAATTGAACACCTTTTGAATATCTGTACTTTTTTATTTTTGTCATTCAAGAATGATATTTATATATAAAAAATTAATCAACTTAAAATGAATTATAATAATTTAATATCTACATTAACATATCAGAATATTATATATCGTAGACTATTTCCTAGTGTTTTATTTTTAATGAATTGCTGCAAATGAGTACATACTTCTTACTAAATTTTATATTAAAAAAAATATGTTTAAATTACTTAAATAAAATTAATTTAGAATATTTATATTTCTATTAAACATTTAGAATCCTTGTCCAGAACGATCAAGAAGCTTTCTCAACAGAGTAATATTTGCATGGTTCGATTCCTTCGTATGGGCAGGTTATAAACGCCCATTGGTAGAAGCTGATTTATGGTCAATGAACCCAGAGGATACTTCTAGTGAAATAGTGGCAGTATTTGACAAATATTGGAATCAAAGCTTAAAAGAAGCGGCTAAGTAATTTTTGTATTTCACGTATTAAAATGTATATAGAATAAGTTATATATTAAAAATTAATATTATTTTATTCCATTATTCTAGATATAATGCAAAATTAGAAGAGCAACAAAAAAATCAAGAGAAGGGTTCAAAGAAAAAGGTTAAACCCAAGAAAAAAGCATCTATATTACCAGCTATGGCTAAAGCTTATGGACTAACATTTCTTTTTGGTGCTCTACTTAAACTAACACAAGATGTAATGATATTTTTATCACCTCAAATTTTAAGGTATACTTTTAGTATTATTTTATTTAATTAGAAATTCCGAAAGTTAATAAAAAAATGATAATTTCAGATTATTGATAGCATTTGTAAGCAACGATGAACATCAATGGAAAGGATATTTATATACAGCATTATTATTTATTGTAGCCATGATCCAAACTGTAGTTCTTTCGCAATATTTTTATAAAATGTCTTTAGTCGGTATGAGAATTAGGACTGCCCTTACCAGTGTTATTTATAGAAAAGCTCTGAAACTATCAAATAGTGCTAGAAAAACGTCCACTGTTGGAGAAATTGTCAATCTTATGGCTGTTGATGCTCAAAGGTATTTTATACAAATATGTATTTATATTCTTCAAATAATATTAATTAAATTATCAAAAGTACTAATATAATTCCATTCGTAATAAATAGTATAAAACAAAATTTTCGTCTATTTAATTACAAAAAGAAAATTGATAGTGTAGATTTATATAAATTGAAAATTATGCATAATAATTATTGTAAAATCGTGTGCTTAATAATTCGAAATATTCATAATTAAAATAGGTTTATGGAGCTGATGTCTTATATTAATATGATATGGTCTGCACCACTTCAAATTGCTTTAGCGTTATATTTTCTATGGGAAATATTGGGGCCATCAGTATTTGCTGGTCTCGCTGTAATGATAATATTAATTCCTATCAATGCAGTTATTGCAAATTATGCCAAAAAATTACAAATGAGACAGATGAAAAACAAGGATGACCGTGTTAAAATCATGAATGAAGTCATCAATGGAATAAAAGTAAATATAAATCTTTTTTTTTTAATTTTACACATTATATTGTAACAAATAATTATTATAGATTTTTGATAATAGGTGCTTAAATTATACGCTTGGGAACCAAGTTTTGAGCAAAAAGTCTTAGACATCAGAAATAAGGAAATCAATGAGTTAAGAAATATGGCTTATTTAAATTCAAGTACATCATTTGTTTGGTCATGTTCTCCATTCCTGGTAAATTATCTATTATTTTTTATTTGAACAATTATTTTTTTAACTATATAATAAATACTTATCAATAAATTTAAGGTATCATTAGCAACATTCGCAGTATATGTGCTTTCTGATCCTGAAAATGTATTAGATTCTTCAACGGCTTTCGTTTCCATGTCCCTTTTCAACATTTTGAGATTTCCTTTAATGATGCTTCCTAATATGATAATGTTTGCAGTTCAGGTAAATATGCAGGAAACAAAATATTTAAAACAACTAAGAGCTATTTTTTATTGCTAAAAATTTTTACAGGCTGGTGTCTCCGTTACAAGATTGAATACATTTTTGAATGCTTCAGAATTGAACGACGATGACGTAACACATAATAAGTCTGAAAGTACATAACGTTTATACCATAATTATATATTATATACATACCTATATTGTTTTACTCTTTTTAATTACTTTTTTTTTATAAATGAGTTACGTTTTTTAACAAAACATTTCGATTTTTACTATTTTAAAATATACAAATGAAACTTAACATTTATATTTTTTTCTGAATTTTCTACTGATATTTTTTTATAATTTCAGCTACACCTTTAGAAATAGAAAATGGCTCATTCTCTTGGGGTTCAGAAGGTATCATTTTGCGTAATATTAATTTAAAAATACCTTCAGGATCGTTAGTTGCTGTAGTAGGAGGTGTTGGTACTGGAAAAAGTTCACTGTTATCTGCATTTCTTGGAGAAATGGAGAAAATATCTGGTCGTGTGAACACTTATGGCAGTGTAGCATATGTTCCTCAACAAGCATGGATACAGAACGATACCCTTCAAGATAATATATTATTTGGAAGAGAATTTAAAAATAAAACATATCAATCTGTAATTAGAGCTTGTGCGCTAAAAACAGATTTAGAAATGTTACCCGGTGGTGATCAAACAGAAATTGGCGAAAAGGGTATGTGTTTAAATTTACGAAGTATTACAAAACTCATTCATTTTCAATTTAAAAATATATTAATTTTAGGCATTAATTTATCTGGCGGTCAAAAACAGAGAGTTTCTTTGGCACGTGCAGTTTATTGTGACAGCGATATATATTTACTCGATGATCCTTTGAGTGCTGTGGATACGCATGTTGGAAAACATATATTTAAAGAAGTTATCGGTCCTAAAGGACTTTTAAAGGGTAAAACACGAATGCTGGTAACACACGGTATCACTTATTTACCAGAAGTTGATTTTATAGTTGTACTGAAAGATGGTACAATATCTGAATCTGGATCATATAAAGATCTCTTGGAAAGAAAAGGTGCATTTTCTGAATTTCTCTCACAGCACATGAACGATGCTGAAGAAGAATTATTGGATGATGGTAAATGAAAAAAAAAATACATATAAATTAAGAATCACACGATATTGGTTTCCATATATATAATTAATTTGATATTTTTTTAAAGTTTTATTTTTATTTTTAAAGATGCGGAAAATGTAGCATCAGAATTGAAAAGAAATTCAACTAGAAGAAAATCTAAGTCTGAATCCGTGAAAAGTATGTATTTATCTTTAATACGAGTTTCAGCAACATAAAAATGATTCTACTATATTTCCCCTTGCTTTCTAGGTTTAAATCTTAATGAAAAACAAAATGTTGCAACAAAACTCATTGAAACTGAAAAAGCAGAAACAGGAAGTGTGAGTAATTCATTTTACATACATTTATTAATTTTAGTAATTAATTTTTTAACAAATATTTTAATTACTTTAGATAAAATGGGAAATATTTACTCATTATTTCAAGAATATTGGCATAGCTTTCATGATTATTTCTATAATTGGAAATATTATATATCAAGGATTTTCTATCGGCTCAAACTTTTGGCTCACAGCGTGGACATCTGCTAATGATGAGGTGCTTATAATTCTTTTTCTTTTAATATACACTTTGATGCAAAAATTAATATAATAATTATAATTTATTTATTATAGCCAGAAGATGGAATCGTAGATCCGTCAACTCGCGATTTTTATCTAGGAATTTATGGTGGTTTAGGAATTGGTCAAGGTAATATATAAATATTATAATATAGATATATATTTTTAAAAAAGTATAGGATGATTTTATGAAAAAAAAAATATTTTTATAGTAATTTCGGTATCTATATCTACATTGGTGTTGTTCATTGGAGCGCTTAACGCATCGTCAATTTTACATGGTCAAATGTTGCAAAACATCCTTAAAGCTCCCACAACCAACTTCTTTGATGTAACACCTGTGGGTAGAATACTTAATAGATTCAGCAAAGACGTTGATATGCTGGACAACGTATTACCGATGAGCGTGAGAGGATGGGTGGCATGTTTCTTTTCGGTGCGTTATTTTCTTTTCTATATGGCATTTCATATTATTTTAATGATAATGTTGTTTAAAAAAAAACACATTCAGTACAATATATAGTTATTAGTATTAGTATTTTAACAAATATTTTTATAGGTGATCGCTACTTTGGTGGTTATTAGTATTTCAACACCGATATTCATAGCCGTCATTATACCCATTGGTATAATTTATTACATCGTTCAAAGAATTTATATAGCCACATCCAGACAGTTGAAACGATTGGAATCAATAACGAGGTCTCCTATTTATTCACATTTTGGAGAAACAATAACAGGTGCATCTGTAATAAGAGCATATGGAAAACAAAAGAGGTGGGCATTTGTATTTATATGTTACCATATCGTTTTCAGATAAAATATATTATGGAATGTATATTTGATTAATCTATTTGTAGTTTTATCAAACAATCTGAAGACAAAGTTGATTATAATCAGATTTGTTATTTTCCAAGTATAATATCAAACCGTTGGCTAGCGGTAAGATTGGAAACAGTTGGAAATTTTATTATATTATTTTCTGCTTTATTTGCTGTTATTGCTAGAGATACAATTGATGATGGAATTGTTGGTTTATCTGTCAGTTATGCTTTACAGGTATTATTGATGTATAACTATGTAAATATATATATATATATATATATATATATATATATATATATAAATTTCTACATACCTATATTTAACACTATTTGTTCTTTATAGATAACACAAACATTAAATTGGTTAGTTAGAATGACGTCAGAAATTGAAACTAACATCGTGTCAGTTGAAAGAATTAAAGAGTATATTGAAGTGCAACAGGTAATTATTAATTGCTATTTTAATATAAACAAGTATGAAAATATAAATCTATTTATAATTTACATTTTATTTCATTACAAAACATATTATAGTATATTTCAAGTATTATATTATATTTCATTTTATATATACTCGATGTTGAAATAATTCGTAGAGCAATTTATTTAAAACTTTCTAATGAACGATAATGCAAAGTCAATGAAAAAATGTAGACTTTCAGAAAATTCGGTGTTATTTGTGACCGCAAAAAAATTAATACATAAATAACTAACACATTTACCAGTAGAATGAGTTGTGTATTTTATTTTATTTAGTATCACACAATATTAATAAGATAATATATCAAATCTTATCATAAAATTAAAATATTATTCATCAGTTCTGTTTTGTTCAAATAGATTAACAATTTAAAGAACTTTGGATACGCCCCTTTCAACATATATTTATTATTATAAACTATATGCGACTTATTTATATTATTGTTCATTTAATATATTATATAATGTTGAGTATATATGATGTCGTTTAATATTATATGTTATTTATATTATTTTGAACATTAGGAAGCACCGTGGCAAATTGTAGCGACTGCTCCAAAGCCCAATTGGCCAACAAGTGGTCACATATCGATTGAAAAATTGGTAATGCGTTATAGAGAAAACACTGAACCTGTATTGCATGGTATCGATTGTGATATACGACCGGAAGAAAAAATAGGTATTGTTGGTCGTACAGGTGCTGGCAAAAGTACACTAACTTTGGCATTATTCAGGTAAAACATTCGATCGTTACAATTAAAATAGTATAAAAATATTGATTTAATATAAACTCGTCCAAAATTGAATCGTTTATTTTTTTTTTAAATTTAGAATATTGGAAGCTCACAAGGGAAAAATTGTGATAGATGATATTGATATTTCTGTTTTGGGATTGCATTCGTTGAGATCGCGTTTAACAATCATTCCTCAGGATCCCGTATTGTTCTCTGGATCTTTAAGAAGTAATTTAGATCCGTTTGACACATTTTCAGATAATGATGTTTGGAGAGCTTTAGAACAAGCACATTTAAAACCATTTGTCAAAGGTATATATTTTTTTTTTAATATTTAAATTTCTTTAAAAATTTATAAAAAACTTAACACAATTTTTATATGGTTACAGGACTTTCATCTGGTTTGAAATACGAAATCGCCGAAGGTGGAGAAAATCTTTCAGTTGGCCAAAGACAATTGGTTTGTTTAGCAAGAGCGTTATTAAGAAAAACTCGAGTATTAGTATTAGATGAAGCCACAGCAGCGGTTGATTTAGATACTGATGATCTCATTCAGGTATTTTAAATTTCATAATTTACAATATTCATTTATTCTATTGCGCACGCGCACGCATAGACACACACACACACACACACACACATATATATATATATATATATATATATATATATATATAATAATTGATTTAATGTAATGAAAAACTATGTAATAGGAAAAACCTTGAATTATCATAAAAAGGTAAAATAACTGATAACGTAACTAATCTAAATATAAATACTTCATGGAAAAATATTTTTCATTATATTAAATTCACATCGAAGCAAAGATCTGTTGTTTAGATGTAGACAATTAAAACGAAAATTAATATTTCATAATTATATAAATTTAAATATCATTTATAAATTACTGCCTTAATTGCATTATCTATTATAATTTTTATTAATATAAAGTGAAGTTTATCGTTACTTAAAAGACGAACTTAAATTATATTTCATATAATATAACATGCAATTTGATAAAGTTAATTATATCAAATTTTTTCAATATTGCATTTATGAAGTTATAAGAATAATATTATTAACATTATTTTTCAGAAAACTATTCGTACGGAATTTTCAACATGTACAGTTATTACAATAGCTCATCGGCTAAACACAATAATGGACTCCACTCGTGTGCTAGTTTTGGACAAGGGTAATGTTGCAGAATACGATACTCCACAAAACTTATTAGAAAATAAGAATTCAATATTCTACAGTATGGCGAAAGATGCCGGTCTTGTAAATTAACTAGTCTTTCAATAAACGATTATCGTTTATATTTAAGATTACATAAAATTCACCTTATTTATTAATAATATTTTCATATATTTATTTATTTGTTCCTTAATTTATTAGCAATTAAAGAAAATTATATTATAAATAATTTGTTCCAAAATGAAGTACAAAAAAAAATAAGTTGTTCAAATTTCTCATAATCATTAACGTATGACTTACTATTAAAAAAAAAACAATATTATTGTTAATATTGACTATAAAATATGCCTTATAACACTTGATTTACAAAAGTTTATATGTTCATTCAAAAAGAGAATTATAGAATATGTATATAAGTACATACTCTTCCTTGTATTGTGACATATTGTACACTTCAAAAAATAACTCAAAACAAATATAAAACAAGCTTGTGTGAAAGCACATAGATACATAATGTATAATATATTATATGTGAAATAAATTAGTGATTAATTGTTAATCATACAAAATAATTGTTTCTATTATTTTTATCGTATATACTATGATTAAAAAAAATCATAAATCTTCTATCATTTTTTCATTTCATATTATTTGGCTTTTTTTATGTAGTATTTTTGAAGATAAGATTTAAACTAAACAACTATATTTGGATTGATAGGAAGATTAATGAAATTTAATTTAGTCTGTAAACAGCAAAGCTATAAAACTTTCATCATTCTTACTTATTTTGTATAAACATACCTTTTTGGTAACTACAATTTTGGATATGTTCTTCGAGCCTATTTTGTATTGAAAAATTCACAAATCAAATCGTTTGCTGATATATTTAATTTAAAAATTTGGCGGCTACTTTTTATAACTATCTTTTCCATTTAATTTCGTACCTATCTTCTTTCCTTCAATTGACCAATATATTTTTTCTAATATAAACATTTTTTTTTATAAATACATTAAAATCCATTATAAACTACATAGACGAAAAATAATTAAATTAAATATAAAATAAAGGGAGAATATTTAAAAGAATTTGGATCAATTAAATACTTTTCTGAAATACATATGTAAAGTTATAAATTGACAGCAATGAAAAAATTATAGTAATTTTATTTAGTTCGGATCGCAGACCTTTTTTTTTAGCACAAACTGAGTTGAATATAGTATATTTCTCAGTTTAACTGATAAAATATTGTATATTATTTTATCACAATTATCGTTTGTAAATATGACTCATACGACCTTCAGTCTATAACTTCTACATATATATATTAAAAATATTTTATTTCGATTTATTATTTTTAAATTTTCATTTAATGATAGATCAATCATTCTTAATGTCTAATTTTGAATAATATTCCAATTTGCATTGATAACATTTATCAATATGTTTTTTGAGTTATCTTTCGATGCCAATTTTAAAAGATCTAAAGAAGAAAAAAAAATTTTTTTTCACTAATTCAAAAACAATTGAAAAATTGAATAAGAAAAGATAAAACGAATTAAATGGATAGATTTTTTTCTAACATATTTGTTTAATAAATAAACCACATAATCTAAAATATCTGAAAATAATCGATTGATATATTTACATATAATGTAATAGTACAACATTAACAATACTAAAATTTTATTATATTATATATCAAAAAAAAAAAAAACTAAAAGAAGTACACACAATATAAAGTAATTATAATTTCCCAGTAATACTATAGGTTCTTAAAGAATGAATAACTAAAAACTGTGTTATATGAAACTAACGATTATATTATATAAGGTATTAATACATAATAATAACATTTAAGAATACATATAAATATTTTTTACATTTGTATTTTTGATTTATAATAATCTTGGATATAGTTGTATTCCAAGGAGATTTTTTTAAACTAGTTCAATGTTCAGAATTCGAAAAGTTTATAACGTAAACCTCGGTTTTATTTACGATAAATTAATAATAACACAAGATATATATATATATATATATATATATATATATATATATATATATATAATTAATAAAGTGAAAGTAAAAACGTCGCTACCAAATTATAAACTTAAAAATTTAATTGTTAACATTTCGAATCAAAATACAATAAGATATTAAATTATGAATAATTTTCGCAATTAATTACTAATTGTTTTTTTTCACATTATCATTTGAAATTCAACAGTAATAATATATTTATTTAAACACTTGTATGATAAATTAAAAATCAAAACAATGATATGATTACACATCGAATTTTATAACTAAAACGCGTTATAATATATGAATACGTAAAATCTATTAAACAACAATTAATAAATAAAACGTAATCGTTTTACTATAACACCAACTTTAATATTCCATGTTTATTATGTTTAGTTATATATATATATATCGATTGTGATAGTCAAGAAACGATCAGTATACGACGAGCGTTCGGTATGTTCGGTTGGTGAAACGGTTAAATTTACGCTGGATCGTGTGTTTCATCATGATGTCGTAATATCTTGACAGTCGATATGGATAAATTTTGCGGTTCCGAATTTTGGGTAATTGCCTCATATGCACACTAATAAGGCAACAGTTTCGCACGTGCAATAACCTCAAATATTGAAGCGAATATTGCGCAATTCATGGATAATTTATATACAAATATCTACATATATTATATATGTTGGTTTTTCCTCGTTTCTTGGAGTTGTGACGCATTATTACATTAATTACTAAAATTAAACAGAAATTATTTTTCTAATTAATAATTCAACATTTATATATATATATATATATATATATATATATATATATATATATATATATATATATATATAAATGTTGTAATATATTTTAAATTGAAAATAAATTACTTTTTTATATTTATAAATAATTGTATACAGCAAAATATTATAATGATAATCGTAAAAAAAATATTAAATATTTTTTTTATACCTAATTAATTATTTTTTTGTGTGATATCATTATGAAAGTTTAATGTGGCTGAAATCTGTATGCTAAAATATCATTAAAAATAAATAGCAAATTATAATGTATATATATATATATATAAATGATCGCCAGTATTTATCATATTTAGAAAAAGTTAAAATTCCTTAAAACAAATTCATAAATATGTAAATTGATACTAAAAAAAAATTCTTGTTTTAAATTTTATTTACTATATTGGAAATGTTATATTGGTAACATGTAAAAATTGTTTTAAATATTTTTATGTCATAATATTAATAAGTATTTAATTTTATTATATTTCAGAATCTGAATATCACTTGGAATACAGATAATCCAAATTTTACTCCATGTTTCGAAAAAACAGTATTAGTTTGGATTCCGTGTGCATTTTTATGGATTTTCACTCCAATTCAATTTTCATACATATTCAATAGCAAATATAGAAATATACCATGGAGTTTTTTAAATTCTATAAAATTGTTTTTCAATATTGTTTTAATAATTATGACTTCGGCAGATTTATTATCCATTATAGATCTTTCGACAAAAGAATTTGTGCCTATGGTTGAATTTTTCACACCAGTAATCAAGATCTTAACATTTGTATGATTATTTTAATACATTTTTTATATAATTTATAAAGCAGATCCTCAGTTAAATTTTTAATAATGATATTAAAGTAAAATTAGAAAACTTAATCCTATAAAAATATATTTACTACTACATCAATATATATTTTTTTATTTTAAATTATGTAATATTTTATGAAAAGTGTTTAATTGAGGATTTATTACATAATCCAATATAATATCAGATCTTTGAACACATTGTTTTTTCTTTTTTAGATTCTTGCTTTTATTTTATTTTGTCATAATAAAGTCAATGGTTTTCAATCATCTGGATTGTTATTCCTATTTTGGCTATTGTTATCAATATGTGGTATATTTCAAATGCGATCAGAAATAACACAATATATAAATAGCGAATATTATTTGTTTTCGTTAATAAATTATTCTATATATTTTTCGCTTTGTATCATCATGTTTATATTAAATTGCTTAGCAGAAAAACCACCAAGAGTTTCTTTTTATCGAGAACCTGAGGTAATTGTAACTGATTTCAAGTAAAAATTAATTATTAAATTATATTTATATTCAACATTTCTCTTACAGAAACCTTGTCCAGAATATGGACAAGGATATTTATCAAGAGTATTATTTTCTTGGTTCAATCCTTTAGTTAAATTAGGTTTTAAAAGGCCATTAGTGAACGATGATATATGGTCATTGAATCCTGAAGATACCTCAACTGAAATTGTAAAAGAATTCAAACACCATTGGGACGAATCTGTTAAAAATGCAGACAGGTGATAATGTCACAAATATTTTATTTATAATATGTTTGTTATTTTACTTAGTTATAATAGAAAAAACTATTTTACAGATCTTCACATCGATATGTCCGATTAGATGAAGCCCAAGAAAAGAAACCTGTATCATTATTACCAACCATGATAAAGACTTATGCTCCGAGTTTTTTGTTTGGTTCAATTTTAAAATTCATATTGATAATATCTGCTTTTCTTTCACCATTCTTTTTAAGGTTTCATTTATTTTTATTATTCATAAGTTATTAATGTTTTTATTAGATTCTTACGAAATAGTTGAAAAATATTATTTTTATTTATAGTAAACTGATTACATTTATTAATGATAAAGAGCACTCATGGAAAGGATATTTGTATGCCGTAGCATTATTCTCTTCTGAAATGTTTATTACATTTGTCAATTCTCAGTATTCTCAACGAATGACTCGTCTTGGTATGACAGTCTGCACTGCTCTTACCAATATGGTTTATAACAAAGCTTTAAAGCTGTCAAGTGCAGCACGTAAAGATTCTACAATTGGTGAAATAGTCAATTTGATGTCTGTGGACGTTGAAAAGTAACAATAATATTTAGTATCTATCTAGATAGATAATTATATAAATATTACATGTATAACTATTTCATCTCTCATTTATCAATTTTAGATTTAATCATCTAATGTTCGAGCTGAATGTAATATGGTCGGCTCCGCTTCAAATTGGTTTAGCTATGTATTTTCTTTATCGTATTTTGGGTCCGTCTGTTTTTTCTGGACTAATCATATTCGTTATAATTTTACCCATCAACGCAATCGCTATTAACCAATGGGAAAAAATGCAAAAACAACAAATGGAAAATAAAGATAAAAGATTAAAAATAATGAATGAAATATTAAATGGAATAAAGGTAATTACTACTTTTCTTTTACTTGTTACTTTATTGTTACAAAAAAAAAATATATACACATTGTAATATAAAAGAGTTTAATAATACTTACATTATAAGAAAAAAAAAGGAATATACCAGTGACAGTCTTGGTTATTAAAAATATAGAACACACGATAAACGTGTCGTTTTTATAATTTATAATATATTACGATACAATTTTATTTCCATTTTTGTTTAGTAACACCTTTCACCAATATCATTTAGATACTTTTTATGTTTATTTCTTTTGAATTTAAATTCATTTTTATAACTAAATATATAATAAAGCTATGTATTTATTATGATCTAACACAAAAGGTAAACCTATGTAGTTCATTAGTATCAATAAAGCTTTAAATATAACTATTTAGGTCAATAATGTAAAATTTATTTCAGGTACTGAAATTATACGCTTGGGAAACCAGTTTTGAAGAACAAATTGCCAAAATTCGCAACAAAGAAATTGGATGCATAAAACGTATTATTTACGCATATGCTACATTTTCGTTGATGTGGTTGTGCATACCAATTTTGGTAAGTAATTTTAGATTAATATTTAATGTTTTAAATAATTTTAATTATGTTAAGTTTTCTTTCGTAAATAGGTTTCTTTGGTTACTTTTGCAACGTTCATTTATTCCAATCCGAATAATGTCCTCGATTCTAAAACAGCATTCGTTTCTCTGTCACTATTTAATATTCTACAATTCCCACTTAGTATGTTACCTGCTGTAATAAGTCAATTTATACAGGTATGTGTTTAATTTCAATATTTGGAATAAAAATATATTATAAATTATAATCGATATCTGAATTGATTTCATCTTCATTTTACATCGAATTGTTAATATTTTTTCTGTTTATTTTTAAATTGTACTACGTGTAAACTATTAATAAGAAATTTAAAAGCAAAAAAAAATAAGTAATCGATTATAAATTATGTTTATTAATTACATCTAAAATTAGAAAAAAATAAAATATTTAGATATAACTGTTATTAATATTCAGGCTAAAGTATCACTGAAGAGACTCAACACTTTCATGAATTCTGAAGAAATCGACATCACAAGTATTAAACACGATGTATGTGAAGGTGCGTGTATTTATTTTATTATTTATATTAAAAAAAAATGTTTTAAAAATAATTGTTATTATACACAATTATATAAATTTGTAGATAAACCTATTTATATTGAAAATGCTCGATTTTCGTGGGGTTCCTCGGAGTTTTCTTTGAACGATATTAATCTAAATATTTCAAAAGGATCATTAGTCGCCATTGTTGGAAGTGTCGGCTCTGGCAAAAGCTCTATGTTGTCAGCGATATTAGGTGAAATGAACAAAGAATGTGGTCTTGTTAATACGAGTGGTTCGATAGCTTATGTGCCCCAACAAGCATGGATTCAAAATGAAACATTGCAGAATAATATTTTATTTGGAAAACCTTTGGATAAAGCATTTTATAATTTAATTATTGAAGCTTGCGCTCTTGAACCTGATATAAATATTTTAGCATCTAAAGATAAGACTGAAATTGGTGAAAAAGGTATAATATAATACATATTTTACTTATTAATTGGAAAATATGCATTAGAAATCGAACATTTTTATAATTTGATAGGAATAAATTTGTCCGGTGGACAAAAACAACGTGTATCATTAGCCCGATCTGTTTACAATGATGGTGAAATATATTTATTGGACGATCCATTAAGTGCAGTTGATTCGCATGTTGGAAAACACATTTTTGAAAAAGTGATTGGTCCTAGAGGTTTATTAAAGGATAAAACAAGAGTTTTAGTTACCCATTCCGTTACTAATTTACCAAAAATGGATAAAATAATTGTTATTAAAGATGGTTCAATTTCTGAAAGTGGAACATATGATGAATTGCTTCAGAAGAAAGGATTATTTGCAGATTTTCTACTTCAACATTTAGATGATATGAAGGATGATGAACCGGGTAAATGAATTTCACTTTTTTATATCATATATAAGTTTATTTTTCATTTCACAAGATTTTTTTATTATTCAGAGGTGAAAGAAATGAAAAGTCAATTAGAGTCAAATCTAGGAAGTGATGACTATTTACAAAAAATACAACGAGTTAGATCACTTTCTGAAAGTCCATCAGAAGCTCATTCGAATAAAGGTATATTTCTTTTTGTAGGTGATGTATTGTGTCTGTTATTTATAACGATAATTTATTTTTTAAGTTGAAAAAGTAGATAAACATTTATTAAATAAAGAAGAAGAAACAGAAACTCATAGATTAATTGAAGAAGAAAGAGTTGAAATTGGAACGGTAATACAAACATTGATATTAATATTTTTACACACATTAATTAAATCAATATTTTCTACGTTAAAATATGAACAATTTTACCCTTGCTAGTATTAAAATCGCTTACATATTATTTGAATAAAATATTTATACTTTAATTGAAATAGGTTTTGTCAAAATTCTTCCATAAGCATATCACTCTAATATCAAAATTTGATATTTAGTTAGGAATATGAAATAAACATTTTTAAACTCCAACTGATTTAATTAATAAATTTATTGATAATTATATAATATTCTGTGTTTTTTTTTTTAATTTTAGACTAAATGGCCAGTATATTTATATTATTTTAAAAGTATTGGTGGATTCTTAGCTTTCGCTACAATTCTCAGCAATTTGGTTTATTTATCATTTAACATAGGAACCAATGTGTGGTTATCTAAATGGTCTTCTAGTAATGACAAAGTATTTAAGTTTTTTTTAATATTTTATATTAATTTAATATTATTAAAATATAATTATATTTTTATTTACACTTATAGTATAATAGCACGTTACATACAGTTAAAAATGATCGCGATATGTACCTTGGTGTTTATGCAGCTCTTGGATTTTGTCAAGGTATTTATTTTATTTGCATACATTACTTACAGTGTATTTGTTACCACTTTATAAAAAATAACCTTTTATATTATTTTCAATAGCAATTGGGGCATACTTTTATAGTTTATCTCCACAGTTGGGTTTTATAAAATCTTCTAAAAAAATGCACGAAAAAATGTTAAAAAGCATTTTGAGATCACCTCTAAATTTTTTTGAAACCAGTCTTACTGGTAGAATTTTATCTAGATTTTCCAAAGATATAGATATAATGGATGAGAGTCTCCCATGGCAGTTTGCTGATGGGTTATATTCTCTATTTCAGGTACTTAATGTTGATTTATTATATTATATAGTAATAAAAATATTGCAATTTCCCTTTTTTACTTTTCTCCACGAAATTATTTTTATAGGTTTTTGGAGTTTTTATAGTAATTAGTATGTCAACACCAATATTTATCGCAGTTGCGATTCCTGTTGCAATCGCGTATTTTTTCTTACAAAGATACTTCATAGCTTCTTCTAGACAAATTAAAAGACTGGAGTCTACTTCAAGAAGTCCTGTTTATTCACATTTTTCTGAGACTCTTAATGGTGTTTCAACCATAAGAGCTTTCAAGATGGAAGACCGGTAAAAAATACTTTAATTAATCATTTATTATTTTGATTATTGTAATAATTATTATCGTTAAATCCTCAGATTTTTGTCTGAATTTGAAGAGAAAGTGGATTTGAATCGTAAATGTATTTATGCTAATATAATATCAAAATGTTGGTTGATTATTCGACTAGAAACGCCCAGTAATTTCGTTGTCTTTATTGCTGCATTTTTAGCAGTAATTGAACGAGATCATATAAATCCTGGAACAGTAGGACTTTCATTAACATATGCTATGCAAGTAAGTAAATCAGTAAAATAATTTCTTTATTTAATATATAATTTATTATTAACGTTTTTGCTCATGTTAAAATTATGTTAATTAATAGATGACTCAAGTATTGGGTTGGTTAATAGAATTAGTATCAGAAATCGAGAACAATATTGTTGCAGTAGAGCGAGTTAAAGAATACGGAGAAATAACTTCTGTAAGCGAAATATATTTTAATATAATTATGTTAATTTCACAATAACATGAAAGTAATTTGTCATTTTAAAGGAAGCAGAATGGAAAATACCAAGTGAAGATCCCAAGTATAAATGGCCAGTTAATGGTCAAATAGATATTGACGATCTAGTTATTAAGTATCCAACATCAAATGAACCTGTACTTCATGGAATAACTTGTCATATCCGTTCTGGAGAAAAAATTGGTGTTGTAGGTCGAACTGGTGCTGGAAAAAGTACACTTGCATTAGCTATATTTAGGTAATATTAAAACCATAGTTTTGCAACTAATATGCAGAATGAATATTTTTTTTCGTAAGATTTTAAAGATTTAATTTTAAAAATATTTTATCTTATCTTTCATTTTTCATAGAATTTTGGAAAAAGAAAGTGGACGAGTAGTTATCGATGACATTGACATTTCCAATTTAGGATTACATTCTTTACGTTCAAACCTTACTATTATTCCTCAAGATCCAGTTCTCTTCACTGGAACACTAAGATTTAATCTAGATCCTTTCGAAGTGTATACTGATGAAGATATTTGGAATTCTCTTGAGCATGCTCATCTAAAATCGTTCGTAGAAGGTATGGGTTTCATGAAAAATTATAATTATACATTTTTCATAAATGATTTTATTTAAATATATATATATATATATATATATATATATATATATATATATATATATATATATATATATATATATATAATATTGTAAAATCAAATTTCATTTATGAGTATTTGAAGTTGTTTAAACAATATTATATTCTTTCACTGTATTATAAATACTGTAATTTAAGTTTCTATAACTTCTTACATTCGTTCTCTAGGTTTATCTGCTAAGTTGGAACACAATATAGATGAAGGTGGTGCAAATTTATCTGTGGGTCAGCGTCAACTTGTATGTTTATCACGAGCTTTACTGCGAAAAAGTCCAATACTAATATTAGATGAAGCGACAGCAGCAGTAGACTTAGAAACTGATGATCTTATTCAGGTATGTATTTTTTATTATTAATAATAATAATATATTATTTATAACATTTTTCTAATATTGTAGCAAACAATTAGAAGCGAATTCTCTACTTGCACGACATTAACTGTTGCACACAGATTAAATACAATAATGGACTCAGATAAAATCCTAGTATTGGATAAAGGAAAATTAATTGAATTTGATAGCCCATCAAATTTATTGCAAAATAAAGATTCAATGTTTTATAGTTTGGCAAAAGATGCTGGTATTGTGAAACAATAGAGTGTGCCTAAAAATGTGTATTATAAATTTGTTGAAAATGTGTATTATGAATTTGTTAAAAATATATATTATAATAAAAACATATCAAAAAACCAATTTTGTGTGTGTATTTTTTTACATGTAAAACCATTTATTAAATGTAAGTTTTTTTAGAATTAGTACACTATTCTACTTGCTAACAAACAAATTTTTAAGCCAAAATAGAAAAATACATTTATTTGATTTAAAGTGATAAAATATTATAATTATAGTACTCATTAAATTGATTTTTTATTAACAAATATATAAATCGTAATAAATATGATTATATAAAATATCTTTACTTTTATCATAGTAAAATTATTAACATTAATAAAATTTTTCAATTTTTGGATTTTTACAATTATGTGAATTGAAATTGGATTAGTACTATATGTAGGGCCGCACCATAATTACCATAATTGTATTAAGTATACAATAATTTTAATATTATTATATAATAGAAATAATATTTTAATAATAATTAAGATTTTTGTTAAATATATTGTTTAAATTTTTAATTTATAATAATAATTTTGCAAAGTATTTATTAATATCAAAAATCTATAACAATATGTTGAATTAAAACTTTAAAGAACACTATTAGTAAAAGGTTAAAGTTATACACTTAGGTATAAATTTTTAGATTTTAATTATCAATGAATACAGAAGTTCTTTATATACGTATAAAAAGAATACTTTGGATATATAGTAAGTAAATGAAAATTTTCATTTCTTTTTAAACGATAAATTTAGTTAAGTTAAAGCATTTTTTATATTTAAATGAAAAAGTCATATTATAAAATTAAATCTCCAAATATATATATATATATATATATATATATATATATATATATATATATATATATATATATAATTTACACTAACAAAATGATTATATTTTTTTATATAAGTTATAAAAATATGTCAATTTTATTTAACTGGATATTATGTTCATTATGGTTTAAATGCATAATATTATGTATGAAATAAATATTTTAACAATTTTTTTTTATTGCACAATCGTTCTGTAATTTGTTTGAAAGGGGTATCGTTTTGAAAAATGTTTAGAACATTACAATAGAGTACAGAGTTGAGTAATACTGACATAATTTTGCTCAGTGGCTGTCAGTCTGTCGCGTGGGGTGGTTGTCGTTTTTGTGCTTTTATGTTTATTTATACTTTATAATAATAATTATTTTTAAAATGGACGAGTTTTGCGGCTCTCCATTTTGGGTGAGCGATCATATTTCCTATCTGTAACAATAAATAATCCGTAATAACGATCGATCTCTCGTTATCCAGCAAAACGGACATAACCTAAAAGTTCGCCGACCCTAACCTCAATTTTTTTCTTTTTTTTACACCCCTTCACTTTCTGTCGTCATGATTGATAAAAATTATTTTCTTCATAATTATTTTATTTATTTATTATTTTTTTTTGCTGTCAATGATTTTTTTTATTGGGATGAATCGTCTCTCTCTTTATAGTGTCGATCTAGTTCATTTCTTATATTAATAAAACATCGTATATTGATATCTCATTTTGATAATTTCCATAAAATGATAGTGTTTACTGTTCAATATTATTTTGTAATTCATAATCGATCATAAATATACGATCGATGGAAATATGTTTACATTACTTTTAACATAATATTTTATTATGAATAAATTTAATTAAAAATAGATGTGTGATTTTTTTTTAACTGTACAAAATTCATTTTTGAGAAATTACGCAATTCAATTTGAAAACAGCTTTTTTTTTTTAAATAAAATTAAATATATAAAATGTTGATTTTTTTATTACAAAAGCTTTTATATGTTCCGTTATCAAAATTGATTAATGTTTATATATTTGGTAAACGAAGATAATATAAACCAGCTTTTTACATGTCATTCGATTTTTCACATATATTAATCAAATCCTGAAAGAGTTGACATTAATTATTAATAAAATTATACAATATTAAGATTTTTTCAGTCATGACTTTTAATCGTATCATTTATAATTTTGCGTCTTATATTTTTGAATTCATTCATCCATTACAATATTTTGATTTTGATTCCAATTCCAGATTATTCATTCACTAACAGTGTTTACAGTTATAGAAACGATTGTAAATAATTAACCCTTTTAGTAACGGTGTTTAGTTTCCCGTTTCTTTAGTTTTCGTTTTATTCTTAATAAATTGAATCTATTAATTATTTTCTTCGATTTGAATTTGCTATTTCAACCTTTTGTTGCTCTTTAGAAAAGTTTTTTTTTAATTTATCAATTAATTTTTAATATGTTGACGCTTTTTATGTATTTTGTACTTGTAAATGTTGTGGCGTAATTTTGGTGTAATTGTTTTTGGATTTTTAGAGGGTGCTTATTTTTTTAACACCCATATGACTGTTTTTACAATATTTATTATAATAATATACTTGCAATAGAAACAATCAGAAATTCTATTTTTATAATTTTTCATAATTCTTGTTAAAATTTAAATTTCATGAATTTTTTCAATAAAATTATATTTATATATTTCAATATTATTTTTTCAAAACTTTCTATTTAATTAGTCAATATATCATTAGTCTAAATTATTTGTGCATCATGTCGATGATTTGCAAAATATTTGTATTATTATATAATTATGTACTATTCTCGTTTTTATAATTTGAAACTTGTTTATTTATTAAATACATTTGTTATTACACTATGTTTCCATATATTGATTTTCAAAATTTCATTCTATGAAATTTAACTAATCTATATATAATGATTGAAATAAACCCTAATTAAGAATTTAAAAAGGAATATATCAGAAGTTCCATTTTCATTAAAGTATTAGTTCCAAAAACTATTGATTAATTTACATACGCGCATATAAACATATGCACACATGCTTATACATTCACTAGCCATAGTTAGATTTCTTTTTTTATAATCAATATGAATATCAATATTTATTACACTATTATATTTATTCTTTAAGAGAATTTCATTCATCTTATTTTTTCTTAAATTATTTATCCTAAGAAATAGAAGTACATATTCCCAAAATCGTCCTCACAGAAATAACTGTACAAACCAGTTATACGATTTGTCACTAACTAGTCGTCTTAAATTCAAGATAATATAGAAATTATCCATATACTTCGTGAAATTAAGAATGTTAACAAGTTTTAAAACTGATTTATGAGAATTATTACATGTGCATTTTTAATTATTATATTAAATTATTTTAAAAACAATTTCACAATATGCCACATCATTATAGATGATTATATTATAGTTACGATTCGATACAATTCTATTTTAATTTTTTTTAATGATGATGCAAACGGGAAACTTCTATTAATCGTTACGATGATCATCTGACAACTCTGTACACTAATTCAAGGCCACTATGAAAAAATCTTTTCATGTCATTATTTAGTCGTGGATTTCTATTATTATTGTTATATTCAATTACGTATGTGATTTATCAGGTTTATTTTAACTAATTTTATTTTTGACTATTTACAAAAATATTAGTATAACCTTTTTGATTTTCAAGAAGTTGCTGTAAGACTTCCTTTATACAATAAAACTTATCTAAAGTTTAAGTTAATAATGTTGCTTGGTAATGTGTTTTAATAAACACATGTCAACAATAATATATAATAAATTAATTACGCTTCTCTCTTATCTTTATTTATTTTAATATTTTAAATAGCATTAGAATACAGTTACTTTATATTTTGTTTAAGTCAACTAGTTGGTTAGCAAATATCAGAATTTATTTTATTTTTATATCTATATAATTAATACGTTGACCGTTAACAATAAAAAATGAAAAAATTAAGATGTGATTATATTGATTTTTTTATTTTATACAATATACTTTCATATCAGTATTTTATCATTTTTGAAATCTACCACAGCTTAAATTCCATTGTCCAAATTTGAATATATTTTTTTACACATATATACATATTTTGTTGTCTTTCTCATATAATTGTTTTTCAGAATAATATCAAATTTTCAGTAAATTAAATGATAAAAATCGGCAATTGTTATTATATTCCAAAGAAAGGTCAAGGTCGCCAAAAGTTGCAATACCACTTTTTTTAAATGCACGTTTAATACCTCGCTATCGAAACATTATTAAAAATAATTTTTATTCTACGATCACGTATTAAAATGATTAATATCACGAATGTTTCTTTTGCAAATCTTACAGTACATAGTTCATTTATTTGTGGTCATTTATTCGTAAATTCAATGACAACATTTATCAAATAAATATAATGTAATATTAAAATAAAGTGTGTTAGTCATTTTTCACTCGAGAATTCAGCTTTAGCACCACTTGGTTTATGCAAGTCATGGATGAGAAGGACCGAGTCAACATTTGTTCAGTGTTATGTGCACGAAATATATGAGTACACGTGGTACCGTAAATAGGCATACACTATTCGTTCAACACACTTAATGTGTTATTTATTTTTTTCAAAAGAGTTCATGATATTAATTATTATTTTTATCAATATTTCAAACACGTCTTGAAATAAATATTGATTTATCATAAATCAGTATTAGTTTTTTTTATAAATTTATTGTGATTTAGTTATAATAAAATTAAAATTATTTTGTATTCTTTGCAGTTCGTAATCAGAATATTAAAACCATTTTTCCCTTTTTAAAATTATGAAAACATTAAATATTTATAATTCTTTAAAAAACAGTAATGTATAAATAGTTTTTATATTTTTTAATTTTATGTATATATTCAAACACTTATTGTATATAAGAAACACAGGATTGTTTTTTTTCTATTATCTTCTATTAAACTATTTTGATTGACCTTTTACACCTTTTTTTTTAAAATTTTAATTATATATTTTATAATTATTAATATAAAAATAACAATTCTAAAATATACTTATTTATAATTTATAAACTCCTTAGAAAATTCTTGTAATATTTATGTTTAAAAAAATACATGTTATTTTGAGCAACTACCTGACATATTTAATAGAACTATTTTAATTGTACAGAAACTTTTCTGAATAAAAAAAAATTTCGTGTAGAATTACAATAACGTTTTTACAAAATATTTCTTTTCAAAGAGTTGCTGATAATCCTCCGTTTGATTTATATACCTGTATAATTTAAAAATCCGTTCTATATCAGTGGTTCGTCGTTACCGTTATATTTCCATTTTACTTTCTATTTTGTTTAACGTTTATGTTTCCACTGTGCAATGGCATTCTAACTGATTTAAAATGACAATATTTTTTGTAACTCAATTATTTAATGTAATGTTCCATTAATAATAATTTATTAATATATAATGGATCATTTTGAATACGAATTTTTAAATAAAAATTACAATAACGATCATCATGTTTTAAATTTAACGTTTTTTTTAAAATATTATTATAAACTGATTTTTTTTTCAATTGTTGAAAGATTGTCACCTAAAAATGTATTATACAATAAATATTGGTGTCTGTTATCCTATTATACTTCTTCATATTAAATTAATTTAACTTCGACATTTCATATTAAATTAATTTAACTTCGACATCATCTAGATATATATGTTTTTAAATAATTTTCACAATAAACAAAACTGAAATATATGCTGTAGATCTATGCATTTGAAAAGTCATGTTCAATAAAAAAAATGGGAATCATGGGTCATATATGGAATTTTTTTTGACCACATGTCAAAAATGGTTGTGAAGTACTGTGGCTTTAGACAATTTTTAGTCATTTAAACATTCCAAAATTAATGAGTTAGTTTGTATAAAAATATGCAACAGCACGTCGAAATTAAATATGTGGCTATTTATTATGTAACTTCTATTAATATTTACTATTGGTATTTTTTTAAATAAATAAAAAAGAATACATCTTTTATGAGTCAGTTTATGAATATTAACTTTGTATTTCAAGTTTTACACAAGTATATACTTTTTAAATTATTAAAATAATAAACATGAACATTGGACTTATTGAAATTTTTCAAGAGTTTCATCTCATTAAAAATTTTAATTTCCTTCATGCAAATAGTTTTCCCTTGATATTGATTTTAAGTTATCTTTCTTATTATAAAATAATGACTTTTTTATAATTATATTTATTTTATCGTTCTTATTCATTCTGTTTGTATTATATTTCTTTATTTTATTTTATACTTAAATATTATAATTAACACATAAATATGGTAATATTATTGAAATTTTATATTTTGTACAATAAAAATACTACAATATGAAATTCAAAAACTTTATATAAAAAAGTAATTAAAATTAATTACATTTATAATTATAATATATCTTTATCTCTAGAATTTCTTGTTTAGTAAAAGAATTTATGAAATTTTACAGCGCTCTCTGTAGCATTTAACTTATACTATATTTTTTTCCTATTTATTTTATATAATTAAATAATTCGACAAATAATAATCAGTTAGTAAAGATCTACAACATTCCTTTTAGTTTATAGGGGTGTTGTTAAATGCAGTTTTGTTGATATAATTCTATAATTGAAATTTAAAATGATGTATTTTTTTATATTTTGATAACCTATGCAGATTATTAGTTACTTTATTAAAAAATCAATTGTATATTCCAACGTGAAATAATATAAATTTTGAGTTCCAATCCAACTTTTATTAAGTTATAATAATATTTTTTTTTAGTTTTTATTCAGATTATCAAATTGTTGATGTCATGATTAGTAGTTTTAAATAATTAATTAAGAACCCACATCGTCTGCTATTTTATAATCGTAATTTAATCACATTTATATAAACGCCCGTTGTACAATTTTAATCCAATGTTTTGTATGTAGATTTTTTCAATTGTCCAATATATCAAATTCAATGACAATCGTGATCAATTTTCGTACTTGTATGTTCAGTGCAATACATAAACATAAACGATGACATACAAATACACGTGATTTCTTCATCTTTTTTTATATGCATATTTTTTTTGGTATTATTATGTAATATTTAGATAAATATCAACAATTGAAAATAGTAATTTTGTAATGACCTTGTTTATAATTGATATAAAGTTTCCTTTATATAATTTTAAAAATGTTTAAATGAGAACTATTCATGTTATTATATTTTATATGTAAATATGTAAATATTAAGCGGAGCACAATGCTCGTTGAATTATATTATATGTATCTTCGTATTGCACAATTTGTGATTAGAGTTGCGCAATCATTTTTTATTTATAAACAAAGTACACAGATTTTTAACAAAATCTTCCTGGATTTAGCGATCATTAAATAATAATTGTAAAACCTTTCTGTATATAGTAATCATTATATAATTACTAATTTTGCTTTGTTTTGTTTTCAATATCACACATCACTGAACCTTATGACTACATTTTTATTATTAATTATACTTACATATATTTTTTGCATAATATTTAAATTTCTTCTAATATGTATATTTTTTTGTTTGATTACTTTATATATTATTAACAATATTATAAATTTATTTTTAATTTTAATATGATTTTAGAATATTTATTAGTTAATATGTGATCATATAATAACAAATCTTCAATTTAAAAATATTTTTATATACGTACTTTTATACAAAATTTTAGATGTGTTGACTGTTCATGCTTAAGTTCAAATCAATTGACATAAAGTAATAGTTGTTCATTATTTTGTCCCATATTGTTTAAATACAGATTTAATCTACTGATTCAGAAACTGTCGTACATTTTATATTTGAACTACTTATTCACCAAAAGTTTTAGAACATTATGTGTTAGAGCATTTAGATATTAGCGTCACATTTTTTCAGTTTAAATTTATATAATATATAATTTTATATTTTTTAAATAATAATAGGATAAAGCAATATAATTTGCATTTTTTGTATTTTTTTCACACAATAAAATCAAACTGTTCATAATACTTTAAAACTTATTTACAGTATAGTATTTTATATATACTGGGATCAAGAAATATTTTTCAACATTATATATTTAATATCAGAAAAGGTTTATATTATATTTTCAAGTTTGTATAATATAAACGAATTCTATAGTAACCAAAGAATTACCATATTTAAGTACAACGTGCACGCCTAGTTCCAAATTTATAGTGATCACAAACAACAGTGAATTGTTGTTTGTAATTTCTAATTAAAACTAAAAATTCGATCATGATTTGAAATATTATTATAAATAAATTTTATGTGTTATATAATAAATACGAATTTTTTATTTTTATTTCAGGATTATAATCTCACTTGGAATACTAGTGAACCTAGATTTACTCCATGCTTCGAAAAATCAGTTTTAGTATGGGCACCTTGTGCATTTTTATGGACATTTACATTCATGGAAATCTCGTACATCCTTCATAGCAAAGACAAAAATATTCCATGGAATATTCGTAGTATAAGTAAATTGTTCATTACAAGTTTGTTATTGGTGCTTACGCTTGTAGATTTGGGATTTGCCGTCCACAAATCTTCAGAAGAAAGTGTACCTGATGTTGATTATTATACGCCAATTATAAAAATTATATCGTTTGTAAGTTTATTTTAGAAAACTTATTTTTAATAGATATTTTTATACAAATTATTAATATGTATTTTATTTTTTCAGTGTTTAACTGGAACACTTTTATTTTATAATAGAAAATATGGGTTAAGAACTTCTGGTTTGTTGTTCTTATTTTGGCTATTACTTACATTATGTAGTATACCTCAATTTCGATCTGAAATATTGATATATATGGAGGGAGAATATTCCAATACATCCATATATCCATTTGTTAGTTTTATGATATTTTTTCCTATGATTATTTTAATGTTGGTACTTAATTGCTTCGTTGACGCCCCTCCTATCGAATCAGTATATCCGAAACAACAGGTAAGTTATATTAAATTGGTCATACTTGCTCTTTTTCTAATAATTAAAATTATTCTTTGATTTTTAGAATCCTTGTCCTGAACGTGGCAGTAGTTATTTATCAAGAATTTTATTTTCGTGGTTTGATCCTCTGGCTTGGGTTGGTTTTAGACGCCCATTGGTAATTGAAGATCTTTGGTCCATGAATCCTGAAGATGGTTCTGCAGAAGTCGTGCCTTTATTCGATAAATATTGGAATAAGTCTCTCAATAAAGTTAAAAAGTATTTAATATTTTATCAATGTGTTTTTTTATTATTTTATAACAATATTGCCATTTTGATTATTATTTTTTTTCTATTAGTTCTGAACCCACCGCTAAAGCGTCGTATACAAAATCATCAGGAGTTATTGATTTTGGTAATACAAGAGTGAAAAAGCAAGCTTCAATTTTACCAGCTTTATGCAAAGCTTTTGGGCCGACGTTTATATTTGGTGCATTTTTGAAATTTATACAAGATTTATTAACGTTTGTATCTCCTCAGATTTTAAGGTAATTATAAAAGATTTTATTTACTCTTTAATTGTTTATTTTTTAATGATGAAATATATCATTTTTTAGTCTATTAATATCATTTGTGGAGAGTGGAGAATATATGTGGAAGGGATTTTTATATGCTGCTCTTTTATTTGGTACTGCTGTAATTCAAACTCTTATTCTTTCACAATATTTCCATAGGATGTTCTTAGTCGGATTAAGAATTCGAACTGCCTTAATTAGTTCTGTTTATAGGAAAGCATTGCGTCTTTCAAATAGTGCACGTAAAGAATCTACTGTCGGTGAAATAGTTAATCTTATGTCAGTTGATGCTCAAAGGTAAGTTTTCTATGCCTTTAAGTTATATACACAACAAATCTAAATAAAAAAATTAAGTTATATACAGTTACATTTTAATGTTTTAAAACTCCACGATAATTTGATTTGAATTAAATTTATTTTTAATTTATAACGGTTATAAAATTAAATATTCTTTCAATTTATTTTTTATTACAGATTTATGGATCTCACTGCATATTTAAACATGATTTGGTCAGCTCCACTTCAAATATCGTTAGCTTTATATTTCCTATGGCGTATTCTTGGACCTTCTGTTTTGGCAGGATTAGCCGTCATGATTATTCTTATTCCTGTTAATGGTGTTATTGCAAATCGTGTTAAAACATTACAAATTAAACAAATGAAAAACAAAGATGAGAGGGTCAAGTTGATGAGCGAAGTTCTTAATGGTATAAAGGTAAAATGTTTATTAAACTTTTCTTTTACGATTATTAGTATGTACTAAATAGTATACGCATAATATACATATTTTAGGTGCTTAAATTATACGCTTGGGAACCAAGTTTTGAAGATCAAATTTTAAAAATAAGGAATAAAGAAATCAAGGTTTTAAAACAATCTGCGTATTTAAATGCCGCTACTTCATTCATTTGGTCTTGTGCTCCATTTTTGGTAAAAATATAGTCTGCATACGTATACACACACGAACGTTTGTGTGTGTATATATATGTATAATTTATTTTTATTACCATATTTTTTAAATTTATTTATTTTATAATTCAATTAGTAAAAACAATTCATATGATTATTGTATTATTAGATAAATATGAATTATAATCTAAATAAATTACTATTAAAGAAGTCCTTTATTATTATTATAAATTTGTGGTGTAAGTAATAATTAGTCCACATTTATTATGTTATTATTGTTATCATAAGCTAGGAGTTAAATAATAACTATTTATGATTGGTTCATTTCTAATAGAATTCTTTCAGATAAGAAATGAAATATTTACCATATTAATTCATTAATTTTTTAATGATTTGTAAGGTTACGATCCTCACTCTAGTTGCATACTGTTTTGTGGATAATAATAATGTGTTGACACCCCAAAAAGCTTTTGTCGCTTTAACATTGTTCAACATAATTTATTTACCAATCAATCTGCTGCCTATATTGGTTGTGTATATTGTTGAGGTATTATTATTTTCTATTGAATTCCATACGATATCTTCTGCCTTAAAGTTTTTCATTCTCATATATTTCCCATCTAGGTAACTAATTTTAAATATTTGTATTTAAATATACCCTTTTATTAATCATTTTTCATTAAAATAATAGGTATATATTTTATATTTACTATGTTTATGCGTAAACTGACAAACAAATACAATGGTGTTGGTTTATATTCTCTCAAATAGCTTCCTTCGTTCATCTAAGCTTTATCTTTCAATTTTTGAACGTAACCTAGGTTTCGCTAGTAACTTTTGCAACTTTCGTGCTCTCCGATCCAAGTAATTTATTGGATTCCAAGACAGCCTTTGTTTCTCTATCACTGTTCAACATACTGAGATTTCCTCTGTCTATGCTGCCAATGTTGATATCTAATCTAGTGCAAGTAAGTTTAAATAAATAATCGCTCTGCTATCTTTTTTTATAACATTAATATTATATTATATTTTTTGTATACATTTTATTTAAACTTTCGTGTATTTTTAGACATCTGTATCTGTAAAACGTTTAAATAAATTCATGAACGCTGATGAATTAGATCCAAACAGTACAGAACATAATCCTAGTGAAGGTATATAAATTCTAAAAATTACATATATCGTTAAATTATTATATTATATCTACGAAAATATTTTTATAGTACATCCGCTTGTGATTGAAAATGGTCGATTTTCGTGGGGATCGGAAGAACCAACTCTTCACAATATAAATCTTAAGATATCATCTGGAACTTTAGTTGCTGTCGTTGGCAGTGTCGGTTCTGGCAAAAGCTCCTTATTATCAGCATTTTTAGGAGAAATGGATAAAATATCAGGTCGAGTCAATACACTTGGTTCCATTGCTTATGTTGCTCAACAAGCCTGGATTCAAAATGTTACTTTACAAGATAATATTTTATTTGGAAAAAATATGGATCAAAATACATACAATAAAATTGTTGATGCTTGTGCTTTAACGCCAGATTTGGAAATGCTACCTGCTGGGGATCAAACTGAAATTGGAGAAAAAGGTATTTTTATTCATCATATGAATGAGAAAAATGATATAATTTTTAATTATTATTATTTTTTATTTTTGTGTAATTTATTAGAATTAATTCATAAAAATATTTTTATTAGGCATCAATCTATCTGGTGGTCAAAAGCAAAGAGTATCACTCGCTCGAGCTGTGTACTGTAATAATGACATATACTTACTTGACGATCCATTAAGTGCTGTCGATTCTCATGTTGGAAAACACATATTTGAAAAAGTCATTGGAGCCAATGGAATTTTAAAGAATAAGACAAGAGTTCTCGTTACGCATGGCATTACCTACTTACCAGAAGTAGATAATATAATCGTTTTAAAAGATGGAGAAATTTCTGAGTCTGGAACATACAAGCAATTATTGGAAAAGAAAGGTGCCTTTGCAGATTTCTTATTGCAACATCTTAATGAAGTTACTGATCAAGGCGAATCCGGTTTGTCATTTTATCGATTAGATTTATCATTGTATACAAATAAAACACTATCATACTTTATGTTTAATGTTTAGAATTAATTGAAATTAAACAACAATTGGAACATAGTCTAGGAAGTACTGAATTCTTAAATAAACTACAAAGAGCTCGATCTCTTTCTGAGAGTGCATCTGAAACACCATCTGATCACAAATCCCAAAGTCGTAAGTATTATAAATTATTTCAGAATATGATTAATAATTTTATTTATTAGATTTTATTATTTTTACATCGAAGCTGAGCCAAAAAAACCTACTCCAGGCAAACAACTTGAAGTTAATAACGTTAACCAAAATGTGAAAAAAAATAACAATAATAATAAATTAATAGAAACAGAAAAGGCAGAGACTGGCAGCGTAATTATTAATTTTACAAAACAAAATAGTATTTTTTATGTTTATTTATTCAACATTACTGACTTTTTAGGTAAAATGGCGAGTTTATTCTCATTATTTAATGAGCATCGGAATGGCTTTATCCATAGCTACTATTGTAATGAATTTAATATTCCAAGCGTTTTCGATTGGTTCAAATGTTTGGCTGTCTATATGGTCTTCAGATAAAGATTTGGTTAATTTAAGTTTTTTTTCATTCTACTATAAAATTATCAAAAAAATTATTTTAATCTAATTTTTAGGTTGTAAACAATACGAATGATCCGCAAAAGCGGGATATGTATTTGGGAGTATATGGTGCACTCGGCATTGGACAAGGTAAATTAAATTATTTATGCTTATGGTCAATGAATGAAATAGTTAAAAAATATATTTTATTTTCCTGCAAAATACTCATTTTTAAGCTAATATTATATGACTTAATGCTAGATGTCCTAGAAATTATTAATTAATTTTATGCTGTACAAAAATATCATATTATTATTTCATTAATAAAAATAATAGAATATTCTTATTTATTTCGAATCGATCTCAGATTACATAAAAATATAAATTATGACATGAAATATTATTTATCAATGTATAAAAACGTTTCTAAAACTGAACCGACTATATTAGCCCTGTTGTAAATAATATAAAAATTTTGCTTTCAACAAATAATATATTTATTCAAGTAGAAGGATTCTCTTAGAATATAAAATCAAGATCTAGATTAAATTTATATTAATTTTTGAAATATAAAACGCGACATAGATTTTTCATCCCATTTTACTTCTATATAGAACTCTACAACATTAAAATTACCTTATTTAGTTTTATTGCTTTTATCTTTCTAGTTCAGTTATTATTTTTACATAAAACTACTAGTTATTTTTAATAGTATTTGCAAAATTATACGTATAATTATAGAATTGATGTTAATTGAATTTGATATATAATTTATATTAATTATAGATGGTTTAAGTAGTAATTTAGATTTTGTTAATTGTTGAAGTCATATTAAATTATCAGTAACTATTAAGATAACAGAAATATATGAATACTTTCACATTTTTAGTATTCATAACATATTTAATTTATGGAAATATTATATGAAGAATATCTACGAGTAATTTTAAATTATAATATTGATTGCATCAACTACTATTATATAATAATAGACTATTTTTTATAATTTTAATTAATTGTATTAATAATACAAAGTTGTATTATTCATTAAAAGTAACGAAAACCAACATTTAGAGAATATTGAATTTTATAAATATCAATAATGTATTATTTTCAGCGAAATATTTTAAATATGTTTATTTTTTTATTATTATTTAAAATTAATAAATTTTCATGTACTGTTTGGATTGATTATTACATATATCGGTAATACTAAACAAACTTAATCCTAAATTGGTTAAATTTTATCACAGATTGATGTTTTTATATGTATTTAATAAGCTATTATTATTTATAAAAAATATTTATATATTTTGTTAAATAATACAAAATTGAAATAAAGTAATATTAACACGTAGTCAACTTGTTATATGTACAAATACATATATGCTAATAAAATTATAGGATAATTGGAATAAAATTTCATAATTAATTACCCTATAATTTGATATTACGAATATGTAATATATTTATGATATTTTCGCTAAACTTTCGTTTTCTTTTTTAATAACATAAGAACAAAAGCCTAAACATAAAATATACATCACATTGTTTTTTTTTTGTGCTTCTTTGTACTTAGTACTGTCATTTGTCTATCTGCTAAATATTTGTAATCGTTTTGCATTTTTATATAAAATAAGAATGCTTGTGTGTAAGTGTACTTTTGCCCCGGCAGTGGTTTCGGTTTCCGTATCATCTTTGGCTCTGTACATCGGAACCCTGGACGCATCAGCTCTTTTGCATGTGCACATGTTGAGTGCTGTATTGCGCGCACCAACTACAACCTTCTTCGACGTCACTCCGGTCGGTAGAATTCTCAACAGATTCAGCAAAGATGTCGATACGTTGGATAACGTATTGCCGATGACACTTCGCGGATGGGTTTCATGTTTTTTCGCGGTACGAAATATATATCCGAATTATACAACATGTTGCATTTTTTTTTAAAGTAACTCTTTCGAATATTCTGTGATAAAATTTTATTTTGCATATAATACATTATGATGGTTTGTATCACATTTTAATAAGAAATGCAACTATTTTATGTGTGATAATTATTAAGATTTATATTTAAATAAAACTATATGAATTGTACTAACAATTAAAAAAAACTCTTAAATATATTTAAATATATTATTCATATTTTTACATATTATTATAAAAAATTTAACATTATTTGATATTTGTCATTTAATAGAATATTTCAAAAATTATTCCTAAATTTTCATATATAAAAATAATCAAAATTAACTAATGAAAACTAATTTATGCTTACAATACATTGACCAAATATATACATATTTTTATAATTGTAAATATATTAATATGAATAATATATAAATAACGAACGATATTAATTTTTAATATATATATGACATTTTCCAAATTAAGTCTACAATGAAAATAAATTGCATTTTTGCATATGATATATGATTTGCATCGCATTTAGGATTTTTTGTAATGACATGGAATTTTTTTACTTTTATTTCTAATATATACCACGTGATTTGTACTCTTATACTATATATATATATTTTTTTATTCATTTTCGTTAACACATTTATCTGACAATTGTTTCAGCTTCAGCGTATTATTTCGGTTATTTAATTTCGGCGTTGGGAGCTGTTAAATCATCTGCTATCTTACACAGATCTTTTTTGGCCGCTATATTTCACTGTCCTTTCGGTTTCTATACTGATATACCTGTGGGAAGAATATTAAATAGATTTTCAAACGATTTCGAAACTATTGATTATAATCTACCCATAAATCTCCGTCAAACTTTAGTGGGAAGTACAAGGGTTTGTAAATTGTTATATTATTAAAGGACTTCAAAATTGGCAAAAATGTGGCATGAAAAATTTTTGTATTATGTGGGAATATTTAATACGCATTTCGCGTGCATTATTTATTGATTTACTTATTTTTTATATTTAATAAGGGGATAATTTCCATCATAACATGGTCACTAATTTATCAATCATAAAAATATAAATATATAATATTTTTTAATTGCACGTATCTTATATACATGTTATGAAAATATTAATTTCGAAAAAACAATATTTTCTATTTACATACTTTTGACTTAGTTATATTTTTAATGCATCAGAAACCTACGCGTTTTTCATATTTTAGGAAATTTACTTTTAAGTTATAATATTAATATCAATATTTATTTAATATTTTTTAACATAATTTATCATGTAATAACTAGGGTTTCCAAATATAAAATACCAATAACAAATCTGTGATTAAAATTTACATAAATAATTTATATGAAATATAAAAATTATTTTATAATATAATCTTACTTTCTTATGATAAATGCAGTTAAAAAATATATTTCGTGTTTACTAAATTAATTAAAAATATTCCATTATTTTCAAATCTAACTTTTATTACTTCTATCTATTTTTTTATCATTCCATTTGATTATGTTATTAACCTTATTATCAAATCTGCACGTGAACATAAGTCTTTAGTTAATTTTACACATTTAGAATGAAAATTATTATGAAATTAGATCAAATTTGCTTCAAAAAAAGATAACAACACAATAATTCTATGTTATTACAGACTTAAATCAGATTAATGGTACACTAACATGTCATACACACACAATATGTGTGTGTGTTTAATTGATACGTGTGTTATGTCATTTTGTATAAAATTTGTCTATTATTTTATTCCGTGTAATAATCATCTTATCTAAATTGTTTGTGTGGCTATATTTTACTTATATTATTTTGGAAAGAATTTCATTTAGATTGGTTAATCTTCTTCGCAATAATTCCTATTTGATATTGTTACACTTATTTCATCTCTTTTTTTCAATTCCCAAAACACTTCTGAATCTCGATATTTTTTTCAGCCATGTACCTTTAATCTAATTTATGCTTGTAAAACGACGGCCCTTCAGAATTCTCTTTATTTTTCATTTTCGTTTCTTTGTTATTTTTTCAGTCTTAGAGATCCAGAATATCTCCATTGGGACAATTAAGCTTTATTTTTGACATTATTACCATAAAACTCTGTTTCATCATTCAGTGATTTTCGACGTTATCTAACAATTGCTGAACATCTTCGTACTAATATAACTTAAGAAATTTCAAAATTCTCGTTACTTATTAACACACTATATATATATATATATATATATATATATATATATATATATATATATATATATATATATATATATATATAATACATCATTTTTCATTAAATAATAGCCATTTCACTCAATGCATTTCACCAACCTTTGTTTTTAATGAGGAGACTGCTTTTTGTATTTCTTTCGTAAAATACCTTAATATGTTATTTCTTTCATGTCAAACTATCATAAAAAATATATTTATTGATTTATATATGAAAAACACATTTACGTTACATATTTAGAAATCGTATAATGTATGGATTGAAAGTCTTAAACAAACACGTGTTAAATTTATGTCTTCTATTTTTTTTTTAAATTACATTTTTAAACGTTTAATATTTAAAATATATTATTTGAGGATATCAGCAAGTTAAGTCTTACATTTTTCATTTTGGGTGCTTAAATGTTCAAAATTAAATATATATAGCATCTTTGAATTAATTTGATAATATCTATTTTAAATGATTCCGTATAATTAATAATATATTAACCACCATACCATGCCAATTATAAATTTTAGCAGTTATTTCACTTTTATTTTAGATCACGATATTATTAGAGCCAAAACATTTTTAGCTTGACTTTTTAAAATAATCATTGATATATTTTGTTTATTAAAACATATTTTATGTCCTGTTTGTGGGATATGGATTTAGATGGAATAGGTTAAAAATAATTTATGGAAATGTGAATAAGGGTATAAATGGGTTACAGCCTTTACTTCCATCGCTTGCGATTTGGCACCACAACTAGGATGCTGGATGGCTGCTAAAGTTCTTCACGAATCGATGTTAAAGAGAATATTGAAATCACCCCTTAGTTTCTACGATACCACACCTTCAGGGAGAATTCTATCTAGATTTTCTAAAGATGTTGACGTCTTAGATACGACATTACCTCAAGAAATATCTGATGGTATCTATTGCGTTTTTGAGGTAAATTTTCATTTATAATGCACCGTTTCAAAATTAATAATCGACAGTCGCATTTCATTTGCTTTCGAAAGGGTTTTTGTTTTTAATAATATATTCATTTTATATATGAAAAATGTATCGTAGTTTTGTGTTTTTATATTCATATATGATTTTAATGCTGATATTTTAATTATAATGCGACTCACGATGTAATAAAAAATATTATTTACTAATCATTGGTTTAATTTGGGGGTTCCCAAATTATGGCTTTAGGTAAGAATCTACTCATTATTTTTAAACATACTTTATTTTAAATATGTGGTTAATTCGTTAATTTTAATATTATCAAAAGTACGAAAAATATTGAAACGAATAAAAAAAATACGAAATCAATGCATAAACTTAATAACAATAAATAAATTATAATATTTTATCACTATTATTTCACGCTTTAAACGTGATACACTACGTTATATGTTATTTGTTCTACTGATTTTTACTATGGCTTGTAATTGGAAACCCCTGATCTAACTGATTTGCTTTTTTTTTGCTTTTTTTCCAAAAAAATGATCGAGTATGTTACTATTTTATACATTACTTCATGCATGCTGCTTCAAAATAAAAAAGCACTTACTCATTCTTGCACTTTAATTTTTTTTTTCATTTTTATTGAAGCAATAGAGTTTGATTTTTTTTATAAATTTTAATGAATAGCCTATTATTAAAAAATGCAATGCAAATAAATTACTTCATGATTAATAAATTGTAATTATAAAGACTTCAATAGGAAAATGTGATACATAGTTTTATTTATTATAATATAATATTATTGTATATTTATTAAACTTTCTACTCAATTCACGACAATGAAAAATATAATAGATTTTTTACTATAACTGATGATAACTGAAACTTCAAATATTTTTATATGTATCGAATATAATATATTTATAATTTCTCACAATTCGTTTTCTATTAAAATTAAACGAATTAAAATATAAATTGTCCTATTAAATAATTTGTTTTTTCGTGAGTTAAGTATTATATATAAAACATATTATATATAGAAATAATTCTGCTAAATTGGTTGCAAATTTATTTTTAATTAAAATATATTACAGGTTGTGGCAACTTTGGTTGTAATTAGTATATCGACTCCAATGTTTATCGTTATTATAGTTCCCATCGGACTTATTTATTACTTTATTCAAAGATTTTATGTAGCCACGTCTAGGCAACTAAAACGTTTAGAGTCTATTTCAAGATCGCCAATATATTCACACTTTGGAGAAAGTGTTACTGGTGCATCGACTATCCGTGCTTATGGCATTCAAAACAGGTAATAATTTGTTGGTTTTATTTATATATTTTTTAAAAGTTATATATTTATATTGTTTTTTGTTTTTCAGATTTGTGACTGAATCAGAAGAAAAAGTTGATTATAATCAAGTTTGTTATTATCCGAGCATTATTGCTAATCGTTGGTTAGCTGTAAGATTAGAAATGATTGGAAATTTGATTATTTTATTTTCTGCTTTATTTGCTGTACTCGGTCGTGATACTATTAATCCAGGTTTAGTTGGTCTCTCAGTGAGCTATGCTCTTCAAGTAAGTTATCTATATTATTATTAGTTATTGAGATTTTAATCTATTAAAAATATTCATTATCCTGAATAGAAAAAAAAAGTTTAATTCTTAAAAATTTTCGTTATTTGTATTGCTTTCAGATTACACAAACTTTGAATTGGTTAGTTAGAATGACTTCCGAAGTAGAAACTAATATCGTGGCTGTTGAAAGAATTAAAGAATATGGAGAAACCACTCAAGTATGTGTTGATATCTTCTTATTTAAATTTTATATTAATTTAATATTTACATTTGTGTTTGTCAATAGGAAGCACCTTGGGAAATCGCAGAAACTACTCCTAAGGCAGATTGGCCATTGGAAGGGAAAGTCAGCATCGAAAAATTAGTAATGCGTTATAGAGCTACGACGGAACCTGTATTGCATGGAATAAGTTGTGACATTAAATCTGGAGAGAAAGTAGGAATAGTTGGACGCACAGGTGCTGGAAAAAGTACACTTACGCTGGCTTTATTCAGGTACATGAAATTTTATATTGTTTATTCTTTTATTATGCAAATAACTAAGTTATTTTTATTTTATAGAATTGTTGAAGCTCACAGCGGTCGAATTGTAATTGATGGAATTGATATATCGACTTTGGGACTGCATTCACTAAGATCTCGTCTTACAATAATACCTCAAGACCCGGTTCTCTTTTCTGGAAGCTTGCGAACTAATATTGATCCATTCAATTTTTACTCAGATGATGCCCTTTGGAAGGCACTTGAACATGCACATCTTAAAACCTTTGTTGAAGGTTTCTTTATAGATTTTTATAATTAAATAAAAAATATAATATAAATTGTAATATATGAATTAAAAAAACTATTTTTTTAATATTTCAAAGGTTTGCCAGCAGGATTGAATCATACAGTAAGTGAAGGTGGTGAAAACCTCTCAGTTGGTCAAAGACAACTGATTTGTCTTGCTCGAGCTCTGCTTCGGAAAACACGCGTTTTAATATTAGACGAAGCCACTGCTGCAGTAGATTTAGAAACTGACGATCTTATACAGGTATTTTTAACTTTCTGTTTAAAACTATAAATATATTGTCATTATATAATATATTATTATTATTTTGTAGAGAACAATAAGGACAGAATTTGCATCATGCACTGTTTTAACTATTGCCCACAGATTGAATACTATTATGGATTCGAACAGGGTTCTTGTGTTAGATAAAGGAAAATTAGCTGAATTCGACACTCCAAATTCACTTCTACAAAATAAAACCTCGATATTTTATAGCATGGCCAAAGATGCTGGTCTTGCTAACTAACTTTTTCTGTACACACACACATACACACACACACACACACACACACACACACACACACACACATATATATATATATATATATATATTACTCGTATGTTTCGAACAATTGTTTTTTCTGTAATGTGCACATGATTTGCCTTATAATGTTATTTGTTGAAAATAATCTTACCTCATTATTTACTACTTATTAATTAATTTCATGGTACAACTATAAATGTAATTATTGATTAGACTGAATTTGTGTACCTCAAGTGCCACTTATGCGAGGGAGTTTTTTTTTCGTTTTAAAGTTTTTTACCTCGAGATTTTTTAAATGAAGAAGAAATACTTAATTTGAAATTTGATTTCAGATTTAATTTTTAACATTTCAAAATTAATTTTTAATATTTTTTAATTTTATACCAATATTTTGTTACTCAAAAAAACAAATACGAAAATTTTAAGTAAAATTATACAAATCATCTTAACAGTTTTATTATATTAGTTTACATGTAACTACTGTTCAAAATGTATTTTATTATCTGTGTTTAAATATATAATAATCTTCTATAATCCTTCAAATAATCTAGACGTAAAAAAGTTCCCTCGTTAAAAAAACTTCTATTTGTTAACCATTTTGTAATAATTACCTTCAGTTAATAAATGATATAATATATTCATGTATGTTAAGCTAGGCAATATAATTAAAGCCTAAGTCATTTTTATTGCAAAATTGCATCTATTGTGTGTTTTTATTATTGAATGTGGTATTGTTTATTATATAAAAATATGAACTTGGACTCTGGCTTTGGTCTAGCTAAAACATTTCACATACAAACTATTGATATATATATATATATATATATATATATATATATATATATATATATATATATATATATATATATATAATAGTTAAAATAATTGCAATCGTTATTTCATTTAAATGATATATACTAATTGTTTGTTGTACTTTATACATTTGTAATATTTATTTTATATATCTGTACTTAAGGATTTACTTATTAATTTTTATAAATTTTATAAATTAATATTTTTTATCAATGACCATATTATACGTAATTGTGTAAATTTAATACTAAATATATTGAAAATTTATGAATATATGCACGAATCAAGATCATGTATTGATCGAAGATTTTTGACGTAAACTGCAATGGTTAAAAGCGTTTTTCATTATAAGACTTCCTGATTATAGAAAACATACCTTATGTTCATTATATATATATATATATAGTCTTACTATTTTAATGGAGCATAATTGTATGTTTCAGTAAATTCACTGATAGAATTACAATTATGCATTTTTAAGTATCTTTAAGAAAAACAACTTAAATAGTGCCTAACTTTTGGTCCATTTTTATTTTGTGAGTAATCTCAATATTTTTATATTATTTTTTTACTTCGTATATTAGTTATTATTTTCAAAATGACTTTATTTTTTTTAATAAAAATAAAAAATAATTTATGTAGGAATAAATGTGTACATTAATATTTTATGATAAAAAACATTGTTAAAGAATTTGTTATGATTCTCAAAGATTGCTTTGAATAAATTTATTTTGTATGTATTATATATTATACATAAAACACTGCCGTTTTTAAGGTAATACATACCTCTATTTTACTTAAATTATAAGTACTTATTGCTTTCATTGTAATTTTTAAGCCAGTATTACATCTGATGTTTTCTTTTACTTTGTAAATAAATTTTACAATTAATTTATATTTTGGTTGTTTTGTGATCCTTTAAAATATATCCTAACATGTTAATGAGAATAATTTTAAAATATTTTTTTTCTCAATTGTAACGTTAATACGAGTGAATTTTTTAGATAGAAAATAAATCTTAAATTTTGAATTTAATAGTTTTATTAGTATTTTATCATTTTGCACCTACCACAGCAAGCTAATTTCGAAGAAGTTTATTTGAACTATTAAAAATTTAATACAATATATATGTGTGTGTGTGTGTATGTATAAGAATAATTTTCATTTAAAAATATTTCGTGTTCATTAAATTTTAAACAAATAATTTACAGAAGAAGGTAAAATTAATTCTATCACTTCTATATAAAACGATATTCTGTTTTTTTAAATTAAATAATGGACCCACTTTATGATTTTCTAGGATTGAAAACTTTAAATAAATTGAAATATTATGTAATAAAATGATGTAAAAAGACCTTCATGGATGAAGTGACACATTGATATGTTTTTCTACTATTGAATTGGATATTTGTACAAAACTTTTTTAAATATTATTCATGTTATTTTACAGAAAAAACATGTAATTGTACTATTAGCAAAATTATTTTTATGAAGTTTTTTGAGTTTAAAAAAATATTACTAAAAATCAAATATTTTTTGCTAAAAAAAAACCACATCGATTGTAAAATATCATCATTATAAAATTATAGTATTTTTTATTATTTTCAACATTAGCGCTGAAAATAATGGAAATCTACTAATTCAAAAGAAAGCCTAACAATAAAAAATTGGTTACTAGTGATTATGAAACGTGATTATCAAGAATGCAACTCGATAGAATAAAAAAAATCATGAAAATTGATATTTTAAACGTTTAAATTTAAATTAAATAATTACATACTTCATAAACAACACTTGAAATGATTAATCTATTAAGTTAGAAACTAAACCAAATGAAATTCGCTTAACAAATTTAATAGCAACAAAATTCATGTTTAAAAACTTAAAACTTTATAGTGGAACAGATATTATCAACCATTTTCTTAATTACTGATTATATTTTTAATAGATAAGAAAATTATATATATCTACTATATGTGGTCGACTTTTTTTTTACACAATAAAATCAGTCAAATAGATTTACAAATTATAAAGAAAAGGCTGTTAAAACTCCAACATTTACAAAAAGGAAGACGATTGGTCACTTTTATAAACAAAAAGGTAAATTTTCATATATTAAAAAAAAACAGAGTGTATAAATTTCGTGTATCTATCAATAAATTTTATTTTTCTTTTAGAAGCGCACATAAAGAATATATATTTTTTTTCGTATTATATTATAACGAATGCCGTTTGTTAAGAACGTCTGTCATATATCGGAATTTCACTTATATAATATCTACATTACGACACGGATGGAGCTTTGATAGATTTTTAATATTTTAAAAAGTTGCAGAGATCCGATTATATATTTCTATAATATATAAAGTGCCCTTCGTTTGAAAAACAGTTAGCATATTATGGGATAATTAATTTTAGATCAAGGTTATTAAATACATTAACACTGTAAAGTGTTATAACTCATTAGAAATATTTATTTTTCGCGTGTAGTTAGTTCACTTTTTGGCTCGAGGCAGGATGGACGGATTTTGCCGTTCTCCATTTTGGGTAAAAATCACTTTTCAGAAAAATACAATGTTGAATTTTATTGTATATATATATATATTAAAAACTATATTATTGTCGTTGTGTATTTCATTTATGACTTATTATTGGTAAATAAAATGAAAATATTATTGATTTACAATGTGTTCATTCACAACAGTTTTCAATTTATTGTTTTCTTTATATCTCTGTCGCATATTTAATTATTATAACCTTAAACACACTTTTCAATGTCAATTTTGCCTATTATATTGATACGATTCGTCTATTTTATATATTTTATTTGATATTATTTTGTATTAATTCTTACAAAATATAAAAGATTTTAAATCCTATATTAAAAAAATATTTAAAAAAAGATCTATCCGATGTGAAAACTACTCGTTATTATATTTTAATAGAAATACGTTTTTGCATGTCATTGTTACTGCTTTAATAAACTAAATATTAAAACGATATTTACACAAAAAAAAAAAACAATTAAATGGTGTTACATATCATTTTGTCATTGATAAATAAGATAATGTAACATACCCTAGAATTTTGTTTTTTTTAATATGTACAATATAATTCAAACAAATTGTTTTCATCAATTTATACATATGTATAAATAGATATATGATGTAATAATTATAATTTCTAGGACAATAATGTAACATGGAATACGGAAAATCCAGTATTTACACCATGTTTTGAGAGAACTGTATTATTATGGATACCTTGCATATTTTTACTATTATTTTCCCCGATGGAAATTTTTCACATTTTTTTAAGTAAAAAGAGAAGTTTACCATGGAGTTATCTAAATACAAGCAAAACAATTTTAACAATAATGCTAATGATATTGTCTGCAATAGATTTAATATACATAATTTATGATTCATCAAATGTTTATGAATATAAAATAGAATTATTCGCGTCACTAGTAAAAATTATCGTTTTTGTAAGTAGATAAATTATAATTATACCAATTATAGATAAATTGTATTATAAAAAATCATAATATTTATTATGTTAGGGATTTATATTAACAATCATGATATATAATAAAAAACATGGCCATGGAACTTCTGGTTTATTATTTTTATTTTGGATGTTCCTTGTACTATGTAATATACCACAACTTAGATCTCAGATAATAAAATACAATAACGGAGAATATGGAAATATTTCAAAATATCCCTTCATCAGTTACATAGTATACTTTTTCACCATTTTATTAATATTTCTACTGAACTGTTTTGCCGATAAGAAACCACAACATTCAAAACACAAGGTAAAATTATATTATTCATCTAGCTTTCTTAAGAAATTTATATGAAAAAATTTAAGGACTTTAAGGAAAATTTGTTTTTTTTATATAAGTTTTAAGTTCACTGAAAACATTATATGTAACTTTATAATAGTCATAATATATTATAGACTCACATATTTGATATTTATATTAAAGTCATAAAGTATATGTGCTTTATTAATCATTTTAATTAATATTTATATAGAACTCTTCTCCAGAAGATGATAGTAGTTTTTTATCAAAATTGTTATTTATCTGGCTTGATAAACTCATTTGGTTAGGTTTTAAACGATCATTAACATTTGAAGATGTTTGGTTGTTGAATTCGAAAAACTCGTCTGATGAAATTGTTTCTACATTTCTCAATAATTGGAAGCGACATACAAATAAATTGAGTCTGTAAGTTTTATATTATTTTTTATGTATTAATTTATATGATACACTATTTAAAAATACATATATAATTCTTTTTTTAGCTCAGATATTCATTTTGGAAAATCATCAGAAAATATTAATTTTAGGAAAGCAAAAAATAATAAAACGTACTCTATTTTACCAACATTATTCAAAACGTTTGGAGTTTCATTCATATTTGGCTCATGTTTAAGATTAATTAATGATTTATTAGTTTTTATCGCTCCTCAAATATTGAGGTAAATAGTGTTTTTTTTTCGTTTTAAATTACAACAATATCTCTACGTATGAATTATGAAATTAAAATATAATAATTTATTTCAGCCTGTTGATAACTTTTATAGAAAGCGACGAACCATTATGGAAAGGATATGTATATGTTGGTATTCTTTTTGCATCAGCCACTATCCAATCTCTTATCATGTCGCAATATTTACAAAAAATGGTTATTATTGGTTTAAGAATTCGCACAGCTCTAAGTGGTGTAATTTATAGGAAGACGTTAAATTTATCTAATAACTCTCGTAAGAACTATACTACAGGAGAAATTGTCAATTTGATGTCTGTAGATGCTAGCAGGTAATAATATATTTATACTGTGTAAAAATGTTATAATTTGCAGGAAAATTCATATCACATTATGACTTAATTCTTAAAGCATTTTAAGAATTAATTTAATTTTTCAAGAATTTTAATCATTTTCATTTACTACCATATCAATTGCGGTTAACTAAAGTTAAAAAGTTTTTTATATTGTGTTTGTAAATCTTTATAGATTTGCTGATGTCATTATTACTATAAATTTAATATGGGCTGGTCCATTACAAATATCAATAGCTTTATATTTTTTATGGAGGATTCTTGGTCCTGCTGTGTTAGCTGGATTGACAGTCTTAATAATTATTATTCCTATAAATGCACTAATTGCGAACCGCCTTCGTGTACTTCAAGTTAAACAGATGATTAATAAAGATAAAAGAGTTAAATTGATAAACGAAATACTTAACGGCATAAAGGTTTTTTTTTAAATTAATATTAAATATATATATTATTTCTAGTGTTGTTTTTTATTTAAAATTTTATAGATTATAAAATTATACGCTTGGGAATCAAATTTTGAAGCAAAAGTACTGGAAATTAGAAATAAAGAAATTAAAGTACTGAAAGAGTCTGCCTATTTGAATGCTAGTACCTCTTTTATATGGTTTTGCGCTCCATTTTTGGTAAATTAATATTTTTCAGTTTTAATTTGACTATTTTTATCAACAATCTTAATATGATTTACTGTTTTTAAACTCTCTCTCCATTTTTCGGCGATACTATAAATTTTCACTCGTAAATTTTAGGTATCTCTCGCTACATTTGCAGCGTATGTTCTCTCCGATTCAAATAATGTTTTGGATTCGAAAACGGCTTTTGTATCATTATCGCTATTTAACATACTTCGTTTACCTCTAACTGTAATTCCGACAGTTATTTCAAATATAATTCAGGTAAATAGTACATTGTGAAACGTTTGTGTTTACATTTTTTTTTAATCTAATTAACATTTAATTTGTAGACTCATGTGTCTATTAAACGAATTGATAAATTCATGAATGCTGAAGAAATAGATCCATTTAATATTGAACACAATGTTACTAATGGTAAATATGCAATTCTAAAAATTCCAGCACTATGCCAAAAAAAGAAATTTGTAATTTTATAGTTAATAATAACATATATTCGAAAATAATTTATATTTTAAATATATTATTAATATTACAGGAAATTCTCTTACTGTAAGAAACGGTTCATTTTCTTGGGGCTCAAATGAACCAATATTAAAAGATATAAATTTGATTATACCATCATCTTCTTTAATTGCCATCATTGGCAGTGTTGGTTCTGGTAAAAGTTCCCTTTTATCTGTATTTCTGGGTGAAATGGAAAAAATATGTGGTCATGTAAATACGTATGGTACTATTGCTTATGTTCCTCAGCAAGCATGGATTCAGAATACAACCCTTAGAAACAATATACTTTTTGGAAAAAAAATTGATGATATTGTGTACAATGATGTGTTAAATGCTTGTGCTCTGAAAGCAGATCTTAATGTATTACCTGATGGGGATCAAACCGAAATAGGTGAAAAGGGTAATGCATATTTTTTATTTAGTAAAATTTCAGAAAAAAATATATTATAACAAATTTTCAATTTTTAATAAGATTTACTTTTTTTAAATCATTAAATTTGTTTTGTAAATTTCAAATTAAATATCCACTTAAATTTTATGAAATTTTTATATATCATTATTTCCCAAAATACTTTAATACCATTAATTATAAAAGAGACAATATATGAAAATATAAGTTTTCATTTTTCAGGTGTTAATTTATCTGGTGGCCAAAAGCAAAGAGTTTCACTTGCTCGAGCGATTTATTGTAATAGTGATGTGTATTTACTTGATGATCCTTTAAGTGCTGTTGACGCTCATGTTGGAAAACATATATTTGAACATGTTATTGGTCCAAATGGATTTTTAAAACATAAAACAAGATTATTTGTTACTCATAATATTACTTATTTAAGCGAAGTTGACAGTATAGTCGTTTTAAAAGATGGTAAAATCACCAATATAGGAACTTATGAGCAATTGTTGGAAAGACGAGATGCACTTGCCGACTTTCTTATACAACATAATGAAAATAGTAATTATGACAAAACAGGTAATTGATGTACTTTGTTTATTTTTTGTGTTATCAAAAATATAAAAAATACACAATCAATTAAATATTATTTTTGCAGACTCAATTAACATAAAACAATTTGAAAACCTAAAAACAAGTAAAGGAACAAGTCAAATTCAAGAAAATACATCAAAAAAAAGCCCAATAAATAAATGTAAGTTGTATTGCATAATTCAAACTAAAATTTTTATTTCATCATTATTAATATAAAAAGTGCTTTAAAATTGGCTAAATATTAAATTTATAGGAAATAAAAATCTACATATTTTTGGATTTGTTACATTATTGCTATTCAATTCATAGTATTTATACTAAATAATCGATTTGGTTAAAAAATATTAATTTACTTTTTTATATTCCATTAATTATATCTGATAATTGTTAGGTTACAAATTTTAATCTGATATTGAATGATATTACTTTATTTAATCATATTACATTTTTTTTGTAGTTAATAAAATTGATAATGCAGAAAATATTGAAAATAATAAAATAAAAATTAATCTCATTGAAAATGAAAGAATGGAAACAGGTGGTGTAAGTATCTTTATTTTTATTTGTATAAATATTAAATGTTTAATATTAGATATATGATTATGATTTATATTTTTAGGTAAAATGGGGCATATACAATCATTATATACGAAGTCTGGGAATATTTTCATCGTTTTTAATATTTTTAACTAATGTAATATTCCAAGGATTTTCTATTGGTTCAAATATATGGTTATCTATATGGTCAACAGATAGAGAGATGGTAGATAAAATATTATTTTTATGTTTCGGAATATTTAGTTAAATATATTATATTACAAATTTGTTATTGTTTCTGGTATATATAAAAATACTTATAAGCATAGTTTATAAAATTTATAGCACATTCAATTTTATTTTCTTCAGTTATAATCATGATTATGCTTGCAAGTATTTGAACTAAATTTATTGTCAATATTTCAATTTTATATTTAAAATGTATATCTTTTACAATTTCAATACAACAGCTTGTTTTCATTATGTTAAAAATTAATTAGGCCTTAAATAACACACATAATCCAGAAAAACGTGATATGTATTTAGGAGTATATGGGCTATTAGGAATTTTTCAAGGTAAACGAATATACACAACAGTAAATTATATATAAGTTATAAAAATATATATTTTTTTAAAAATTTCAGTTATATCACTAACTATTTCTCTTTTAATTCTATTTATTGGCACATTAAATGCATCAACCATTTTACATAATAATATGTTAGCTGCAATTCTGAAATCTCCATTATGTACATTTTTTGATGTGACACCAATGGGTAGGATATTAAACAGATTTAGTAAAGAAGTGGATATATTGGACAACGTAGTGCCAATGCATCTCCGACAATGGCTTACTAGTTTTTTTAATGTGATTATTTGTTCTTATTAAATTATATTACAAACATTAATTAAAGAATAATACGTATTAATTAATTACAGGTGATCGCAGCATTAATTGTTATAATTTTATCAACACCATTGTTTATTCTCGTAGTATTACCAATTGGTTTAATATATTATATTGTGTTAAAAATCTACGTGCCATCATCGAGGCAATTAAAAAGAATGGAATCAGTTTCTAGATCACCAATTTATTCTCATTTCAGCGAAACTATTATGGGAGTGACATCCATACGCGCCTATAACGTAAAAGAAAAGTAATATCATCTATTTAAAAATTGAAAAAAACTCATATATCAAAAAATCTATATTGATTGTTCAATAAATGTTTTGTTTTATAGATTTATAAAAGAATCAGAAAATAAAATTGATTACAATCAAAAATTCTATTATCCAACTTTGGTATCAAATCGATGGTTAACGATAAGACTAGAGCTCATAGGAAATCTAGTAGTTTTATTTTCTGCACTTTTTGCTGTTATTCAAAAAGATACAACAAATTCTGGACTTGTAGGATTATCTATAACATATGCACTTCAAGTATGATATATAAAATTAATACTATATAATACAAACTGCTCCTTAATATTTATTTAATTTGATATATTCTGATAGATAACAAGAAGTTTAAACTGGTTAATGAGAACTACTTCTGATGTGGAAACCAATATTGTTGCTGTTGAAAGAATGAAAGAATATACTGATATTATACAGGTAACCTATATTTATATATGATTGGTTTATTACTACAAGGATATGAAATAATAAGTACACATATAAAATTAATGATATATATTTACATTTTGGTTTCAATGAGAAAATTTATTTAGAGATTACATTTAATCATATAAAATAGTAATTTTGTAATATCATATTTTTTTTAGGAAGCACCGTGGGAAATTAAAAATAATACTCCCAGACCACAATGGCCTCATAAAGGAAACATCTCGTTACAAAACTTAGAAGTAAAATATAGAAACGATTTGGAAAGTGTTTTGAAAGGAATTAACTGTGAAATAAAATCAGGAGAAAAGGTCGGTATTGTAGGACGTACAGGATCTGGTAAAAGTACTTTAACATATGTAATTTTTAGGTAATATAATAGTACTTATTTAATAAATTAATTTAAATAAATAGAAGGAAGAATTTTATTTTTCTATTCTAAATAGACTTTTGGAAGCTGACAATGGACGAATAATGATAGATGGAATCGATATATCTACAATTGGATTACATTCACTTAGATCTCGATTAACTATAATACCACAAGATCCAGTTTTGTTTTCTGGAAGTTTGCGTAGTAATCTCGATCCTTTTCAAACTTATTCTGACAATTCAATATGGGATGCATTGGAATATGCATATCTTAAACACTTCATCACTAGTAAAATCTCACTATACTATTTGTATAATAAAAAACTAAATTAGATTTAGGATTTCAATTTATACATATGTTACAGATCTATCTGGTGGATTAAATCATTTTGTTAATGAAGGAGGAGAGAATTTTTCAGTTGGTCAAAGACAATTGATTTGTCTTGCCAGAGCGTTACTTCATAAAACACAAATATTAATCATGGATGAGGCCACTGCTGCTGTAGACTTAGAAACAGATGATTTAATCCAAGTAAACGATTAATATACATATATACATATACATATATATATATATATATATATATATATATATATATATATAATTTTTTTTTCAGAGTACAATTAAAACTAAATTTTCACAATGCACAATACTCACAATTGCCCATCGTTTGCATACAATAATGGATTCAGATAAAATTCTGGTGCTAGATGAAGGAAAATTAGTAGAATTTGATAAACCAGAAATACTATTAAATAATGAAAGTTCAATATTTTACAATATGGCTAAAGTCACTGGACTAGTTTAAAATTTAGTTAATTTGTGTTTTTTACAAAATTATATTAATATTTTAACTTATCATTTATTACTTTTTGTTTTGCTTCATAATATCATGCTTTTGTCTAATATCATAAAATATTTTCAATATTCATTCATATATATATATATATATATATATATATATATATATATATATATATACACATACATATATATAAGTGTATGTGTGTGTATGTATGTATTAAAAGATAATGAAAATATAAAGTTATTTTAAAAACTATAATTTTATATGTATACCTAAACCAATTTGTGGTTAATTTTTAACCAAAATTATTTATATATTGTATTTAAGTACCTGCACAATTTATTAACAGTAATATTAAAATAAAAATTGTATTTAATGAATAAGGAAATATTTCAGTAAAAGTAAAAATTTCTATTAATGTATTAAATTTATATTTATATTTATCCAATATAATACAGTATTTCCAACTTGAATTTTGTTAAAATACTGATATTTTTTAATCATGATGTATTAAAAGCAATAAATAATTGTAAGGTAAGTAAGATTGAATTATCACACACACACACACATATATATATGTATATATATATATATATATATATATATATATATATATATACATATTATATATGGATCGATTATTTTGAAAGTGGCGTAAGTCCATTAATGTTCAAATCGAGATATTGGAGGTTTGCATTTGGTTCTATTTAAAAATATGGGTAACAGCTAATACAATCAAATCGTGTTTTTGGGCATCTAAAGGATTCAAATTGATTATCCCAATTAATATAATTAATATTATGTTTCTGATGGCTTGTTTGGACTTACGCCACTTTCAAAATCAACGAAATGGCATTTTCAGTTTGCAATAAAGAGTAAGTTCAAAGGAAAAGAAAATTTTCTTCGAAATAAAAATAAATATATACACTTTTAAGTTGCGAAATATATAAATTATTCAACTTTTATTCATTTTTGAATATTTTTTTCGTTAAAATTAATACTATTATATTAATTATTATTTAACCTTTTCTAGAATACACATATGGTAGGGATTTAAAATAATTATACTATGAAGGTGGCACATAATGAAATAGATCTATTAAATTCCTTTTATACTAGATTTACGATTGGTCTTGTTATTTTTTAGTAGTGCTAACTTGATATTATTAAAGATTTTTGTTGTTTCCCATAGTGGCAGTAGATCCAATGTTTTAAATAATGTATCCTCGTTTCATAAAATAATTTTTATGGATCCTTTCTCAAAAATGGCATTTAAAATATTTTAAATCAATTTATTATTTTACTGACAATATTTTTTTGATTTTTTAAAGTCGATTTTTTTAAAGACTAAGTTGAAATGAGCTGTATGTATCTCACGCTCTTTTCTGTGGATAGGCACTGTTATACATTTATAATTAATTCATTAAAAATTGATAATTTAACTATTACTTTAAGCATTTTAAGGTCTTACTATTGGACTTACGCCACTTTCAAAATAAACGATTTCATCGTTTCGTTAACTAACAAATTTTCGTATTGTTAAAACTTGATGCTTTAAATGGATTAGCAAAAAGCTGTTTTAGGAAGAAAAGATCATGCAAAAATATAACAATTATAATTACTACCTCGTTTTTTTGGAAATTGGACTTATGCCACTTAAAAATAAACTGCCCATATATATATATATATATATATATATATATATATATATATGTGTGTGTGTGTGTGTGTGTGTGTGTGTGTGTGTGTGTGTGTGTGTTATAATCAGATGAAATCAGGTTTAAAGACAAATAGTTTAAGATATGTATTGATATAACATTCATAACTGGATCTGTCAAATAAATGTTAAAAAGAAAAAATAGACTTGTTAGTTTTGAAACAAACTAAAATAATTAACTAAAATGGATGACTTCAAGAAATTCAGATCTTATTGAATTTTGAAATTGCTTATAGTTTTATCTGAAATCTATAATATTGAAAGAGGGTAGCTATGAAAAATATATACATTGTATTAATTAGTTCAAATATTAAAAGATAACTATTTAAAAACTATTATAAACTAAATAACATTTTAATTAAAAATAAAAATATTTTAATTAAAATAGTTTTAATATTCATAATAGCACAATAGCTTTCCATTTAACAAAACTACTAATTTTTAAAATATGTTAATATAAAATATATTATAAAATTATATTTTTTAATTGATTTTAACCATTTATATGGTGATAAACAATAATAATGATTAATTAACTATTTTGGTCTTATGCACTACATTCACATCATCACTTAAAATGACAAAATCATCATTCACCTTATCATTTCATAAATTTGAAAATATGACAAGGAAGCATATTTCAATTATTATTTTAATAGTTGTAATGACTATGATATCATAGATAAGTGTTGATCTTTTTAATTCTATTAGACACTAGTGTTTTCTTATAAATAAATAATTACACATTATTTGTTATATCCATTTTAGAACAATTTGTACTAATATAATTGAGAGGAATTTATATTTTTAAATTTTGCTACTAAGACGTGTCCAAGAAATAAAATATGAAAAGGCTGTGACATAATCCATATATTATTCACTAAATGCATATTTAAATGTAAACAAATTATGTTTATAAAATTATTTCTTATTATCACATTAAAACATCATATATACATAAAAGTAATGTAAATATGCACAAGTATATCAATATTATAATATACGTCATCAATTTAAATCTCAGTATAAAATGTTGGTCTTTCAATTCCTATTAGTTTAAAAACATTTGGAAGTAAAAATAGCGAATTAAATCCAATCATAGCACAAGTAAAATATTTATAACTAAGTTCTACTATAATCTTATTTTTGTTTTCTAAACTGTTTTCAGAATTACGCAATTCGTTCTTATCTTTGCCTAATAATGCACATACAAAAGCATATGATAAAAATTTGGCTATGGCTCTTGTGGCAATAACACCACAAAATCCTATTATTGTTCTAAGAATCATTAACCCTAACATATCATAAGAAGGCCATATAATTTTATATGGTGGTAAAAGAATGCTGGAAGACATATGACCCAATTTATAATTTGTCCAAGCACCAATTTGAATACCAGCACAAACGCTAACAACCATTGTAGTATCTCCTCTGAAATATATAGAAATACATCATATGTTGGAAAAAATATTTTTAATCCTTTGAATTTTTTTTATATATACAAAGATATGGTGATATTAAATTTCAAATACGTAAAAATTGTTTTTTTCTTGATATTATTTGATAAATCCAAGAAATTAATTAAAAATATTTTTTTAATATACCACATAGAAAAACTTTTCAATTAACATGTATTTATCAAGTGCTCAGAAAAAAATCTAAATTATAAAAAGATGTTATATATAAACAATTATTCTTTACAATTTTATTAAAAATACTAATAATGAAAAACAATATTGCCAGATTTATTGATACCTATAATAATAGTCTTCAACATGGACCACAATATATTTTGTAAGGGTCACAAATGGAGGAGATGAAAAAATGTGAAAAGGTTATTCCTAAAATAACAAAAACCGAAATGTGGTTCCAGTAGAAACTCTCTTTCCTTTCATAAGAATTCAAATACATAATTTTAACAAAAAAAAAAAAAAAAATGAATGTAAATATTTTTTAGGAGTCACTACTTAAAAAGGGTGAAAAGAATTAGTCTTCATAATATTTTGGTAATTTTACATAAATGTCAAAATATATTTTAAATAAGACTTGTAAAACAATTTCTGTACTATATGTGCAGCAATGAAACAAGATTATTGATAGAAAAAAAGGAGATTAAATAGTATTTACCTCGTAGGAGTCCATTTATCACTATTTGGATAATAAACTATAACTAATATCGATATAAGTAGAATAAATAAAGGCGACCAATGGCTTGTTAAAATAATATTATCTAACGCATCCATCAATGGCATCATTGGTGCCATTATACACATTGCTAACAAGAGGCCTGCTGCAATATCCTAAAATTAATGTATATATAAAATAAAATTAATTAAACATATTAAAAATAAAATAATAAAATATATTAGAATAATTACCAAAATACTATGCATTCCGAGATATATTCGACTTATACAAATAAGGGAGCACCATAATGTGGAAAACATTAATCCCCAATAAAAAGAATATTGATATCGATTCATTGTATAAAACAATATTGAAAATGGAATTGATAATCCAACCATAGCGTGTGTTGAGGGCATTCCGTATTCTAAAGCCCATTTTTTTTGTAATTTTTGAACTGGAGGACCAGGTCTAGGCATTTTCATTATATCTTTAACTCCTTGTCCTATAAAATGCATAAAAAGTATGTCACAAATGTTAATATTTCCAAATATAAATTTTCATTTAAAACGGATCTACTAAATCTCAGGTATAAATTTTTTATGAATATAGCACAAAAATGTTACCTCAAAACCTTTAGAATTTTTAATTTATTAACTATTATTAGTACATAATACATAAAAAAATAATGTACAGATTTTTATTTAAAAAGTAAACAGAAAGCTTTTTTCTCTTTTGAAAACATTAGATATTGGTGTAATTTTTTTTACGAATCAAAAATCTAATGAATAATATATTGATCACTTATGAAATTTCTGGAACATAATAACGACATAGTGTGACGAGTGATCTTAAATAAATTAATACGTTTCTTATTTAAATGATCTAAACAATTCATTACCTTCCAACGTTGCCCATAAAAATTAAACGTTTAGATATCTCTGATTTAAGCAAACCAAATACTTTGTATTTATCAGGAAAATATATATTTAATATTTGATAATATATAGATATATATACATTCTTACATAGCGATAAGCTTAGTGTATCGTTGACAACAAAAGAAGACGTTACTTATAAAGTAAACTTGAAATAAATACTAAGATAAGTATAAAAAATGCACAATATTAATATAATTTAAACCTATTTAATAATTTTATGATATAAAAAATATGATTACCTTTATACACACACACACACACACACGTGTGTGTGCGTGCGTGCGTGTGTTTAAGTACAAACATGTATGAGTATGTTGTTGAATGAATTTTTTTAAATAAAAATTATAAATATATAAAAAAATCGATATTAAAAATTCAATATGTCGAACCGGACCAAGTTTGGATTGCAAAATAGTGGATATTTTAAACGTTGCAACGTTTAAAGTATCCACTATTTTTTGTTTTACAAGTATTACAATTTAAGATAATAATCGTCAAATTTAGGATATAATCGAAAAGAATCATAAAAATAAATAAAGTTATACCAATGTACATGACGACGGACCAAACCATGACGACTCTTCTTCCGACTGCGCCGTCAACGTTCCAGAACCAAAAAGGGATAAATGTCGCATAGAAAATTTCATCCCCCAAAGCGGTACAGATAGTAAACAAATAGAACCAAAATTTATTGGTAACAACTGGAGGAGACGGATTTGAATAGCGTACTCCAAACCACTTCTGCACCTGAACCACAAGCAGAGGGTCGTCCAAGTACTTCACATACTTCTCCCACATTTTTAAACCGAACTGACAACAATTTGACACTTCCGACCGGCCGCAACCGATAAACACGCATTTTCCGGCCATGATACTTAACTCCTTTTTCAAACATGAATACTATTATAAAATCGACTGCAATTATTTCTCATATATTCACAATTTTTTATTAATTATTTTTAAAAATATATATATATATATATATATATATAAATAAATATAGATCCGTGTACAAATATTGTTATAATCAAATCTAAATGAACAGTTTTTGTCTGTGTAACCTATCCACAAAGCAATAATATGTATTATGAATGTTTTTATCAAATAACTCTTTAAATAGTTCGAAAGTAATAATAATTATTAATTTCCATTTTTAAAAAATCATCTACAAGAAAGACAGTTATCAATTTTTCTCTTTGACGGAACAAGTCGAAAATTAAATTGTAAACTATTTTAATTATTTTTATATCCGACATCATTAAATCAACAAATTCTATTATAATTACTTATATGTATATGTATCATATTTTTCTTTATGTTGTAGCTTGAATAATTTTATGCGAGTATCACTAAAGAAAGATGAACCTTTAGTATATGTTTATATGAAATCTATATTTGATTATCGGACTTAAAGCCGTTTCTAAATACACGAGGCGTCCGCAAAATACGAAAAGAAGGATCGAAAAGAGAATAAATGTCATAAGCTTGCGTTTATATATAATAATTTTGGCCATAACGATAAAAACCGCTACAATCTTCTTAATAATACATTTGATCAGAAATGATTTATTTTTCTTTATTAAAAAAATAAACAATAATAATTTTCTGTTATTATTTTTATATTAATATTTATTTAATTGATATTTTTTATCGATAATATTATTGCATATGTTAAAATATGATATAAAGAATAAAAATAAATTTTAAATTCCATATAAATCAAAATTTTAGTTGATTTTCTTTATTCTAATTATATATATATATATATATATATATATATATATATATATATATATATATATATATATATATATTGTAATAATAATTTATGTAAAATCTATTCTGAAAAAAAAAAATTAAAATATAACGTATTCTATGTATTTAAAGAGAAATAAACAATACTGTTTTATGTAAATATGTAGAAATAATTGAAAATATATTTTCTTTCAAATACATTTCAGAAATTCAATAATTTAACTTTGTAATAATATTAAATGTGTTTGATTGATATACAAATAATTTATGTGTTTAATGCAAAAGTTCTAAAAATTTTTACAGAATCATTTGAACATCTTGTCATACAAAAGATTTCATAAGAATATATCTATTATTAAACATTTTGCAAGGGAATAGCAACATAAACGAACATCTGTTAATAACAAATCATGGAATGGAAAATAGAAACATTAATTTTTATATAACTTAGAAATGGAGAATTCGAGAATTTTCAGCAATATTATAAGACCCACATGAATTTATTAATGAAATTTTGGTTTCACATCAAATATATCTTTAGTATCAAAGAACTAAACCATATTATTTTTGGCATATTTATGGCAAAAGACGATAATATTATTTAATTTTTTTTATACGATGTTATTGTTATTTCAAAGATTATAAATAGTTCTGTGATACAGAAAACATGGTATTTAATAAACTTTTTTTATATATTATATATTTATAACGATTTCTATATTTTTTGATAACTCACACATATTTTTAAATAAATTGAATATATTGATAATCGTATTGAATTTTACACAAACTCATTGTATATATATATTATATGAGTATACATGTTATTGATTTGATATTATAAACTTATATACGTATGAATGAAAAGAAATTACAAATTTAGTTAGGCGTTATGCCATTTAAGTTATAAATTTGGTAGCGAATTCATAAAATCGGTAAATTTTAGGAATATTAATTATTATTATTTATTCACGATTACTATAAAAATGATATTAATTAATACGAAAAAAAATATTACGAAACACTAAAGGTAAAACTTAAAATTTACATTTTGGATAATTTTCTGTCGGTTTTGACAATAATAAATAAATAAATATATTTATGAAACGATATTGAGTACGGCGAAACCTATTTAGCGTTGATGTAAATCTAACTATTTCAGTATATATAAAATGAACGATCGTGACACGAAAAACGGTAGGTAACGGTTATCAAAAGCGACCGAGAACGATGCGAGGCTTTAACAACTAAAAGCGTCAAAATTATTTCTTTGTTTTTTTTTATCTGCGTAACTTCATATTGGTTTTACGAGTATCATAAAAACATCAATATTTATATACGAACATTTTATTTATTTATTTATATGAAATATTATTTTACGAGAGATTTTTATTACCGTTTTAATAATCTACTTGTCGATTCGAGTTGCGGCCAGTTTGGACGGCGCGTATTTAGAATAAATTCAAAGTTAATTCGGTAAGATTCGAATAAATATTTAACTCGGCGTGAAATCGTAATTTTATAATAAATATGTTTGATGTGCGCTTTTGTAAAATTTTATTTAAAAAAATGCGACGGTTTCGTTCAATTTCGGTTAAAAATAATGCGCACAGAAGAACACCGAAGCGAAGAACGCATTTTTTGACACGATTCGGCCGTTTCAATTTTCGCATTCGACGGGGTAGTAAGAAAGAGTAGAGAGCGGGGTCGTAAAATTTTGCATTTAGACCGACGTCCGCATCGTTCGACGAGGGGTGTAAGACGCGAGGGGCTTCCGGGGCGAGAGGGGTGCTCGTAGCCTGCGCGGAGGGGAGACGGCGGGCGAGCGTCGCGTCGCGGGGGAAAGGGAGAGCGATAGGGGTGCGGGCCGAGAAGGGCGCGCGCGGAGGGGGAGCGCGTTGTCCCGCGCCCGCCTCCTCCCCTCGCCGTGGGTCGTCGTCGGCGAACGGCGCGTTCCTGCGAACGTTCAAAAGGCGGCCGGCCGGCAGTGACGCGGTTTGCTTCGTGCGGAGTGCGTCGCGCGTTACCGTCGCAACAACGCCTCGTCGCGCGCCTGCGATCCTACCCCTGCGCCTTCGCCCTCGCCCTCGCCCTCGCCCTCGCCGAATCGTCCCGCCCCTTCGTTTTGCGCACACGTAAATAAAATACACAATTTCAGTCTCTCCTTTTGAAAAGTTCTTTTAGCCGGTTACGCCCGTTCGCCCTCATCTTTTTGAATCGCCGTTTTTTTTTTTCGTCGAAACGTGTTCCGCCGTGCGTCCATTTTTTTTTTTCGTTTTTATCCGCGGTTCGAACTGAGATTTCGTCCGTTGGCGCCGTTTTCGATTCGAACGCGGGGTTTTCGTCGTTCGTTTTCCGTTTCGGAGCGCTCGTCGTTTTTAATTTCGCGAATAAAAAAATAAAATAAAAAAGGATACGCGCGGTTCGCCGCCGCCGTCGTCCGTTAAATACGCTTCGTAATTTTAACGATTGCGTTTTGTAAATTTCGCTTACGACGAATGTGCAGTGCGCGCTTTTTCTCGTCGACTAAACGTTCTAAGAATTTCTTTTGAAAATGTGTACTATTTATTCGATATATTGAACGGTCTTCGATCGAGTCGTCTTTTTACGCGACAAATTTAATATATTTTATATGTAAACTTAACGAACGTATGTATCTTCGCGATTTATTTTTTTTATTTATGTAAAAGATAAAATGTGCACTTTCAAATGTATATAAACCGGTCGCGCATTTTACGCAAATTTAGACGCACCGATCTTTACCGATATCTATTTACGACAATATAACCCGACTTTCGACTCGCGCTCGACGTTTTAATTTCGGCTATTATAATATTCTTTATATTATGCGATGTGATTGTTACTTTTATAATAAATAATAAATATATTTTTGTGTAACTATAATCGTCGCTTATCGGCGTAATTTGAGTATATATTAACGATTAACATATTTTCGGTCATAATTTTTGTTGATAATAATCGTAAACTCGTATATTTATTTACGCTATTAAATAATTCTGTTGCAATTACAAAATTTCTTCATTACGATTATGCGATCGCGGGATTTCCGGTATTTATTTTCAATTTTTTAATTTATTTTTCTCCGTTTAACTCTTACCGCTAATCGAGCGACGCCAATCGGAAATAAGTTAAAAAAAAAAGAAAAAATGAAGAACCGAGAAATCGAGACGGGAATGACAATGTTGTTTGTGCGTAAAAAGGGACTCGTTTTGAATTTCCTTCTCGCGTCTTCTTCGTTTCATGACTTCGCATACAAATTTTATTTTTCGTGCGTCGATCGCTACGAGCGTTTCTATTATATATTAAGTATCCCATTAGTCATGACTTAATCGTTTGAAACTTATTTTTATTTCGATAGATTTTTGGATTTTTTATTAATAGTTCGTTTTACAAATTTCTTATTGCTAAGGCTCTCTCAATTATTATAGAACGTTTTTATCTGCGTTCTTTGACCTTTGCTTATCGAATAGTTTCTATTTGACTTCGGTGTATTTTAAAAAGTTTTTTTTTATAGTTTATTTTCATTTATTATATTTATAATTAGTTATGAATTGATTTTGCTCAAAAATATTTATAGTAATCATATTTAATGTTTGGTAAGTAATGTGTATATTAATTAAATTCATTAATAGTCGCTGCGTTTTTTGGTAATTTTGATTTTCAATGTCGTAAAGTTGTCTTGACTTTTTGAAATATAAGTTTGGCTTTCTGTATAATAATTTAACTCGAAATTCATCCTAGAAATCGAGTTTTAATTTTGGTCAAATCAAATCAAAGATTTTCCTCTTTGGGTTCCTCGTTTTGATGGTTCGAAAAGTAAGTTAAACGCTATTTATTATATTGGAAAAATATCATTTTTGTCGATTTAGCTTTATGTGTGTCATTTTGTTCATTCTCATTCGACATGAAAGAAGATGCTTTTTTATTTGTTTACACTCTTTATCGGACAAGTCGAGTTCGTATAAATAAAATATATATTTATAGAAACGTTAAAGGTCACTTGTATGCGGTATGCTCGCCGGAAACTGGCCCATACAATAGATGGACAATTGTGAAATTTTTCAAGTGTTGAAAGTCGTTGACACCGTCGACGCCAAACTTTGACATATTCCACGCGAAAATATTTTGAAGATTTTTTTCTGAATTTTTCATGAAATTCTATGAGATTTCTGCATATAATTTAACGACTAACTTGTTACTATTTAATTTTTGTATCATTTAAATATTTAATGTAATAAATAAATTAATAGTAATTCAAATTATGCATTATTAAATTAAATTTGGCGAAAATGTCTTGTCTTATCGGTGAACACAATAGAACTATAATTCATTTGATTTTATTAGAACATTTGGAAGTTACGTTTTTTAAAATAATATAGTTCAATTATAAGTTTTTTTTATTGATATTTAATTTTCGACATAATCTATTATTTTATTAATTAAGTTCATCAACATATTTTAGTAGTTATAAGTTATTGTAAAATGTTACGGTTTCAATATAAATTATAATCTCAATATAATTGTTTATTTTAATATAATTTTAACTTCCACAAATATTTTGCGGGAAAAAAATATTTATATCTTTCAATTTGGAATACAAAATTATATCCACTAATTCTAAAATGGGAATACAAATGTTTTTTATCTATTTTATAAATAGAAATACTCTTAGTCATTAAGCATTACTCATTTAATTAGTGATTCATTTTTTTTTATTATTTAATTTTCTTATAAATTAAACACAATTATTTATTGTATTATGTAAATGTCAATCAATATTTACACATTTGTGTTAATATTTAAAGTTTTTATATCGTATTTTTAATTATTTATCATATCAGGACACAATTTTATAATTAATGGCTCAGTAAATAAATCTGTCTTTTTTTGTAATTAAATATATGTTACTACACGCAGTGGGGCTCGTCATATATACTATATTTTTAACGGAAATCCCTCGCCTTTTAAACTAATATCAATGTCGTCGGCGGTAAAGTGCCAGGTGTCTGTCAGACTTTACCCCGTAGACATTTTTTTTTATTCTGGTAGACAACTCTAGGGTAATTTATGAACTACGATCCACTTTTTGAGACGTTTTAAGATAAACCGCACGATGTATGGGGTGAATGGAATAACAACTGAGGAAGTTTTCTACCATACTTTTGTAATGTCTGGAACTTTTTTTTAAGATATGCTTGATTTATTTGATTTTTAGTTTTCACACTAACGTCATATTAAACGAATGACTTATCTACTTGTAAATTTAACTATCGAAATTGAGCATGAAACACTGTTGCAATATTCAAAAAACAAGTTTTGATGTCACATAACTCCCAAATTCACATATAAGCGATCCTCTGTGCAAATAAAACTCAACTTTTTTTTCATCATGTCCTTGTACTCTACAGACGTTCACCGATCGACAGGAATTTTATTCGCGTTTTTTATACCTTTTTCTTAATTTTATTTTATATTTTATTTTCTTCATCATTTCTTTAAACGTTTGGTATTTGTATAAGAGATGTATTTCAGTTAGTCGACACTAAACTGGTATACTCGCGTGCATTAAGAATTTTATCCTTTTTAGGAATTTCTATTCGCATCCGGATTCCGATCTCGAGGTTGCGGAATTCGATTTTATTTGGAATTTATAGAGCTTTTTTTTTACTACCGTGCATTTCTATTGCAAAGAGTAGGCCATAGAGTATGTTACCCCCAGAAACGTGCTTAGACCCCTGTATGTCCAGACATTGGACCCCCTCTATAGTCCAAGCGCTATTTACTAAAACACCCTAACTATTATATCCCTCAACAAATGGCGACTTTAAACATATGAAATAAATATTAAGATCTCTTTATTGCTATTTTAAAATTCGCTTAAATCTAAATAGTACTAATTTTCTGATTTTATTTATTACTGTAATTATATTTAATATATACAAGTCCAGTAATGAGTTCTTATGAATTAAATTGTACATCATAAAAATGTATTTTGATTTCTTAAATGCAATTTTTGACTTTTTATATTGTTTTCTACTTCTAAATATGAAACTTACAAATTTTAGATACTCTATGATGTATGGAATATTTTTATATCTATAAAAAGTAAAGCAGTCGTTTATTACATTGATTTGATATTAATTGTAATTTGATTAGAGCAGGGTCTATATCTTTTTATACGGAAAATTATACACACACAAAATATATTTCCTAAATTTAAAAATATAAAGATATGTTAAATTAAAAAAAAAATGTGCTGACGACTCCGCCATTTTAATATTCAGTGAAAATAATATTCTGTATAAACCGTTGACATATTTCACTTTAAATTATATATTTTGACATACTTTACTAACGTATACTGTCAAGGCTCATCAGTCGCGTCATTTCCGTTATCACGCTCTCGTTTTAAATGTTATCTGAAGTAAAAGTGTGAAACCAACTGCTATATATATTCATGAAAATTGCGCTTTATATACACTTTCGTAAATCGAATGTTCACTCTTGGGGAAACACTGAAAAGAATACTAGTTTCGAAGGGTCGCGTCACCCCCGCTACTGTATGCCGTCTGTTATCGTGCCTATTTTTTCCATTATAATGCACTTCAGTACTCAACAACCTTTTTTATTATTATTATTTTGTTGTATACATTAATATCAATAACTGCGACAATTTTTACCTTAAAATCTTCCGGATAAATTATTTTCTATAATGTTCAGCGACTGTATTTTTCAGGATCAGATCATACGATTTATAAACCGGAAATTTGTTCACTTTGACACACACACATATATATATATATATATATATATATATATATATATATATGAAATTATAAATTACAAAATGTAATATGTTTATAAAAGTAGTTATTGGTAACAGTTAACCGGTTGAATACCGTTTGGGTTTATTTTTTTAAAGCACAGTACCGTGTTTTGAATTATTATGTACGTAAAAAATTAATACATAATGACTAAATAACAGTATTTTCTAATAGAATATTGGATGGATGAATTGTAACTTGTATAATTGTAAAGTAAATGCATTTTTTACCTTTATTTTTTCTAATTAAGCGGTTGCAGTTGTTTTTTTTTTTTTTTTTGCTTTTGTAATAGAATAGTTGAATTGCAAGTATTTTCCCCTCCGTAGGAATTTTCACTTTTTTTCATTATATTGTGTCGTCTCTCGCTCAATGTACTAGGATGGGATGTATAGTTCCGTAGCTCTTTTTTTCTTGCTTTTTGAATCTCCACATCCGTCGAGTGTCTTTTATCCGTCTCTTGACGACTGTGTGACTAGTATAATCAGCTCTAATGTCTTTTCGGATTTATATGAAAAATTTACATTTGTATATGTAGCAATTTTTAAATTGTTATGTGAAGCTTGGTTGTGATAATTTAATATAATATAATTATTCGATTTTTTTTTAATTTATCTGAATTATTTCTATAAAAATACTCAAAGGCATCTATATTTGAATCTTTACAAAAATAGTTGAGGATTGGACTATAATTAATGTCTTATTTCTATTTAAAAAAATAGATGCCATGATTGAAAGATATTTGTTTTCATTGTTTATTGAAGCCGGTTTGAATTATTGCGCAAATCAGTTAACAAATTACCTGTACTGTCATCTACAGACTGATTATTTATTTTTTCCAATTATTTTCGTGTTTTTTTTTTCATATACTTGCCAAATAAGTATTTTGTTGATATTTTGTGTATATGCGTTTTTATTACAAAATATTACGGTGAAATCATTTGTAAATCGCATGTAACTTCCACACAACTGACATTACAGATAATTTTCACTAAGAAAAATGTAAACACATTAACGTTTCGATCGTTAAATGGTATTTTTATGTTTACATTATCAGATATTTTTTCTTAAACCAGTCTTTGTTATCGTTACTGTTAATATACTATTACTATTGTTATTATTAGCGAAGTTATGGAAGGGTACATTTTTAAGGGAAAGTATTCTTTCCATTTGATAATACGTGATGATATGGAGGTTTTAATATGCGTTATATATATATATATATATATATATATATATATATATATATATGTGTGTGTGTACGTGTACGTGTACGTGTACGTGTAGAAATTGGAACGAAAATTTTCTTCTACATATGGCGAAAGAATGTGTTATGCGAAATATGCCATATTTATATGGAGAAAAATTGACTACGTGTAAAGGCATGATATTTATTATTCATGTTTTGTTCCGTTGTTTTTTTTATTAAAATTAAAGAATAATTATTTTAAGAAAGAAAAAAATAAGTGTTTAATGAATTTTTCATAATTTTGATGGGTTGCTTTTGCGTATTTTTGTATTGTTAGAAATTATATGTAATCATGAAATTATTGACATGATTTTTTTTTGTTGTGACGCTAAAATACGTTTGTTAATTTTTGATGGAGTTTTTAATATATTATAATTTTTATACATTTTAGTTACATTCATGTGACATTTAACTTTATTTTAATGAGCAATAAATTATGGTTTATTCTTTAATAAAACAATTAATTATATATTTATTGCTCTATGCGAGATAAATTTTGTTTTATTAAATCGTCATGAAATGTAATCAATTTTTAATTTTTAAATTCACTGCACGCTTATCTTCTGAGAACATTTATTTTATAAATTATTTATTTTCTGAATTGGCATTTTATAATATAAATTCTTTTAATATTTTATTTAAAGTATATATGTAATTGTATAACTTAAATATTTGGATACTGTGTGAGATTTACTAATTATATAGATGTAATTAAATTTCTAAGAATCATTGTGATGATATATATATATATATATATATATATATATATATATATATATATATATATTGAAAAAACTCATTTTACCAACAAAAATAAATATATTTTTTTTGACACGAATTTTTTGTTCTAAGACGAATCCCTAAAATTTTTATTACACTTTTATATCAGTTTCACTTGTCTGTTTGGAGTTTTGTAATCGATTTTTTGAGCACATAAGTGTATAAAAAATTTTCGCTCTACGCTAATTTTATTTTTTATAATAATTTTTTTTTTATTTTATAAATACTTATATAATATTGATTTCATTATTATTTTTTGAATGTTTTTTTGGAAAAATGTGTGGAGTTTTTCATCTTATACGATTTTTTAAAGTTGTAAAATATATCCCTAAATTTACCATATATAATATACATTTATTTGCACGACTTTTTTCTACACTTTTGCTTAGAAATGTATCTGCCGTTGAAAAAAAGAGTTGGGTGTAAATATATATAAATGCTGTAAAGTTCAGTTTTTTAATATATTCTAGATTATATTTAGTTTCGTTTGAACAACTAATAATATGAAGTTTATATTGTATGCAAAGGAATTATATTACGAATTCACGCGTACAAGCTATGAATAATGATAATTCGAATGTAACTCCGGTAAAACCTCTTTGTTCCGATATTATTCATGGGCTTTGCTCTTACTGGGTGCCGCGAAACTTTGGGTCTCGGTGGCAAAAAAGAGAACTTTGCGAAAGTGGAATCTGGCGGAAAAGTATAAAGAGAGAGAGAGAGAGTCGGGGGTCGCTTATGTCGTATGTACCCTTTCATTTATTATGCATTCAATTGCATGAACAGCAGTTCGGCTGTGGTCTTGGTAGTTCACCTTAAGAGTATTACCATATTTGTATATGATCGACTTCGATTTATGTAGACTTGTTTCACTTGAGCGAATTATCGAATTTATGGGAACGTATTCGACGAAATGTCGGTGTTGTGAAAATATGTTTTCATGAGATAATAAGCAAAATATTAATTAATATTGGTTTCTTTTCGTTTTTATTTGAAGGTTGATGGTCTTGTTTATTTTGTATATTTTAGCCAACGATTTAAAGAAAACACTTTGTGGTTTTATCTTAATCATTTATTATTTTAAATTTTATGATAGAATGATAATGATATTTATCTAAATTTTCCTTTATCTGATTTGAATCCAACATTATTATTATAAATATTCATTTAAAATAAAATTACATCTTTACTTTTTAATCAAATATTTTTTTGACATATTTTTGAAGTTGTAATATAATTTTCATCATTTGTCTGTTTGACTTGATTTTATTAAAAAAATATATTGATTTCTTTTTAATTAAATAAAATAAATCAAAAGTTGATTTGTACAAATGACACATGTAAAAAGTATATTCTGTTGAATTTATTTTTTGTCGATACTTTTTATTGTTTTTACAGTTGGTGTCTTTGATCTTTTGCTTTTCAAATAGGGTTGCTATTTGATATACATATGTGTAATGTTTTTCTTTGAAAAAGATCATTTCATTTATTAGAAATAACTTTAATTTTGTCTAATAATAAATATTCCTATCAATTTTTTAAATATATTTTTCCATATATATATTATTAGTAATTTAATAAAACTTAATTTGTAATTTAGCTGTATCAATGTTTTAGTGTCCAATGTCAGTTAATGAATTTGTTTTTTTTTATAAATAGAAATATGATTGAGAGCCTTATCTAAACAAGCTTGTACTTTTGTAAAAACGATTACAAGTTTTCTGCGTTACCTTACCTACTTTTAAAATATTTGTGTTGTTATAGGTTAGTTATTTGTCATTATTTTGTCAGTAATTAAATTTTAAAAAAAGTCTTACAGAAATTATTATTTTTTCATTATGTGTATGTGATAGCCCTAATTGTAACGTACTTGTAAATGTGTAAATGCTCGCAGCATATATAGAATATATTTTGTTAATTTGCTTTTAATGCTGGCGTACGCTGGTGCCTTTTGGGTAATTGTTTATTTATTTTTGTTACGGTTCAAGCTTACGGTTATTTACTATAGCATCAGTTTTCTCGTAATTTATTCGATAAAACTAAGAGCTACCCACGTGTGAATGATTAGTTTCTGAGCACGTGTCTCTTTTTCTATGTAGTTTTTGTATCTGCCTTACTGATTACTATAAAGTATATTTAATTACAACATATTTATTTTAGCTCCGGATTAATAACGACCTTTTGTTGTTAACTTTATTAGAGTGAACAATGTCAGTTGTTAAGCGTTTGTACGTCCAGAAAAATAGCCGATATATATATATATATATATATATATATATATATATATATATCAGCGCTCATGATGTTTGCAATGTCGTATGTTGTTTTTCGGCATCCGACTACCGAAATGTGCTCATATTCTATTTGATGAAGTGTTTCGAAGATTTATGGATTAATTTAGCTTTACGACTTTTACGAGAGTATCGTATCGCTTTCAAACATGTCATCTTGACATGACAATAGTATAATTAAATGACATAGCGATGAAATTGAGACGTTTCTCAAAACCAATTGGTTTTAATTGTTTAGCAAGGCGTCGAATTGTCGCGTTTAACGACTGTAATCTAAACATTTTCATTGTTCGCAATTAACGGAATACTTCAATGTTTCGTTATATATTTTTTTTGATTTATGAAAATATTTTTCCTATATTTCTTATCGTTCGTCGTTATGCTGAACTATAATCATCAATCGTATCTTTATTACTTTATTTTGTCCGTTTCCTGTAAGTCGAATTTTTCTGAATTATTTGTTGAGTGCACTTAAATGGTCACCGGAAATGTCCTAGCTTATCGTTAACGGTTTTTTTTTTGTTTTATGGTCAGTGAACACATTCTATATAATATCAATGAACGTGGTATGTCATTCAGTTACGAGAAGGCATATTTTCACCTCTTAGATATGTATTTTATTTTTTTTAACGTTCAGTTATTGTTAATATAAAAACTTTTTAGTATTTGCTGTGTTTAGATCGAATTTATATTATATATATATATATATATATATATATATATATATATATATATATATATATATATATATATATATATATATATATATATTGAATTTTAAACAGACAAGTCACTTATTTATAAATCACATAAATTCTCAATAATACTTATTTGTGATATGATTTAAAATATTTCATATTTGTGTATAAATTGTCATTTTATTATGTTGAAAATATTCTATAATGCTTTTATTAGAAATAAGTAAACACATTAGAATGAATACTATTTGTGGACTATTAGAAGTCCATTCAGATTTGATTTCTTTATTGGGTCAATCTCGGTGGTCGACCTGAAAAGCGATATATAACACGCGTAATCCATTATACGCGCAAAAATGTACGCATGTATATTTATATCTCGTCTAATTGATTTATGCAATAAAACCGCTCGGGAGATAGATTTTTGTATTCTGACGTGTGTTCTATGTGTTTGCCTTACGCAACTCGCATACCGTTGTGGCCCAGCTGGCTCACAGCGATTGAGTTACTATTCTACTAATAAAACGATAACGATTTAGTTCAGTAAGCTTTTGGCGATTTCGATAAATTAAGTAAAATTAAAAGATAATTGTGATTATAAAATTGTAAACATAAGATATTTCTTTGTTTCTTATAATTTTTCCTAATTATTTTTTGTGCTCTTGACCTTGATATTAGAACGTTGTTTCTAATATACTGCTTTTATATTAAATTAGTTTTGTTTTTTAATTTCCTTCAATTTTTTACGTATTTTGCTAGGTTTGCAAATAGTAAACTCGTTGATGTCTTTTAAATTGATTTCTGTTTTATGCTTGACATTTACTTTGGAAGTTTTAATTTTGAGTTGAGACTATTTTGAATGCATTTTCATCTTATTGTCCACTTTTTGTTCAGATTTGCGACTTTTTTGTTGTTATTGTGAAATTATTTTTTTCCCCCTTTTATGTATTATGTCTAAAGAGTCTGTTTTTTTTTGGAAGAAATTAAATTTATTTATTTGTTATTTAAAATTTAGTCCAGAGTTTAGTTTCCTTTGATACCCTCGTAATTTGCGTATATATTTCTATTGAGAAAGATTGTAATCTGATGGCTCAATATAGGATGAGTATGGGGGCAGAATTGAAATTTTCCAATTTAGCTAGACGATTTCTTTTTTGGCCGGTTTTGCTATCAATATATGTAGTGTTGTCCTAATAAAAAATTATATCTTTCTGCTGACTAAAAGATTGACGTTTACGCTGATATTGTCTTTAAATCACCAAATTTAGAAATAATAACAATCAGACTTAACCGTTTTACTTTCTTTCGGCAACTTTTTATATTACACACTTGCAGCCCACGTATCACAAAAATTGTTATTTATCCTTCTGATACACATTAATTAGCTTTTGTGATATTAAAACATATTTTTTTCTGCTTACGTCAGATTATTTCCTTATTGAAATTTTCGTGATATGAATGTCTTAAATGTGCTATTTTCAAGTTATATTTATGACATTTTAATGCTTTTAAGAAATTGATTATATCCTTAAAATATTATTATGTATTTATGAAACATCTGTTCAAATTAGTTCTTATTAAATCAAAAATAAGCAAATGTTTTATTTCGCTCATAATAGAAACAACACTTTCTAAGTTATCGGAATAACGCGAATAAATAATACGTTGTATAAATTACAATTATAATGAATGAATACCGTTTAATTTCTTATAGTGCCTTTGACGCTTCTGATATTCGCGAATTTGACTTTTTGATATAACTAATTGCTTAGCTAGTTATGTAGCGAAAGTGATGTTCCGCTGAAATGGACACATGTGTTGTACAATGTTTCTTATGTCATATAGTTTCTGCATAATTTATAAACAACGACATTAAAGCTAAAATTGAGCATGAAGTAAAAGTTTAATAATTTTTACTTAAATTATTTAATTTTGATTGTTTTGATATATATATATATATATATATATATATATGTGTGTGTGTGTGTGTGTGTGTACACCCAACTCTTTTTTTCTCGATAGATACGTTTCTTAAGCGTATAGAAAAAAAATCGTGTAAATAAATACTTATGACATGAAAAATTTTGAGATATGTTCCACAACTTTAAAAAATCGTATAAGATTGAAAAGTCTCCATATATTTTCTCAAAAAACGTGCAAAAAATAAAATTAATGTATGTACAGTGAAAATTCAATTCATAAGTACAAAACAAAAATTAAAATTAGGAATAATTTCAATTTATTTTTAATTTTTCATAGATTTCTTTTTAAAAAAATAACAAATCTTTAAGAGAAACTTGATAAAATATGTATTTGGACTTTGATAAAAAATAAACAAAACTACTAATATTAATAATCGTTTGGAAACGCTTGTTATCATCAGTAATGTAATAATATACATTGGCATTTTAATGAATCGCTTATCCCTTCATTATAAGAGTGGTAATTACCATATTGTTTGTTAAATTATTTTTATTCTGGAAGTTGAAATTATTGAAATTGATATCGCTAATAAAATTTGTATTTCAAAAAATATAAAACTCATAATTTTAACTGCAAAACTAAATATTTTTTTTTGTAATTTTACAACAATAATAATCTGATATGTAATAAAATATCAGATAGTGTTTTTGCTGATTTATTTTTTTACACTACAAGTAAATAATATACAGTTACCAATTTATTTTTAACAGTGGTAAATGGAACTCCTTTTATTATTATATTAAAATGCTCAATTTTTATGTGGGAATATGGTGACAGGAAAAAAATTTCGACCTTCTAGAATCTGGATAGTAATACAAAAAGAAATGTTGATGTTCATTGACAGGTATGGTCCACCTGTATACCTGGCAAGTCTTTGTACATGTTTGTTCTCAGAATATTAGGTTGGCTTCAAACCACTTTTTTCTAATTTGTGAAGAGGCTATGTATCTTTATATTAAAACCGTGATATAAACCCACGAATAATGTATTACTGTATGTTTCACCACTCGAAAAACCCCTGGTTCGTCTGTCTAGCTTTTTATCTAAAAGATGACATCTTGGGTGTCTTCCTTATTCGTAGTAGTAACATTTTAAAAGCACGTTAAAAACGACACCCTCGTTTTTAAAAAGCTTCATCTTAAATCCAGAGAGGAATTTTCTTTATTATATTATCCAACCTTTTTTTTATCATGATTGTTGGTTGTAAAGGTGATAAAATAAATATATAGTAATATAATTTTATGATTTTCAAATGCGCAAAATATTACTATTTTTTCATCGTTCTGCTTATATTTTAGTTAATTAATGCATTGTTTATTATTTAAACCAATTTTTATCTTTTTATATAAAATATATACACATATATCCGTTTTGTATCATGTGCAAACTATTATTGCCAACATATGGTATTTTCTCTATCGTATTTACATCCTGTTACATATTAATTTTGCAGATGTTCTATAATGGGAATTATTCGTTATTTAATATAATATAATAACTGTTTCAAATTGTTTTCCTGTGTATTTTTAGAAGTCAAATTGTATGAGATTGTCCTCGTATTAAATTCGTACGCCTAAATTTCGTTAAATTGAAACGATTTCAAATGAATATTAATAACTAATCTATTGGGACTGACTTATTGAATTTGTCTCGTCTATTGATTTATAATTATTTATCATTACAATATATCTTTAATACTTTGAAATATGAATTATTGTGTTCTAAACATGACGAGTGCAAATCAAATTCATTGAATAACATTGAGGAGTGTACTATTGCTGTTGTTTATTATGCAGTCACGATTCCGTCTTATTTCATTGCTTTCTCTATGCAGTTTTATCGACAATAGTGAACGTCGTCGATATAAATAATCGTGAGGTGACCTCATAATAATCCTAAACTATGCTACGCTATTCAGACTTGCAAAAGTGAATTGTTGTCTAATTATAAAAGATAAAAGTTTCGAAGAAAAAATATCTTGACGACCGTTCAGTTTCTTTTCATAGTTAATGATTTATAGTTTACGGTTAATCGAGCGAGTTGTATACCACAATATAAGGCGGTTAGTTATAAGTGGACAGTGTAGTGCAACAATTGAACGATACCTCTGCTTTAACAACATCTCTTCACGTGCTCTTTCGTCTAACTGCAATATTGTAAAGACGCTTCACGTTCGTCATGGCTTTTTATTAAAGGTCTTCCAAGAGGGTGAACGGCCTCGAGGCTCTGAAGGTCTCATTCATCTCTTGGCGCGTTGTGAACACGCAACTGAGTTCCTTTTATTATATGTACTTACACACACACACACACACACACACACACACACACACACACACATATATATATATATATATATATATATATATATAATTACGGTTTTGTTTAGAATTTTTATGGAAGGATTTGAATTTGTAACGAATTTTGTTTCTGTATGTATACATATGTTTTTGAAGCCGACTCGCAAACGTAAACACTTTTAAGGTTGGCGCCCATATTTGTTTGTATAAATATTTAGAATTGGATCGTATCTGCTGAAAATGCGTCAAAAGTTACGTTTTTCGTGTTATTTGTTACACGCCATCTAACTTTGTATGCAAGGGGAGGATTTTATGTCAATGTAGACATCGTTTTGTTGCGGTTTATTAACGATTTCGATAAATATGTTTGTAATATTATAAATCTCTGTTATCTGTCTCTTTTATTATAAATAAGAATAATGTACGTTTGAAGCGAATGATTTTTCTGTGGGTAGCTAAAAAATATACACGATCTTGAGTATAATGTTTTAGATATTTAAATAGTTTTTTTTAGTATTTACAACGCTTTTTTTCGTCTTACTTTCATAATCACAAATATTGCATACAATTAATATTTTTATTCATCCTATTAGTATGTTGTAAATAAACAATTAATTTAAGTTATATGAATAATGAAGTTTATTGTCAATATATATTTTTTGATAATATATTATGTAAAAAGTACTTATTTTTTCATTGACATCAATATTTTTCTTTTATTAAAAAATATATATTTAAAAATTGTTTCTGTTGTTGTTTTACACCCTTTTAGGTAAGTACATATGTATGTATTGTTTTGTCATATTTATATTTGTTTTTATATATTAAAGTTTCGGTGTTAAGGGTGATGAAATCATACATAATATAAATATGTTCACCCTTAGTTAAGCCATTGGATACAATGATTCACATATATTTTGGGTTTCATCCATACATCTTACCGGCTTATCCGATATTAGAGGGACTTGCATTTCTAAGGAGTCATTTTTGAAGGGTTAGTTTCCTTTCGTTTTATTTGCAAGGAAATATATTTTTTGCTTTTATCTTGCATCGCTCTAATGGGGTCATCCTTTTGGCCCCTCCTAACGAAAAAAAAATTCTTAATGATGAAATACGATAAGTTTGACCGTAAGACGATTTCCTCAAAAGACGATCGTCGTCGTTTTGAACGAAGTATGCTTTTGTATTTCTCCATTGTTGCGATTAATAAATGGAATGCCTGTAAAGTTCGTCTGGCATCAATCAGTACTTCAATTTTGACGTAAGCGCTCCCTTTTTATTTTGAGAAAACGACTTTGAGCTGGATATTTTTATTTCTGTTTTCACAGTAAAGTTTCGAGAAATTGAGCAGTTTTAATATGACGAATTTATTGAGATATTGGGTACTTTTATTTATCGGATCTTTCGAATCGTTTAGTACTAATTGAAATGGCTTATTGATTTTATTTTTTTTATATAAAATACAAATAAAAAGCGATAAAATTATTATTATTATATTGATATATTTGTATTTTTGCTTCGAAATTAAATATGAAACTTTTAAATTTTTTTGTGTTTAGTTCATTCATATTATAGATTAATAAAATTGTTTTTATTTTGGATTTACTTATATTTTAAATAATTTTTATTTTATATAGAAATCATGGGTGCTAAACAGAGTAAGCGATCCGTAGATATAACTACAGACAAAGAAGTTGCAGTTGGTGATGGTGGAGAAGTTGCTACAGCAGGAGGTGAGGGAAAATTAGAAAGGATTGAAGATTTAGACACGCTGAAGCCACAGTTAAATGGTGACACAGCACACCAAGATGTAGAAATATCTGTAAGAATTTTATATTTTAATTTCCTTTCGTAATATTTTGCAACCGTGTTACAAATATAAAATAAATTGTTTCATATTTGTATTTTATTATCGTTGTTAAGAATGCGATTTTTCTTTTTTTCTTTTAGGAAAAAGAAAAAAAAATGCAACAGCAAGATGAAGCACCCGAAAATGAAAAGGATACTTGCAACGAAAAGGATATAATTCTATCACCGGTTACGAATGGCACTCACGATGATGGCGAAACACCAAAAGAAACTGCAGACAATATTGAAACAGAAACTAACAAGAAAAATAAAAAGGAAAAGGTAATTATTCTCTGTTTCGTGTTTTTAAATTAACTTGTATTTTTGAGTTAATCCTTATTGGTTAACATATCTTTTAAACGCGCTGAATCGTGTTTATCGCAAAAATCACGGAACGTAGTTAATTTTTTCGACTTTTTAGGTGAAGAAGAAGTGGTCGTTCAGGTCATTTAGTTTCAATAAAAAAGACAAACAAAAACCGACCAAGAAAGAAGAAACCAATGGCGAATGTGAAAAAGTACCAGAAGAGGTGAGTTTCCTTCTCATTTGTTTAAACGTTTTTCTTTTCTCATTTGTAATGCAGTAGTTTTCAACTTTTATTTTATTATTTTGTAGCCAATTTATAAAAACATATTCAGAAAATAAGTTTCATAGCGAATTAATTTAAAATTTTGAAAAATGAAAACTCAGCTTTTAGCTTTAAATTTTTGTTTTAATTCGTTTGTTATTTTATTTTTGTCATCAATATTGTTAGCTTTACGGTAGTAGACTGTAATTATGATTGCAAGAAATAGTATAAATGTATATATTTTTTTAAAACATCTGTCACGCCGTTTTCCCATGAATAATTTTTATGAGTCATTCTTAATATGAATACGATCACATTAAGAGAGTGCGTTTCCTTCATTCGGTGGCATTTGTGGCTGTCGGTCCTTTGTGATTATTATTATTAAAAGCGTGTTTTCTATCAGGTCAATTTGAATATTATAATTACTATCATTATATGCCGCTTCGAGCGTACCGAAATTGTTTTATTACGTGATTACTTTCGCAATAAGTGCGTGCGATCGCTTCATGCATGTAATGTTTTTGACATTACTAACATCGGAATGTCGGAAGATCAGTTAAAATTTTTCGATTAAGCTTCTTTATCATATCTATCGTTAGTATGCTTTACAATGTAAGTCCTTGATTTTTTTCTTGTCTAGAATTGACCCAAAAATCCGCGTACAATTTTTGAATTATTCATGTAGAAGTCTTATTGTAATTGTTATATACGTATTTAAATCATTTCACTCTTTATGTATAAATATATGAACATAATTTTTGGTGAAATGTTTTTGGACGTGTTACGCATTGAAAAATATATATTCATAATTCATATTTTTGCTTTTGATATTATTATTATTTAGTTCCCCGTAACGGTTTTTAGTCTGTTTAATTTATAATTATTTATCATTTTACACTGAAAATCATGCAACTTCACCGTTTTATTTTATGATATGGACACTGCAACCACAATGTGTTTTTGTTGTGACCAGATATCGTACACCTTTCCGTGTGGGTGTTGTGGTTTTGTATATAGGGACAAGTCTTGGCCTCTTAGAGGTCAGTAAAATCTTAATTTCTTGATGATATCACATTGTGGAATCTCATGAGGAAAATTACATATTTAATAAATAAACCTACATTGGTGGTGATTCGTGCACAAAATTTATTCTCTTCTAAAGTTGAGTGTCAAACGCTGGATATTACAGCAATTAATAGTTAATTGATACATAATAATATATTTTAGCTGGAACATAATACAATTTTTGAAGTTCTCTCTTCCCCTCTTATTACATATCATTTTACGATGTTGAGAGTTGTTCAAATTAATTTTTTATTCATATTTACCATAATATGTTATTTTCTCGATGTGTTTTATAAAAAAAATATAAAAAAACATCTACTCTTAGTGAATTTTACTTTTATAGTAATAATCATATTTGTAAATAAATACTTGTATTAATTTTTTTTAAGTAAGTATTTTACTTATATATATATATATATATATATATATATATATATATATATATATATATATATATATATATATATATATAAAGCATAAAGTAGGCATAAATAATTAATACGCTAGTTATCAGAACTGACTGTCGATTCTACCAAATATCGATTTTTCATATTTATCTACATGATTTAATTAAACAATTGTCACGTTTTAGTAATAATAATTTATTATTCGTAATAAGTATCGTCGTTCAATTTATATAAATATAACGATTTACATGCATACAACATCGACGGTTTTTAAAAAACGTTTCTCTGTGTTGAAACTGCGCAGCATTTTGCGCAAGATCATTCACTATTCTTTGCAGGGATTCAACCATTGTTTTGGAAGCTGATTTTTTCCATCGTATTAAATATACGTACCATATTATTAGCATGCATCACGAGGGTTGCGTAAAAGATAATAGCAATAACAGAAAACAGCAACTGTCTTCTCTATAGCGTTGATATTTTTTATATATGATTATTATATTCCTTTTATCGTCTCTTTTACTATATTTTCATTATTATTAAGAATGTGACTCCGATAAAATAAAATAAAAATGTTTTTATTATAAAAAAATAAAATTAGCGTACAGTGAAAATTCAATTCATAAATACAAAATATATAAAAATTCAAATTGGAATTAGGAATAAAAATCAATTTTGCTACTGTTCATCACTACTTGATAACAAACATGCACGTTTATTACGGATTTATCATCAGTAAATATATTAGATATGTCTAGTACAACTGTCGTAGACCGCTATCGGTCAGAAATTATGAGTCAGACAGTCATTAACGCATCTATGGGCATAAACCGATCTTTTTTTTAATATGAATACTCCAATTGTATTGTGTTGCTGCATAGATAATTTTCTGTAAGACACTCAAAATTAGAAACTAAATAATTAAGTGTATAAAAATATTTTTATACACTTAATTATTGTGCTCCAAAAATAGATTACAAAACTCCAAACAGACTAATGAAACTAATATAAAAGTGTATTAATTTTTTTTTGGGATTCGTGCTAGAACAAAAAATTCGTGTAAAAAAATATATTCATTTTTATGGGTAAACCGCGTTATTACAAAATCGTGTATAAAAATATCGTGTAAAAAGAGTTTGATATATATATATATATATATATATATATATATATATATATATATATATATATATATATCTTCTGATCTAAAACATAGAAATGGAACTTAATGTTTGCCGCTTTCGAACTCTCGGTTAAGTTTTAAATCTTGTCCTGTTCTCGTTTTCACGTTCAAACCTCTCTAAAAACCATTTACGCCTTTCTACCGCTTTGATTTTGTTTGATCAGTGAATGATACATGCGGTTCTTTTTGGTACTGAACTTTTTTCTTTTCGCCTCAACTTATTTTTCTTTGTGCTGCACAAACAAAAGAGCTTGTTTTCTGAGTAATATTAAAAAAAATCTGAGTCACTGTTTTATTTATGATCATACAATTTATTTATCGGAGTTCATATTGTTTATCTCAAGTCTGTTTGTTTTGTGTTATTTTTAACATGTTCTTATTGGCAGGTGTTTAACTAAGTATGTAAAAAAGAACATTACTATATTCAAAGTCTAATTTACGTTTTAATATCATTATATGAATGAGTTGCTTATATATATATATATATATATATATATATATATATATATATATATATATATATTCGCTGTTAATGAATATATAAAACATTTTTGTAGTGTTTTTTTATTTTATTATTATTTTAACTTGGCTTTGAAAAATTTCAGTTATTTTTTTTCTATTTTCTATGAGATTTGATTTAATTAAACTTTATGTATTTTTTATTAGATAATATTATACATACTTAAGTTGTAAATGTTCTATTTTATATAGAATACAAAAATATACAAATTTTGAAATTAAGAATAAAAATTATTCGACTATATTAAAAAATTGATCGCATTGTAAAAAATAGTTATTTAGATATCCCAATAGATTTTTTTTATATACAATACGTTCTCTAGTACAATTGATATCGTATTATATTCGTATAAATAAAATACAGATCTATACCACCGATATTTTTTATATCTCTATAAAAACTGTTTATACACATTCGACAAATTGGCTTCACAAGTTCAATTTTTAATGTAACGTTTGTCTGGATAGAATTTCATTTTCAGACGACGCTTTAATGTGAAATTTAATATTTCTATGTGAAAAAAAGTAGCATCGAGCGGCATATTACTGCGGTTTCTTCGATGGATGGTATTTGCTTACTTGATCAAGTACCATGGACGCCAAGTTTGCGACTTTAAATTTATTTTATAGCACGGTCCCTCTTCGATTACGAGAATATTTCTGATAAAAATCAACACATATCAATAATAATTATTAAATAAGAAATAATAATGGTTTATTTTGCTTTTACTATTTAGTAACAATAATATCACTATTTTTCATACAATTGATCGCGGTTCATTTTGTCGGTATTGTTGTGTGCAAGTAAATAAGCATACGTATACGTACAACTAACTGTTCTCGAGTAACAAAAGCCTTCTGTTGCTCTAACCACCTTTTGTATTGGGGGGGGGGGGGTTGACCATTTTTCTCTTTCACGATCACTGTTTGTCGTCTCTTTTTTGATCAAGTCGTGATGCTGAGCAGATGTTTGTCGGCTAGTGCACAGTACCGTTGCACAATTTCTCGTATATACTTTACAAGTATCGTCGGTTATCTCTTATATATGTATATAGCCTTTGATGGCCGATGACTCATCTCTTGCAACTAAAACTCCTGACACAAACAAGTATTAACCAATACGCTCTCGTTCCGCTTTTCAACCGTCCACTATCGCGTTTTCTACTTTATTTATCATCGGTGCTTTTATTGCGGATTGATAAAATTGTATTTTTTTATAACACTGTTTTTGCGTAAAATTGAAAGCGGTTTTCGTTTTTTATTGTTCGTTTTAATTTATGTTTTCAATTTAAAAAAATGTGGATTGTTGTCTATTTTTTCAGTAACCTATTCGTAACAATGATCGAATTTTGAGTTCGTGAAACCGTGAAAATTTTACATCCTGCGTTTTTTTTTTCAAATAATGGGTGTGGAATTACGCATAATCCCACAATTTTTATTCAAAATTATTCTCGTTACATTGATACTTTTGTTTTATAAAATATTTTATATTATATAATTATAAGCATCAGTTTTTTGTACAAAATATATTTATAAGATTTTATATAAATTTATATCATGTTGTTTTCAATAAAGAAGTGCATATATATTTTATAAAAAAATTATCTCCTTTGTGAATTAAATTTAAAATGTAAAATGTTATAAAATAGTAACCAAGAGTGATGTCTTTACGGTTTAAACTTCATCGTACTGTTTGTTTGATTATATTGAATATTAAATTTCATCTAATTAACAATAATTTTAAAATAAATATTTTTGTAATAATTGTTATTGTTTTACATTTAAGTACTAATAATATAACAATTACGTCCTTAAGGAAAAGAGGTAAACATGCATCGATAGCAAGCGTATTTTGGCAACAACAGATGATTCATCCATTGTATGTTTAAATTTTTATTGTTTGAATTATATGGGAATCTTTAAATTCAAAACAAATTACTTTTTTGCTTTGATTAATTTATGAATGTTATTGTTGTATTACGGCCTTCGCCATGATTGTCTATTTAAAATTTTGCATTCTTAAAACTGCGATCGTTTTCTAATGACGATTGTAATAAAAAAAATATTAGTAATATGAAATTAACTTTTTCATTCGAAAATTGGCTTCTTGTTAATATACAACGTATGCATTATATATATATATATATATATATATATATATATATATATATATATATATATATATATATATATATATATATTGCATATTAAATTACGCTTTAATGATTTCGAGTAATAAATCATAATTGACATTTTGAAATAGACGTTTTAATTATTTTCTTCTCTTTTGTGTTCAATGTAATCTGATTATTTCGGTAATTTGATAAGGAAGAAACGAGTTTTGAATACTGATTTCTATCTAGGCTTATATTGATTAATAGAAAACAAAATGAATTAGCTGCCATCCTGAATTTCTTCAGCTATCAAATTTGTAATTAATCCGAAATTGAGCGTTCTTTAGGCAGATTTATGCTGATGTTGCGAAACAATGAGATAAATATTCGTGTTTATTTAACTCTGCTTGATCCGTTTATGGTTGTCGATTATAAGCGCATAAAAAGGGGAAGAGATCGTTAAATACTGCTAAGGTCGGCGGTTTATCTCTCTCTGTCCATTTCTCAGTCTATCCCTCTTAGCTTTTATATATATATATATATATATATATATATATATATATATATATATATATATATATATATATATATATATATATATACCATCGTAAAAATAAGCCCTTTCAAGGTCGAATGGGGGAAGGAGATACTATAGAGTTTCTATCTCTATCCGGGCGTAGCGATTTCGCTTTGATGTGGGGCACTGAAACGATGTTAGGGATTTGCTCAGGGCTTGCTTTTTGCGTGTAGAATTCGTGCAAGTGTCAGGATCTTACCATCATTTATTTCTTTCATTTTTACGGATTATTTTATCTCGGAGTGGAGAAAAAATATTGAATTATGCGAACCCATTTTTTTGTTGATTTTGTTTGTATGATATAATTATTTTCATCTTTATATAATGTATATGATAGGTAAGTATTATTTATTACTATATAATAACTGAAACCGCTGCCATAATTCATATTTTTATTTTTTAATTTCGTAATGTCATTTTATGGACGTTGCCGTTTGTTTCAAAATATATGTAGTTCTCGGTCTGACATTTTACATAGTTTAATCATAATATAAACTATTTTCATTTTCTTTCTTTGTTTCTTTTCCTGTTATTTATAACCAATTTACAGATTTGAAAATTCATGAGAAATTTAATATGTTTAATATAATTTCTTTAGTTTTTTTAAAATTGGTATTTTGTGTTATTTTGTACATACTTTTTTTATTTATGTTGTTTCATAATTACTTAATGACGTGTGTAATTATATGCTGTACTTCAAATTATATTTAATAAACATTTCTCTTACGCTTTAATTTGTGAATAAGTCTATTTTTGGTATTTTATGTTATTTCTTAAAATTCTAACTAGTTTCTATCTTTTTTTTTAAATACTATACATTCCTTAAACATATCAATCGATACCCATGATTATCACCAGAAAGAAGGATGTTATCACTTTAAAAAATACTATCTGTTTTTGATTTTTACTAAAATCATAAAAAACATCTTTCTTAATTTAATATGCTCTTTGCATTAACGTGTAGAAATAATTAATTTCCAGAGATAACGTTTAAATTATCAATGTTTTATAATATTAATTTGAAAATGTAGACTTTAGAAAGTTTTTGAGATTGTAAATGACTATTATAAAGTATTTACTAGCGCTTAATATGAAATGGTGTACGTGTTCTTAATATTTTGTTGTATATTAACATTTCTTGTTACATTAATTGGATTTAACCGTCCGTGAAACGATATCCGATGAATAACTTAATTGTATGATTGTCATGCTTCTTCTTTTGTGTTCGTATTTAAGGGCATCAAAAGAAAATTTAATTGATTCATAGAGAGTCAATTGTCGACAGCATTCCGACGACGTTTCGATCACGATCCAAAAATACTTTTCACAGATTGGGGATGACTATGGCGACACTTACCCGTATTATTATTGCTGTTATTGAGTACTAAATAGACGTGAACTATAACCCAAAAATAGTTCGTCATCGATACAATTTAAATTTTGAAGGTCGTCTCTATTATGTGTAGGGATTATGGGAAATTAATTTATGTGCTGATTTTTTTTCTTTTGGTAGCTTGGCATCTCGATTACTTACCGGTTACTGCATGTATGAACGAAAATGGTTTAATCATTACGCGGCGGTCGTTATTTTTAATTGTTTCTTACATTGGTTGAAAAAAAGTGGTAATGTGTAACAATTTGTTATCGTCCATTGTCGACAGCTGCGTGTCTAATTGTAAGCGTCGTGCAAGAAAAACTGTCCATTTGGTCTTAATTACTTGGACTAAAAATAAAACTATTTTTATTATTTATATTAATCTTTATCATATAAAAACAATTTATTATATATGATTTCTTTTATTCTTTTTTATACATTTTTTTATTTATATAAAATAAATGTGGATTTTTTTTGGTTATTTTTGAATTATAAAAGTTGGAAAGTTCTTTTATTTTTTAAATTTTCTTCTGTCATGTTTGATTGAAATTTTAAATGGTAATTTTTAAATATTTAGTAATCGCATTGAATTTTCCTAATTTTATAGGTTGTTAATTTTTATCGACAATTGTCGATAAGTTTTTTTTTATTTAGAACGAGTGCGTGATTTTATCATGTTAAAATATTTTGCCGCAATTCACGTCTTATCTAAAATCGTGCAGTGTTATTACTTGCGCATACAAAAACCATCGGTTTTAGGAACGGTTAATAACTGCAATTTTCTAAAATATATCCACTTCTGTGGCGTCGGTATTCTAACTATCGATTTTAATATTTAAAATTATCGGCTTACGCTTATTCTTCTACTTTTACAGGTGCATGCATGTCTGAAACGATAAACTCCATGTATACTATCCTATAATATGTTTTTCATGGAATTCATTATAAATTGGTATATTCAATTGATTTTCGTAGTTTGTATGAAAAAAATACAAATTTTAGAATTTCGATTTATTCGCTCTTTATTGTTCTGTGATTAATGAACCGTTTTTCTCTCGTTTATGAAAATCGTTTTACACAAATTTCTTCAGTATGGTTTTTAAGAACTTCTAAGTGGATCTTTTTCATTTTTACAATTTATTATTGTCTCCAGTTTTCAATTTTCAAATTTGGTCGATTTGAAATATTTCAATTATTACCGACAAATTGATCTGATTTATTTTTCCATTACATTCTTTCAAAGTATTCAATGAAAAATATTTCGTAAATATTCCTTTAAAACATAGATAGATAGGGGAGAATTGTAATAAAAATAATAATTGGTAGGTTTAATTTTTTATATTTAAATATTTTTATTATTCTTAATATCTACATTTTTCAATATGGCAATATATAATTTCGTGTTTTAGGTAGCTTTATTCGTTTTATGGTGGAGATCTTACTAGTCCCTTAGGCGCCGGGCATAAGCTCGCATGTCTGGAACACTCACGCGATGCACCTCATCCATAATGAAGTGTCTCTCGTTTGAAGCAACCATTCCGAGAATGCCCGCGTTTATTATGTGACGTATTTATGCCGCACTCGTTACCTCCATATATATATATATATATATATATATATATATATATATATATATATATATATATATATATATATATATATATATATATATATAATGAAATAATTTTAAAATTAAATTTTACGTTTTATAAAGACAAACATTGAAAATAAAAGAATTGTTCGACGTGAAATCTTTTTGAAAATAGAATCTCTTAAGGGGAATTTCTAATGCGTCATTCGTATATATTTTCCCTTTTTTCCTGTAATGTAAACTGTACCAGAAATTTTATTTCTGTTGTGTTATGTCGTTATAATGGACGAAACAATATATTTTAATTAGATTAGAAAAATATAGTTTTTGAAACAATTGTAATTATTTAGATTTTAAAAGTTTATTATAACCCTTTAACTATTATAATAACTTTAATTAGCAAACCAGAAAAAATTACATTAAACTTATATTTTTCTAATGTATTTCAAGCTTAATATTAGTTATATGTATAATTTGTAATTTTAAAATTTTCAATTTTATACTGGGAAGGGTGCGTTGTTATTATTACGACGGCGTCCTTATTTTGTTGGTAGTATGGATATGGGCGCGCTTGCGTCCTTTCGACCCCCGTGCACTTTTCGTGCACCGCCCTGCATGCAAATGCTTTCCGCCACGTGACTCATCACCGACACATGACTAACGTCGCCACAGCCCCTTTTTATCACCACCCTACTTTTATATTGTGTACAACTTAACCCATTAAACCACCTCTCCTGTTTCGTTCTATCGTCGTTCCTAACGTTTACTGTCAATCACTTTCATAACATACATTGATCCATCATAAATTTTATATATTTTTTAATTATGTAAGTTATATTCTATTATACTTATTTTCTTTCATCTAACGTGCTGTTGTTAATTAATTCGATTGTTAGAAATAGGCGGTGTTGTTTTGAATCCTGCAATTTTACGCCTTCTCGAAGAAAGTACTAATTTTGGTTATTTTCTTACCGTTTTCTTTCTTTTTTTTTTTGTTGAAAGAGTTAATGAGTCATGAAAAATGCCATTTTGTTTTTTCTTATTATGTCCATATTTTACCCTATATTTCAAATTTTTATTGTTTTTCTTTGTGTTCTTGTGTATATAATAGAAATACTTGTATACCTCTAGATTATATTAAAATTTAAAAGGGGGATATTTGAACGTTTTTGCACGTGTTTTATCATATTATTTTAATGACATTTCTGATTTTTACATTGTTATTCAGTCAGAACCGAAAATGAATCACTTTCTACACATGATAATAAATGCATATTTATTTTATTTATAAATTACTGTATTTATTTGCTTAAAATATATTTACTTAATTGTAATGATTAAATTTATTAGTAATTTTATACTTGATGAATCGCTTTTGTTTTCGTTTTTTCTTTATCATTTATGAAGACATTGTTTCTTTTTCGTCCCTCGTTTATACATATATAATTTTAGATCTCGTCGTGATGGTGACGATAACGGCATTTATTGTAGGCAGAATGAACATTTCAGAGGGGAGTGGTTCAGTCGTCGTTGGACCCAGCAAATTATTTTATCGATTGTGGACGCGCGTTTGTATGAAAATTTCCCGGGGTCCTAGCATACAGAACTAGAGGATTGGGGTTGATATCGAAAGCATCGCATAACTATTATAAGGGTACCCTTTTTGTCATCGAACATAGGTGAACCTGAACATTATCATCGTAAATAGTATTGAAAAAATGAGGAAGACGTGATTTATGTATACTTATAAGTTTTGCAACATCATTATCAAATCATTTAAATTACTGAGTAATTGGTGATTATTCCATAGAATTTTCTTTTCCCTGATTGATTTATTAATTGTAGTGCGGTAAATAATCTAAATAACTTAATTATCACTTGATTCATTTTTCCTAATTAGCAAATTGTTATGTTTATATATTCGACAATTTTAGATTATGTAATTATTTTATTTGCGTTTATTTGATAAAATTCTAGATAATTTGTAAAGAATTTATTTATAAAATGTATTTTTTTTTATTTATTCTTCCAAATCAATTTCACCCCCTTCAAAGTAATCCCCGTCCGATAAAACGCACTTTTGCCACCGCTTTTTCCAGTTCTCGAAACAGTCAGAATAGTCTTTTTCCGGTATAACCTTCAAGACCTTCTTCGATTCGGTTTTTATCTTCTCAATCGTGTCAAAACAGTGTCTTCGCATTGACCTTTTATTTAAGTTTGCTGAATAGCCAGATGTCGCACGGAGCTAAATCAGGTGAATATAATGGTTGCGGAATGATATGAGTTAAGTTTTTGGCAAAAACGTCGCAAAGAACCAATGCAGTATGATATGGTGCAAGGAACCAAGAGTTATAAAAACATGTGTAACTCGGAGGTAATTAAACGTTTTGATAAAAAGGCGCTTAGTGAATGTTAGACTGTTCTACTAACCTAGGAAAATAAAATTATAATTTACCCGCCCTCCTAATGCCCGGAAGTTTTAAATGACAATTTCACCTTATTTTTTGATTATAATAGCATATATATATATATATATATATATATATATATATATATATATATATATATATATATATATATATAATCTTATTTGCGTATGTTTTTATTACATATTAGTAAATACAATTTTTAATCGTGTTATTTAAGGTGATTGTTATTTTCAAAATATTAATCATAGGAGGGTGTACATGTTACTGCAGAAATTTGGAAATGTACAAAAAATGAACAATAATTAATGATTAGTTACATATAAAATAATTATTTCAAACTTTAAATATTTATTAATTAATCGTAAATATATCATTTTTCATTTATTTCTCCATTGATTTTTTATCTTTTCATTTATTTTTTTATGTACAATAATATAATTTGTCTATGATAACTGTTCACACATTACTTAGATTATTTGGTATAAAACAGATTTCCGAATTTTAGCTGCAACATATAACGTATTTAATGAAATTCGGTTTTGTATTTAGTGGGAGCAACTTATTCTCGTCTCATTTTTTCGTGCTTGTTTCACATCCAAAGATAATATACTTATGTTATATATCGTTCCTAACAACGTTATTATAATAAACAATTGATATTTTAAACCAATTAATATAACAAAAGCGTATAGAAATGGGGATGTAATTGCATTAAATTTGATTTTATTAGGCGATATTACGTGTATGCAACACGTAATATTACCTTTATATAAAATCAAATTGTTTTATAAATACCCAAAATATATTTTAAATAAATTATATATATATATATATATATATATATATATATATATATATATATATATATATATATTGTGTTTATGTATGAAATATCATTATTCTGTTTTTTTTTGCTATAAATTCGAAGGACGATTGACGCGGTTGGTTTTTACTGTTCGTATTCAATTGTATATATGTATAAAAATATAAATCGTCACGGTTTATTGAATCCTAAGAACTCTTAAGTCGTCGACTTCCTAATTTTCTCCATGTTGTGCTCGCTTATTTTTAGCGAAGCCATTACTAAGGAAAAAAAATAAAAATAAAACGATAAATAAATAAAAAAGGCGGATAAGAGCATAAGTAAAACTTTACGAGCGCACTCACATACAAGTATATGTCATAAAAGAAAATTGAAACGGAAATTGTGCGGGCCTTCCTAGATTGACATTCGTAATAGAACCACGTGTTTAGACGGGGTGGGTGTGTGCATTCGCGTTCCACTTTGATAAAAAGGTGCAATTTTATGCGTATTGTGTAGGTAGTAGAGTAAGTAAACTTTAGCTCGATTATGGATAGCGTTGGATTGGTGATTTCGAAATTAAATTATTTATAATTAAACGTAATTTAAAAATTATTTTCTTTGAAATTAAAGACACACTGCATGAAAGTCCGATGCAGCCGTATGCATACATATTTAAGTTTGACCGGTGGTAAAATTTATAAATAATGGATTAGTGAAATACTGTAGAATAGTAAATTATTATACTATAAATATAAATAGAAAGGTGATGAAGAATATGCATGAATAAAATATTTGTTATGTTCAAAGTTGAACGTTCCGAATATGACGAGAGGCATGCATATGCAAGTTTGATTAAGATAAAATAGTTTTTTTACTAGTATATATATAAATAAGTGACTATTGTTAAATCATTATTTATGATTAAAAGTGATGTCAATGGATAATAGTTATAAAACAATGACGGACTACGGTGCATTCGGCAGTTGGGTATGCAGATAGAATCGGCACGCGCGTCGCACATGTCCGGCACCTGGATCGGTCGCTATGGCGACCGCGGAGTCTGCCTCTATCGATCCGACGCTACAACGGCGTCGCAGAAGTCGTGAACCTTTCTACCGTGCCGCGGTGTACTCTCTATTTTTGAATATTTTTTGGCACCTGTTCGTTTGACAGGTGATCGCCACAATTTCGACCGTTTTGAGTTTTAATGTCCATCTACCTCTTTTGTTGTTTTTTTCTTTTCTTTTTCATGTTTATGTTTGTCGATGGCTTTAGGGCGTTTCGCGTGCGAGGGGCTCGTTTGACCTTGTGCGGTCGTCGTCTTGTAACGAAATTTAATACGTTTTTTGAATTCGATTTCAAGGTTGATATTTTTTTGAACTCGTATCTGTCATCGGAAGCCTTTTAAAAAATGGACTACGCAACTTATTTTATTGGGTATCGTTTGTTTTAGGCGGGAACTCTTGAATCTCTTAGTTTGTTCATACAATTTGCTTATATATTCTTTCCGTATAAACACTATTGTATTGTTCTTAATGGTATACTCTTCCTGTACTAATCATATTTTTAGTACAATTTTCTGTACTAATCATGTTTTTAGTACAATGTACTTAAAAAACTGTAAATCAATTATTTATTTCAGCGTAAAATAAACTAAAAATATTTTTAAAACAAACGTAATGTTCTTTTATAATATAACATAAATATAAAGAAAGTATGTATGTAATTAAATAAAAGAAATATAAGTATAAAGATGTTTAAAAATTTGATTAGTGTTAAATGAAATCTGTGATTAACAGCTGTTTTTGGTTTTTATTTAAAACTTTGTAGATTTCATGTTGAGCTAGTGTTTTATTACTATCTCGTTGATATAAGAGAGCTCAACGTCAAAATCATTTCGTAGAAAATGATTGCTTAATTTTCGTCCCAATTCAACTCACGGATATTTTTTGTAATGAATGCAATTCGTCCAGACTGCGTGATCAGATTTTGTTAAACGTATTAAATAAAGTATTGTGTAGATTGAGGGATAGATTCATAAAAACGATTTTTTTATTTTATATAAAAGCAACTGTGCTGTAATTTCGTACAAATAAGACGATTGCCAGAATATTTTATTAATGTGTTTATTTTATTTATTTATAATTAAAGAATTTTTTTATTTTATCAAAAAAAATGAGTATCAAAATAATAAATGAGTATATTTGTTTTCAAAATTTAACAAAATGACAGCATGCTATATTTGATTGCTCTCTTTTTCTCGTGAAAAACTGCGCAATAAATGTATAAAATGTTATATTTAAATTGTGTGCATATTTTGTGACGTTATTACGGATGATTCATTAGCTTTATAAATGGTTTTCCGGTAGGGCGATTGTGATTCATGTTGGGTGCGAATTATTTATTCTCGTGATTTTCCTTTCTTTTAGTTGATTCGTTGACACGAATCTGCGTCGCATTTAATTTTTAACATGTTTACGAGATTATTAATTTGTCTTTTTTATTGTTATTTTGTTTTTTGAATTCAAATTAGATAACTTTGCACACATCCGTCGATGTAAGATTGCGATATTCAAATCACACCGTGGGATTACATCATTGTTATACGAGACATCGTGTTCGGCTAACGCCGGTTTACTATGACTGGTTTCGGTGCTTATGCACTCGGTGAATAGTTTGACTATCCTACACTAGATGTCAGACTACAAATATGTTTCACGTGTATACTGCATGCATTAACTGCGTTCGATAATAATGTTTTATTTATTCTTAACAATTAATGTAAATCGCCATGTTATCTTCATATAGATTTCCATTTAATTAAATTGTCGATTTTCCATGCCCGTGGTACGGTTTGGTGGAAAATGATTTTTTTGCGCGCTTGACAAGTACAAATAGTCAGTGCTCAATCTCTAACTCAACCCCAGTTATTCGTACTTTTGTTGTTAGGAACGTTTGTGGTAGGGGAATGATGGAAATGTGTATTGACTTCGAAATCGGTCTACTTTTTCATTATTGTCGACCGCATAATATCGATGTGCTTTATTAGGGTGAAACGTCGATGGATTTTATTTATTTTCTTCTCTCTTCTTTTGCCTCGTTTGTTATGTGATTATCTAGAAAGGGCTCGAATATTGGGTTATTAAGCAAAAACAATCGGTTATTTTTATAAAAAAGATTTTGTAAAACTGAAACTAGGGTTAAAAAAGTTTATTCAAGATTTGTTCTATTGTTTATATTTTTGCCAATGATTCGATTTAGCGTTTGTTTTTGATTAAGGGTGTGACTCTTAGAAAAATCATTAAGAATTGATGGTTAATGATATAGTTAAAATTATATTTTAATGTTTTAAAATATAATTTTAGGTTAATGATATAGTTAAAGTTATATTTTAATGTTTTTATATAATTTAATTTTTACATTTTTTAATATAATAATAATTGGAAATGATATATTTTATATTTTATTTATATTAGTTTTATATTTTTCCTAAATATTAAATACATTTTTAAGAATTAAATTTGAGAATGAATTACTTATGTGTTTAGGAACCTTGACATATATTTGTCAGTAAATCTGTTTTACTACAATAATATTAAGAAATTAATCAATATCAGTAAATTTCTTTCTAAATCGAATTAAAAAATCCTTCGATTAATTTTCAAATATATTGATGAATTTGAAAATACTATATTTAGATAATTTCTATAAAATGCATTTGAAAAAGAAAACATTTAATAATATTAGTTTATTATTAAATAAGTTGTAGGTACTACTAAGTGTACTTGCGAAAAATTGTATTTGATATCAATTTCATTCAAGTATTTATAAATAAAGATATTTTTTCAAAAATGCTAAATTATTTGCAACCTAAAATAACGTTTTTTCTACTTATTTAACATATATGAATTTTGTTATGTGTGATTATTTTTGTGGTATTATATTGTAAAAAGAGATTATCATTATTATTTTGCATTTTTACTGGCTGAAATTAAATTAATATCTACATTTTATTGTTTTTTTCATCGATGCCAGCAAAAGGAGATACGAGGTGGAAATACGTTCTGTGCTTACGTCTTTATTCATTCTACTTTCTTGGTTTTTATAACTAAATTCAAAACGGGACATAAAACCTGGTAACTAGGTTGTTTAACGATGATAGCAGAGAAAAGAAGGGGGATCGAAATGATCAAAAGACCCACAAATTCTCTTATTTTACTGGCTGAAATTTTGAGCTTGTCCCATTTGAATCCATTACTCTCGTTTCCTTATAATCTCCTTTATATATTACATTCTCTTTCTTTTCTAGAATTCGTTTTATTTAAGTATAAATTTGCCTTTTTTGCTCTTAAAAAATCGTTTATGGAACTATTTAAATTTTAATGTGCATTAGAGGAATTTTGTGGTTGTTTAACAAAACTGATTATTTTGTTTTATTTTTATATTGATTTCAATTATGTACAAATTAAAAATGTTACATTACATTGTTTATACTGCGTAATTCACAGATAATTTGAAGAGAAAAATATTTTTTACTGGCTAGACGGTTATTTTAATACTTAACGAATTAGCCAGTATTAAAATTCGTTCAATTAAATTTTTCTCAATTATATTATTTTTAATTAGATTAATTTTATATTCTATTGTAAAATATTTACTTTTGATGAATATTTAAATTGATTAAAATTATTTAAAATAAATCATATAAGATTGTATGTTGTTTTTTTATTACTATGTATTTATTTCTAGTCATATTTAATTATTAACCTATATTATTTTTGTTTAATTATTTTAATTTATTAGCATAATAAAGTTTTATTTAGCTTCCTGCAATGTTATTCACAACAATTGCGTTAGGTTCATTCGACTGTTAACCGTTTTCTGAACGTAATTTCTCCATTTTCTCTCTTTCTTGGTTTTTTCCTCTATATATCGAGGATTTAATAAATGGTAAATTAAATTATGTTAGAATTTGTCGATAGTTTCATATTTATATTACATTTAGTAACTTTGAAACCCTCGCAAATTATTTCAATTGTACACACCTGCATACAAGTGGGCGAAGTGTACATGCTTTCGGAACAAGTTCGACCAGATTATTCGTTTTCTATTTTCTAATATTTATCTTGAAGAAGAACTTAATGTTTTATATTAATTTAGTAGCGTTTTTATGATCAGCAATGTCCATTGTTTAACATTGAAAAGTTAGTTCCGTTGATAGGATTGTCTACATTCTCGCACATGAATGGTTTCTTTGTCGCGCGTATTTTTATTATTATAATGTAAAAGGTGTATCTTTTTTGTTTATTATATATATATATATATATATATATATATATATATATATATATATATATCATTTAATAAACACTGCTGTAGGTAGATATTTTGCTATAGGTGAAATTAATACCGTTTAAATGCGATACTGTTGTAACGAAATTATTTTGAAATGCATACACCTTGTATAATATATTTAAAATATCAAATTTTATACTTCATTTTGTTTTAGTTCATATATATATTATTAAAATAAGAAAATAGACGAGAATTTTGCGCAATATTTGCAAAATTCAAATGAGATTTTGCCATGAGTTTTGAAATTCTCTGCTTATCGTATTTTTTGAGCTAATTATTTGCAGTTATTGTAATATTAATGATGAAGAATACAGTATATAAAGTATTCTTTATTTATTTATTTTATTCCGGTTGACTATTTTTTTATAATTCTAATTATTGATACATTAGTAATTAATTTAATAAAAATACACATTGAGACGATATATAAATATTTTTTTTAAGAGATATGTTTATTTCATATAAATGTTGTTTTTATAATATTTTATTTCATTTATCTAGAATTTTCTTTCCGATTTAGATTAGTATGATTTAATTAATTTCTATTGGATATGTTTGGTTTGTTGCTTTTTTTTTGTCCGGCTGAAGTATTTCATGCAGAGTTAGAGCTTTTAACAATTCCACCCACCTCGTCTTTGAACGATGAAAATGCGTTTACTCTTCGTCAATTAACTCGAATTCACGTTTTTCGTCACGCGAGTCGCTCGTTTTATTTTCATGACGTCCTTTTTCCGGAGGCGTATCCTCTGGGGAACTGGTCGTTTCTCACCTGGCTTTGATCTCCTGTGGGTGAGAGTAATTCTACCATTGTGATTCACGCTATTATGAATCCGACCAGGTGGGCGATGCAATTTAACTTGACTACTTTCAGCTAAATTATCATTGCGCACTATTTGCAAGTCGGTGAACTGCTGCAATCGTTTCATTATTATTGAACCTTGCTCTGTGCAGATAAATTATCTCGTTAATGAGAAAGTCGGGCAGAAGTCTTTTTTTGACCCGCATCATCTGCAAAACGCGTGTACAACAATCTCATCTTGGTCGGCGTTACTCACAAGTCTTTTTTTATATATAAATACACTGTAACACCCTCGCTCGTGAATTGCTTCACTTCAGTAGCTTCATTTCAGACGTCTTCAGCGACGTTGACCGACGCTCCGCGTGAAGCCGGATGACTTCGAATAGTGCAGTTCAGCATTTGCCCACAAACGGTGGACACGTATTTAGATTATTCGTTTGCATTAATCTATTTTTTGTGAATATGTTTGCTTGGGCGCGCGATACCGTTTCCTACTATTGGCATAGATTAAGGGGCAGCAAACCTATCACCAAGCCAGTAAGTTTGCCTAAATTACTGTATACTCTGTTTTATTTCTATCAGCGACTTTATTATCTATTTATTCTTAAGTATTTGTTTTAATTTTCTATGTTATATTTAATGTTTCAACTGTTTCTATGTTAGAAATTTAACATATTAAATTTATTAAAATTTGACATTAGTGGGTTTACATCCATGTACTTTTTCTTGTTTAATTTTATGATCGTTTTTAACCCAGCAAACGTTTTGATAGTATATAATACCAAAATATTCCTGTCATTTTTCATTATTACTTAAGGTACTGCATTTTATTTTATTTGTAATGGCATTTTAGTTTGTTGACTTAAGTGATAAGGTTTTTCGATTTTTATTTTCAATGCAATGGGAGTTTTGTAGACAAGAAACGTGAAAAGGAAGTTTACCAATTTGACATTGTGTCAAACAGCTTTATCGTACGAGCTATAAAGGCAATGACCCGTGTTTTCAATACTCTGGGCGCCAAATGTGTCTCGGATCATTTCGAAAGCATCGATAACCGGTAAACGTGCATGTTATATATTTTTTCAAAAGATATTAATACATAAAAAATAGCGAACGTCTATTATTATGTGTGTTATTTTTTCGTCATTCTACTGGTGGCAAAATGTGGATGGCATTGAAAGATACGATGACACATTAAAAAGTGTGAAAACATTGTATTTTAAACCAGTCGTTCTGGCATCAGTCGGGGGATCTCATTTAGCTGAATTCCATGAAATATTCGAGGGTGTTGTCTGTAGAGTTAAAGGAGAACACGAAGATTTGAGGCGGTGGTCCGTTGTCTGATGAACCGTCCGGCTTTGGCGAGAGTGCAGCTGTTATTTTTAGCGTCTGAATTCGAGGTCAATGTTACTGTCCGTCGCCGCCCCCGCGGCTGTCGGCGCATCTGGATCCGCCACTCCATATCTGGGATTGCATTTTTTCTTTATAACATCCCCTCGTACCCACTTATTTATTGCTCGCATTAATGATTAATTTTTAACGCTGATTGTGATGTTAGGTTTAATGCACTCCATTCTACCGTTATCGTTAACACTTTTTCGTTATACAAAGTTGTGTCATGTCAGGTCCTTAAAAATATTAATATAAAGATTGAAAGATAAGCGTAGGTTTTTTTTTATGGATAATATTGTCTGTTGTTTCATATCCACTAATTTTGTTGTTGAGTGTACTCAACTTCTGATTCATTATTAGCGCTTGTTTCTAGGCTAATATCTTTTTCTTTTATTTATCTTATGTTTGCTTTAAATAATATATTTTGTAATAATAATATTTAATCAATTACGCAATCGAAAGATTTTTCATTACTTTCAAATATATAGACGATATTTTTGTTTTTAAATACAAATATCATAATGCTTGTGTGTATTTCCTTTTCCTCATTTTGAATTCATTTCAACGCCATCTATAGATCAGTAGTAATCATATAATTAATTATTTTCACGGTATTTACCCATACGTAATGTGCAGCGTGTGCATGATTTGTTAATTATTAGAAATAAAAAATAATGTAAATCGATAGTAATAATTTTTAATTATTAACAATACAGAATTTATCATACAAATAATGTAAATTGAAATGAAATCTTTATATGAATTTGAAAATGAAAAAAAAACTTACTTTGTTTAAAAAATACATACATATTTTTATTTATATATCTATTGTACACTGGTATAGTCATTCCAAAAACATTTGATACAGATAAATTATTCTTTACCACTACTATATTTATTGTTCTTTCGATATAAATGACGATTTGTATTTTTAATATCTATGAAGTTAATAAATTTTATGTCATTTTCTATCGACCCTGGTTATGTGCATTTGCTAAACACATACCTTGCTTTCGTTATCTGACCATAATGAAGTTATGAGTCCATTGTCGTCATGTACTTTACCATGTTTGTAATTTATAATAATGTGTAAACATATACGTACACATATACCTATTGAAGAATGACGTGCACTATGTGCATTTTTTTGTATATATAGCATACAGCTAATAAGTTGTGAAATTACATGTTTCTTGTATATTCTCGTATATATTATAAAATATTTTTTTTCCGGATCTTAACGACAATTATATATCCCCCTCGTTGAAAGTGCGAATAATTCGCGTCTCGTCTTTCGTTTATGAGTTGTGTATTTGTAATTATGAAAATGTTTGTTTCCCATCTATATGTGGTTTGTGGAACGTTTACCCGAAAATCCTTCTAGGGAATTGTTAACAATAGAAAACTTCTCTAATCCTCGTCAAGGGTTAAAGTTGAAGGCTTTTCAAGTTGCTTTGTCTTTACTTTTTAGAACTGTATATAGTGGCTTTTGCACATAAGTAATTACCTAAGAACATATTGATTTTCTGATCCTATTTAGATTTGAAGTTTAATTAGAGATTCAGTATAGATATTGTACCTTTAATAATAGACAACATTACAAAAATAATCTATTATGAGTTTTTATCATAAAAAAATATTTATTTTATTTCTATTATATTATTTCAATTGTATTAATATAAAAATGTTTGTGCAATATTTTAATTATCAATATATTTAGTATATTTTCTGAAGTATTTGTACATAAAGAATTTTAACGTTTTAATCGAATATTTAAAGTATATATTATGAGAAGGTAATGTATAATTTTGAGATTGTACAAATCATTGAAAATTATATAGTTGTTCTGTTTATTTCTTTGGAATATCGTAGATAAAATTCGAATGTTCGAGAATTTTTCCATTCGTTTCATGTTTTGAAAATTGCTGTGTAGCCAATACAGAAAATGTCTGTATTGACTACACAGAAATGCTTGGATGCGACAAAACCAACGATGGAGATGCTAAATTGGAAATCGTACATGACACAACGGCGACGGGATGATGAGTAACCGAATATTTCAGGGAGTAGGCGCATCAGTAAGCGATTATTATTATTATTTGTCAGTTGTGTATAATGTCACCTCTGCGAGTCATTTTAGTTGAGTCAATCGATTTTAAACTGGTTAAGGTATTCTGAACAAAATATACAATTTGAAGATTAATGAGGTGGCTAAAATTGACCCTTAAAGTTTAAATCGACGGTTTACATTTTGTAACGAGTTTTTTCTGATCTATAGAGATAAAAGGTGTTTTACTATACTCTTCACATTGCGTTCACCTTTTGAATATGTTAATGTAAAATCGTATTCGGTGCAAATACAAAACATTAAAATATTTTATTTTCAAATGACCGTCACCTTCTTGGAATTTTTTTGATGATTCACATATTTAGAATATTTTTTGCATTTATTTGAAATATGACTATCAATTGGCATATTTGTACAGTGTATCTTGTATTATTTTGTATATGTAATATATACACGATATGTTTAAATATATATTCTAATATAATTGCAAAAAATATTGAGATATTGCACAATGCGTGTTTCAGGTATAAACGAAATGTTTCATCATAAATCTTCCTCATATCTCATATAAGACGTTTTGATCTTGTTTATATAAATTATTAATAAAACTGTCAAATATTTGAATTATAAATTAACTTTTTTATTATTATCGAAACCTAGTGTTTAGCTTTCAAGTTACAACATTAATGTTTTTATCTGAAGTTACTATATACAATATGTTACTATGCGTGCGTTAAAAATAAATAAGTAACAAGAAACTGGTTTAATGAACGGTAAAAATGTGCATTTATATTGTCGAGTATTTCATGAGATATGACTCAGTGTTTGGATGCGGGCGTTAAAATTGTCACAATATAAAATTTTTTGTGATCCAAACGATAGCAAAACCTCATAATCACGACAGACATCAGTTTCCGGTCATTTATAAAATAAATATTATTATGTATATAATACAAATTTCATATATTATGTATGTTGTATGGTTGGGTTGTTAACTTTTGTTTTCACGTGAGTTTTCAATAAAAAAGAATGTTTTGAAATAAATATATAAGATTATATAACATATTTATATGTGATTTGATGTTCTTGTAAGGATATATGCTGTTGTAAGGATATATGTGTAAATAAATATGCTGTATGTGGTATAGCATATATATTTTATATGATGGACGTGTTCGCATATTTCTTAATTTTTATTATTACAGTCGATTATTTCTTACTTTGATATTAATAATTTATGTTTTATCTTAAGCAATTGAAACAATCATGTTAATTTCACCGTACAACTGACTGATTTAATTGCTAACAAATAAAATAACATATTAGCTTATTTACATCACTTATACGCATTTGTAAACATTATTTAATAGCAAATGTTCAAATAAAAAAAAAACACGCAATTTTCTTATGAAAGTACACATATTTATAGTAATAATTGTAATTTTGTGTGCAATGTAATTTTTGCAAATTGGATGTTTTAACTTTAACATTATATATATATATATATATATATATATATATATATATATATATATATATATATATACCTACTATATATATATATATATATATATACCTACTATATATATATAATATGTTTTTTTTAGTTTTCATATATACATAGTGTGTGTGTGTGTGTGTATATATAAAAGAAATATGCGTTTCTGTTTGCAAGTAAATTAGCTTCTAGATCTCATGTATTGATATGTCCAGTGTTTCGTTTTTCATATGTTTTGATTGATGGCAACTTGAGTTTCGCATATCCAGATATATTTCCAAGACTAATTGCGAAACCGGTCAATTTTTGAATGGCAGCAGTTACCGACACACGTATTCATACACACAATCGGTTTTCGCGAACACCATAAGCGATAATAACCTTCAATGCCTGTCTGTTTATTAGTAGCGTTGACTTTTCACTATTACATTGTATGAGAGGGTATTTGAAGATTGTTTGATCCTTGAATTGTGCTTTACATTTGTACACAAAACACACTTCACACTACTGCAATTATTGATTTTTGCTATATATTTTATATATATTATATTAATAATTGATTAATTAGATTTTTCGATGATACTAGTTGAGTATCGTTCATATTAAAGTTTTCGATTGTTTTTATTTATATTTAGTATATTTTGCTTGGAAAAAAAATATTTCATTAAAATAATAATATTTGCACATTATTTTTTAAAAAATTTCGGTTTAGATAGATTTTTAATCACGTCGATTCTATATTTACGTCTAATTCAGCTTCGCCATCTACCGTTTAATGGACGTGGTTTATTAGTTCATTTTAGCGAGTTTATCTCGTTAATCTCCAGATGGCGTTCAAGTCCGAATTAGTTACATTTTTGGTGAGCATAGAAAAAATACAGATAATTTATTAAATTGTCGAGAACCTTTTGTTTTAAATATATGTATACACACACACACGTGTGTGTGTATATGTATTTACCAATATTTACAATTTCTCGTAATCAATTCACTTTCGCGAAATTTTTATGGCGCTTTAGCGTTGAACGATTGACGATTATTTTTGTTGGCATCAAATGTCTAAAACGCAGTTATATTATGACTACCTCGTAAATATTATGATAATTCAGCATGTTAAAATGTAATTAAACGATTTCTAAATAAATTTATGGCAGAAATCAGTGGAATCACGCGCATCATATTTTACATATGTTATGACACTGTTATTTGTCTTTTTTTTGTATTAGAGAGATGCTCATATTAATAATTATTATTTTTAGTTAAATAATTGATCAATAATATTCTTAATATTTATTGAATATTATTTTTTTATTACTTTAAAAGATTATTTCAGCGTACATAATTTGTTTACGTATTACTTGAGTTTCCTTCGTAATTTTTTTCCATTGTTTGAATTTTTCAGGGGGGGGGGAGAGTTGGGTTGATGAACTTTGTAAATTATAATATTTATAAAGGTTGAATAAAGGGACTGTATAAAAATAAAATTCTAAATTATGCTCTCGTTTAATTACCCATTTTAAAATATGCGTGTCCAAATGCAGTTATATGTACATATATATATAGCTTTTACACACACATATTAAAGATCTTTAAAATGTTTTCTAATGTTTTTCGAATGAAATTGTTGATTAATTTTTAAAATTCTACAATATTGATTTTTTTCAATGCATTTGTTGTTATTTAAATTTATGGTGATATTGTAATATTTTGGAGGCTCCGTTTTTTTATATTTTTGAATCCATATTTTTACATGCACTTAAAAGAAATCGGTTTTATTTTTTAAAAGATATCTTTTTTTTTTCCTCTTACATGTAGTAATAAAAATAATATTCGATTGTTTTAAAAGATTTTTGTAAGTAGAAATTATAAAATTTATATTTGAATATACTATGAATTATGTTGAATCTCCGTTAAGACATAAATAAAATTGTTCGTATTGTTCTTGTTGAAGAATTCAAACCACGTATTTCACTTCCGTAGCAGTTAGTTGGACTATCAATCTTTAACGGCTCGTACGTTGCTTTCTAAGGGTGCATGCGTGTAATATATGTGTATGTTCCTTTAGTACATGGTAATTCGTAGGCACAGTTAATGTCCTGTGACGTACGCAAATTGGAACTAGCACAAAAAGAAGGGAACGGCGATGAACAAAACGTTCCCGAAGTGAACAAGGAATAAGAGACGGAGAAAGCCTCGAATGTCTGGCGGATATCTATTGTTAAGATGTTAAAAGGGAGAGAAATTATCAGGAAGGAGATTAGACTTAAATGTTGAAGTATCGTCGTGTCACCCGTATGAGTAATTTGTGATACTACCTTGTAAATACTTTTTATATGCAATTTTCTGATAAAATTCCATTATTTCATTTTAAAAATTATTGTTTCTAATTTTCTTTTTAAATACTTAATGATTTTAGTTAAATTATGCGAAAATTTTAATTATCATTTTAAAATTTACTTCGTAAGTAAATCTCAATATTTTATACTTATAATAAAATTATGATATAAGATTAATAATAATACAACATATTTTCGTTAATAATACAATATATTTTTAAAGAAAAAAAAAATACTTTTTTCTAGATTCGACAGTGGGTAAAGTCAATTTTTTATATGAAATATATGAGGTATTTCCGATAAGGTTTTTCCCTCTCTTGTATAACACATTGTTATGAGGGTGTGTTCGTACACCATGTAGTTACGTGTTTAGCATATTCAGATATTTCCTTGAGATATTATCTGGCCACCAGTGTTGTGTGGAAGATCGTTTTCTTTTTATACTCGTCCTTTTTTTATAAATGTCTCTTTCGTATTTATATTCTGTCGAAACGCGTGTTGCAAATAAAGACACGTTTAAAGATTCATATAGTTATTTGCGAATAAATCGATTCAAGTGTCGCGATTATGAATCTAGATATTGGATTACATTTTTTATTTTTCTAATATTACATCTGAATTGCGATTGTGTGAATAATTTTATTCTTTCTCATAGTATTTCTGCTGTTTGAAGATTATTGGATTTAGCCAGAGAAACAACAGCTGTAAGGACAACAGATGTTTGCTGAGAAAGTTTTAATCTTTGGCTTCTCTGGGATTTTGGAATTTTTAATCCGTTTATATTGCGCATTTTGCCACAAGAAATTATTCGTCGTTTATTAAAATTTTATCGCGGCCATAAATCATTTTTATCGAATCGAATATTGGAAAATTCTTTATATTAACTATTATATTATAAATATATATTTACGCTTATTTACGCTTTGTGGGTATATTTGGGATCTGGAAATTGATATTATAAATTTTTAATTTCAGATTTCACACATTCATACATTCTATTTGTAATATTAAATATTACTTAACAAAACTTTATATAAAATATGTATATTTTTATATTTAAATATATTTTTATTGGAGGTAGTCGAAAATTAACGGATTACGGAAAAATAATTCTTACTTTACCATTAAGAACTGTTGTTTTAATTAGAATTAGTAATCTAATTTTAATTCGTAAATGGTATTTCTTATTTTGTTATTTAATATTTAACTTAAATATTATATTAATTTTTCAGATATTCCGTTTTAACGTTATTAAAAAAATTAATATAAATGATATATGTATATAGATAATAATATTAAAATTTTTAGAGTCGTTTTCTATGCATTCTCATTCATAGTTACAAAACGAATGTTTTGCAATATGAATGAGAATGCAAAAGAAAATGCGCACAATAAGTCTAACTATAATTGTACCCGAACCCACCCACAGTATTTACGTTTCGAATTCGATTTACGACTCCATCGTCACGGTTTTCAGTGCCGCATAATTTAGATAATTGTTCGAATAAATTTAGTGCAAAGATGTTTTGGCTACGTCTATGAATGTGGGCATATCGAAGGACGCGAATAGGCCGCAAATTTCTGAAAATTACGCGGAAGTCTCAGCCGTAGCTGCGTTTCGATGCACGTTTCTACAGATATGAACTCTCCTGAAGTATTCGTGTCTTCGCCCACGTTCTTGGCAAATATCTTTTTTATATAGATTTATATTCCCTCATATTGCGCATCTGCTAACATTTATTTGCACCCATTTTAAGTAGAATCATGTATGTATATAGAATCATGTATATATATATATATATATAATGTATGAGATACATGTAGTACTCATACATTATACGTATTATATCTAAGGTAATGTTCATCATTTGAACATTACCTAGACATGAATGTGTTTTTTTACAGTTATTATTTTATACAAAATGTTTTTACTTTAAAAATGTACCTTTTATGGTTTATGCGATTATATATATATATATATATATATATATATATATATATATATATATATATATATATATATATATATTATTGAGAATACTGTATATATTATTTCGGTTTATTTATTTACCGTGATTATGATTATTTATTTATAATTATGATTATTTATTTGTACACTTATATTGTATGTGTGCATGGTGACATTATAAAGTTTGCTTTCATCTGTATTTCCAGAAATTTTCGATTATACTATAAAGTAGCGTTTCTTAAACATTTTGATAAGTGGAACTCTTTTTTAGTGGTCCCTTTTATTGTGGAACCCCTGTGGAGTACATTGTTTTAATTTTTTACACAGTATAAAATATATAAAAACGGCGGTTGTTTTTTTAGTACCAAAAATCTGGATAAAGAGCAAAAAAACGAGAACAACGAAATTCGAACGTTTCTCGTTTTTTTGGTTTTGTGTTTTTGGTCTTTATCCTGATTTTTCATACTAAAATAACGGTCTGTTCAAAATTTGGCGGCCCATCCCTGCTTATTATTCATAATTTTTTTATTTTGCGGACCATTTAGCTCCCAGGACATGGTGCCCCCCCCTTCTCCCTGCGCTACGTCACTGTTTGCGGAACCCCTAAGCGATCAGCGTTTCTTGAACACAGTTAAAGAAACGCAGCTATATGGAATTAAAAAAATGTGTTGAATGGATTATGACGCAGATTTTTCGATTTATGAGTACAAAGTTCACGAAAATAGTTTTCAAAAAAATATGCTAAGAAATTTTCTTCGTTTTAGCAATTTTATCTTGCTTATTTTTCTTTTCGTAAAGAAGGCAGTTTCGAAATTTTTCGACGTTCTCTAATAGTTTGACAGTGCCAACATGATGAAGAGCAATTTTTCTTGATCTTTTTTGATCGCAATTTAGATTAAACTTGTGATAATTGATCGTGTGGACTACATAAGCTGATTACGAAATTAGTATCCATGCATATTTTATAATAAAGAAATAACAAGAAAATTTGGTTTTGTTAGACTATATTTATTTTGTTGATATTGAATTTTAAAATAAAATACAGTTTTGTTTTGTGTGAAAGAAATATTTATTTTTGATATTTTAAATCGTTTCTCCAATATATTTTAGTAGTAAGGACATTGAGAAAAATGATATATTTTTGATATGATTTAACAGCTGTTAGTTTTAACTATCGTAAAAAATGACAGAATGACAGATTTTGAATTCAAGCAATGTAAAAGTTCAAGCGTCTTCCGATAACTATTAGTTGTGTTCAGAAATCCCGAAAAATATAAGTTGAAAAAATATTTTTCGTTGTCGTCCAATTGTTTACTGTTCATATTGGTATGTAAAGGCGATAATTTTACTGATTGTACTGCATGTCAAATTACCTGACTCCATACAATTAGAGATTTAATGACATGTATCATGTTAAGAATTTTAAGAATGCATATTTTGTGTGTAATTGTTTTTTTCCTTGTCTTATAATATTTTTTTGCTATGCGTGTGTTCAATTCTGACGTCTTCAATTTTTCAACTTTTATAACTTGTTCTATGGGAGTTTGACGTCGTATAAAATGTTTTTGTGTTTTTATGCAGGAAATTATTTTCTTTTACGATTTTTGCAGTCTGAGATATTTTCGTTATATATGCGGGTGTAGGTATTCCATTTTACATTTAATACTGTTGAGGAATCGCTGGAAATGTAAAATTGTATATTATAATTTTTTAATGGCTTTTACATCATACACACAAACATTTTGACAAGTCATAGCATAAGATTATTTTTCTTCTATCTTTACATCGAGAAGACCTTCGAAAATTAAATTTAAGTTGTTCATTTGACGTGTTTACTTGCACAGCTGTTCGTTTTTAAAGTTCATCTTGTTATTTTAATGTTTGTTGGAAAGACGATTTATATGTATGGTATATAGTTTTATTTATATTACGTAAAATAAATATGTAGTGTTTTTTCTATTAATTAAATATATGTATATAACTGTTATATTTATTCATTATAATATAATTGCCTTTATGTCACTAATATTCGTTTTTATAATTAAATATTTTATGATTTTAAATAATTTTAATTTCTCAATTACGCGTTAAAATTACTTATTGAGATATATGGATTATAAAATTAAGAAATGCCCTACTTTAAAATTTTGGTTTGTTTTATGTATATTTTTATCAATCTTTTTTTTTATTTTTAATAATGCATTTAAAATTATATTTTTAAATATCTTATAATGATTTCTATGACCTCGTTATTGTTCTAGTTTTAATTTTAATTTCAATATATGTTCGTCGTCGTTATAAATTTGCATTAGATTTGATTTTTGATGCCACTTTATAATAGTTTGGCATAGTATGAATTCTATTGATGAAATTCACATTGTATTCGCCAAATTGATGGTAGTGCGTATTTGTATGTTCAATGTCAACAAATAATAAATATATCACAATATAGATATATTGTTATAATTTATTATGAAAATATGCTTTAAATATCTCTAATCACACACACACACACACACACACACACACACACACATATATATATATATGTATATATATATATATATATATATGTATATATATATATATATTAAAAAAAGTTAATTGATAACTTAAAATTGTAATATATTTGTCAAATTTTCATTTTTTTTTCATTTTGTAAGGTTGTCTAAACAACCTTATTGTTGTTGTAAGCCTATCTAAGTACTTTTTGGATGAAATACAAACCATATAACTTCAAAATCGCATAAAAATAATCAAAATGTATTATAAAAGTTTTGTACCCACTCCAGTTGTACTTTGTGTTAATTTTGAATTGTGTATATATAAAAAGTTGATTTATATCTTTGTTGGTTAAATTAAGTTGTTTGGAATTTGTACCCCAATAATTTTCTGGTTGATGGAAATCGCGCGTTGTGTTCCAGGAAGGAAGGATTGTTCAATGGGAGGCGGTAAATGAATTAATAATACTTATTTATGTTAATACTGGAAGAGAACAGTTCGGCTAGTGGAACTTCGTTTCCGGCCAGGATATTGGTTACGCATACATTTTACTGTAGTGCTGAGCACTATAATAAAATGTATGCATTTTATTTATGCAGAGTCTCGTCTGTTTAGTAACAAAGCAATTTATCTTTTATTTAAATCTGACTGGATGCATTTTATATTCAAGTTCGTATTTTTTTCTATTTACGTCTGAAAACATGAATGTTTTTCAATTTATCGTATATTAATTCAATTTGGCTCAAGATTTTTTTTGCGATACTGTTTCTTAATAATATTGATAGATAATTTAAAATATATAATTTGCTTTTAAATATACAAATAATTATTTATTTATCATTTTGGAATATATTATTCTTGATAGCGGTGCTTTATAATTTGTATTTATAAAGACGACCGATACTATCTATAATATATACCAAGAAGCAGGCGTAAGGTTTTAATGAGATCGTCGACAACTTATTTTTGTCATAAAATTTTTTTGCGTCTCTAGGAAAAATGGAAAATCGAAAAACTTCTATTAGAAAATGTTCTATTATTAGTTAGTTGATGTGTTTAACTTCTATTTTTTTCATTTTGTTCACCGCCCACCGAACGTGTGTACATCAAGGCCGATTAGCGGATTTTGTAAACATGTCCCCTCCCCCAAAGTTTTCGTTTTACTTTTTTTCAGTTCTCCGCAGTTAATCCTTGCTTAAGCTCTGGATTTGGAAGATGTTTCTTATGTTTTTTAATTATATCGCACAATAAAATATCGTCGAATTGCGCTTCAGCAATCTTTTAGTAATTCAAATTAAAAATATATCAAAATTTTGAATATCTGTATACGTTTGTAATAAAATAGAATGTGACGAAATCTACCGAAAATTCTATTTTAATTTAAACAACAATTCTTTCCTCTGAGTAATACGGATATTCTTTCTTCTATTATATTTATTTTATTACTTTTATTAATTGTTTTCCAATAGTTACTAATATTCTTTTTTATTTTCATAATTATATTTTAATTTTTTCTGAATATCAAACTATCGTTTTTTTATTTTAAAATCTCTGTATAGTCATTTTATTTTAATTATATTAATTTTAACGTCTTATTTGTTTTGTTTACCTTTTGATACATTATATTTATAGCAAAAGGTTTAATAAATTCAAAATTACGAGTACTTGTAAACATAATCTTGAACATTCCCATAATTACCAGTATTTTACTTTAAGATTTTTACCCACGTAGTATTCTTACATTATCAGCATTTTTTAATTCTTAAACTTAATTATGCTGGTACTTAAGAAACTCTCCTTATGATTTTACAAGACATTCTCTTAAGTAATATTTGAAGCGCCATTATCCGTATTGATGGCGACTTAAAATTGACTTCGGACCGACAAGAGATCGCAAATTTCACATATGCGTCGTTACGTGTATTTCTAATGACATTGTCCGATGGTAAAGCGTTGAAGCGTGGTTTTCTACTCCAATAAATCCATCGATTCGACCTTGTGGAGTCAGAACAAATTTCAATCCGCACAAACATACAGATGATATGGATATACCGTAATGGCCGTGTTCGATCATACTAAATGGGATCATATGTATGGTAACCGTCGTATATATTATTCAATGCGTTCGTGATTGACGCGACAAATCGACACAATTGTCCACGAATGCAATGAACCGAATGATTCTTTTTAAACTACAATACAATTTATGTACATCACATTTCCGTGTCTATCCGTTTTGTAGTCGGTTTTGGTCATTGCGTCGCCGAATCGACGGACGACTCGATTTGATTTTTTCATTGAAAAACAAATCGATATCGATAGGGTTTCTTTTCTTATTGCGGTATTATAATTGAGTAAAAATCATAAGATCTTTCTGTTAAGAATTAAAAAAAAATAACATACTTTCTTTTTCTATTACAAGACAGTTTTTGATATATAAATCTTTTAGAATTGATCCAAAATATTTAGAACACTTTTAGTTTTCGTTCAACAAACTTCATTTTCATTGTAAAATTGATATTAAAATAATTGTACATATTAATTTTTCAACTTGAATTTAAAATATTATATAGGATTGTGTCAAAAAATCGAAAAGGTCGAAGTTGATTTTAAATTATTTTAATTTTAAATAATTATTCTTAATGTAAATTATAGACAAACATAAACAAGTTTATTATTAATAAAGATGTATGTGTGTGTGTGTGTCAGTCGGTGTATCAGTTATTCTAATTATTAAAGAGATCATAAAATTCAAATAATTTTAAAATTTATAACGAAATTAAAATTTTGTTTAGGCAATCTTATAATTGTTTTTTACTTATATTTTTATATTGTCATCACGTATTATGACTAATTTGTCTTTCAATTATTTATTACTAAAATGACAAATAAATATTGTTTTATTACTTAAGCAATGAAATTATTCTTCTTATATTTAATTTTCGTACATGTGACTATATAAACATTTTCCTTAAATTAGGAACTGCGAACGTGTTAATTATTTTTGATTTTATTTCATAATTATGATGTCGTGTATTAACCGATTATTTCGTGTTTGTTAAAGTGTTTGATGTTCGCTTTTGTTATTTTTTTTTGTTCTCGTTTTAATGAAGATTCATTAGTCGTCTGCCACATATGTATCATAACATTTATTAAGCAATCTATTTTATCCGACACGCCTATTTTATGTTAACCAATTTTAAATTTAGGAAAAGAAAGTATTGTATTCATTATGAATATGTCCTTTCGTCGCAATTTATATAAGCGGATAATGCGAGTAGGACGATGATTTATTATCTGTAATATGTAAATTGGAACGAAGGACGTCGAGGTTATTTAAAGTTATCAAAAGCAACAGAGTCTTGTTTAAAGGCATCGTGTACTGAATTTGAAATTTGCATCGTGTGGGTCTTATTTAAGAAATATGCATCTCTTCTCATTTGAGAAATTAATATAACGGTTGATCGGTTTCTTCTATATGTACTTTTGTATCAATGTCGAATAATTTTTAAGAAACCATTTTAATAATATATTTGTCGATACGGTAATTTAATTTGAAAATTATCGGAAAGTAACTGCAGTGCTTCGGGTTCAGTTCCATTACTATATTTTGAGATGATGATGAACAATTTTCGGTGGCTGAGAATTTTGGCGACTACCTAATCGATTTATTGGTTTTTTCCAGCGTTGACGTCCAGCACCGTCTGTGCACTACTATTTGCTACGTCAACGACGTGATTCCAAAAATTGACTCTGTTTACATTAGTGTTTTTTTTTCTCGCACACATATATCAGTCGAACGGCCTTGTCGAGCTGGCAGGAAAATTGTTTCGAAAAAATAGATTAGTTTTCACGATGATTTTTTTAATGCTTTTACTACGCGATATTATTAGTTTTTTATACTTCGAATGCTGACATGCGTCCTTAACGCCCAAAAAAGAAACATTCAAAGGTCACTCCATGTACGGGAGGAATCAGACTGCAGAATTGCCGAATGTCATTCTATTTCTCTTCCTCTATATAAAATGTGGGTTTGGTTCAATGCGTAGGTGAAATGTCTCGTCCTTCCCGCTGTGTTGATTCACCAATTTATCTCAATACAGAAATAGATGGGTGTCGGCCCTTCGTTTAATTGAAACGACGTGGTCGTCGATGCGTGTCCTGTTTCGAATACATCCATCGATCTGTTCATTATGTGTAACATTCTCAGTATGTAATCTAATACGGTGACTAGTCGGCGACCAATCGTAACCAGCGTGTGGCAAAATAAAAATATTTGGCTAAAAATGCGAAAATAAACCTCCGTGTCTTAAAGTCTATATAAATTGCGTCCTGCAAGCGTTGCAGCGCTCAGTCTTCTCAGTTCTCTCTCGTGGCACGATCAGCATCCCACATCACTCCACTCCCACATATAACTGAACGTTTAAGTATCTACGCTTCAATATGGAGGCTCAGGTATTTACGGTGCAGTTGGATATTACTTAGTGTTTCTTAATTTCATTTATTGCATTTAATTTTAATTATATCTATCTAATTAAGGATTTGTGTTATCGATCTTCTATTTTCGATTGATGATAAATGCAACATTATAATCATATTCATTTTTTTATTTTCCTTTATTAAATATCGAAAACATATACTTATTTTTATTATTTTATATATTTATGATTTTTAGTGCTTTATAATTTAATTTATAGTATTTTACTAGATACCTTAAATTTTCCACATAAAATAAATCGTTTTAACATATTTTTTTTGTTCTTTTAAAATATCTTTAATCTTTTTATTTTAGGCTGTTGAAATTCCGACTCCAGTGTCCAATGAAACAGAATCAAAGATCGAAACTGAAGCAACTGAAAAAGAAGTACCAAAAGTAGATGAGAAAACACCTGAAACTCCTGTAACAGAACCGATGACGAACGGCAGCAGTGCACCAGAAAGTCCTAAAGAAGAAATTAGACAAAATGGTGATTCCGCTTCAATTGAAGAACAGGCTCCTACTCCCGTTATTCCCGAACTTGTTAAACCCGTAGAGGCTGTTGAAGTGCCCAGTGTAGAATCTCTACCTATAAATGGTCTTAAAATTGAAGAAACAGTCGAAGAACCAAAAGCAGTCGTAGAAAATAAGCCAGATGTGACGTCTGAAGTAGTACCACCACAACTGGTTGAAGCAAAATCTGAAACCGTCGAAACTGAGGTTTGTGTCGCAAAGGAAAAAATCGAGATGAACGAGAGTGCTGAAACTGCACCACCTCCCCTGCCTGCAAATCCTCCACCTTCTTCCTTTACTCTATTTGCAGAATCGACAATGGCACCGCATCTAGTAGACAAAATTGTAGTTGGTGATATGCCTGTTGTAGACATAGATGCTTCTATTTCTTCTCTTCCTCCACCGATTCCTGAAACGGATAATGTACAGCAGGCAATAAGTGAATCGAACACTACTCCTGTATGTGAAAATAATCCTCCTATTGATAACGTGCTGTCTGCTTCGCCAAATGATAATGTCCAAAATCAATCGTCTCCCATTGCTGATGAGAAACAAACTGATTCCTCTATTATTCCTAATCAAAATGACGTAAATACTCCTTTAGAATCTGCATCTGTGGTTAACAATGAAATTAAAGAAGTTGTTGATAGTTGTGTTGTATCCAATGTAGTAGAAAACCTTGCTGTAGTGTCTGCCATTAAAACAGAAACTCCTGCTCCTGAACCTGAAATGAATTTAATCACTTCCTCAGACAACAAAGTTGCTTCTTCCACTGATAATATTGTTTCCTCAGATGATAAAGTTGTTATCTCCGATAGTAAAGTTGTTACTTCTGATGAAAAGCTTGCTGTCCTTGATGATAAAGTAGCTACCTCTGATGATAAAATTGTCATTCCTGATGAAAAAGTCGTTGCAACTGATAATAAAATTGTTCATTCTAATGATCAACCTGCTACAGAAGTTAATCCATCTGAACAGGAAGCAACAAAAGTATCTCCTGCAATAGAATTCGCTCCAATTTCGAATGTAATGGATATATCTGTGTCTGATAAAAAAGAAGTTGTAGAAATTGTTGAAAAACCTATAGAACAAAAAGAAAATATTTCTGTTGAATCTATTTCTAGCACTACTGAATCTAATCCCGCAAACACTAATATTTCTGAAACTAATGTAGTTAATAATGAAATTCAATCTTCTCAAGTTATTATTTCTAGTACTGAAATTAAAAATGAAATAGAAGTAAATTCTAGTTCCTTGCCTACAGAGGAAATTCAAAAGTCATCTGTTACCTCATTAGAAACCGTATCAAATATAAATTTGCCAGTTGTTGAAAGTAATCCTTCACCCCCTACAAATATTTCCGAATCTCCATTACCTCAAAGAACGCCATCTGATCCTGATATATCTGATAATGCACTTGTAGGACCATCATCTGATTCATTTCCCCCACCTCCACCCCCAGCGTCTTGTCCCGAATCAATGACTGAATTTTCCGTATCTGAGTCATTGCCACCACCCCCATCGGAAAGTTCACAACCTGATACAGTTTTAAATAGTCCAACATCAGAAATATCAGATTTTCCACCAAAAGATTTGCCATCGCCAGTTAAAACCGAACAAGTTATAGAGCAAAAGGACTCACTTGAGTCAGAGGCGTTACCAAATATCGAACCTCATGTAACAGAGACGACATCTACAGAAAGTGCGACTTCACCACCTGCAGACAAAACAACAGAAACTACTACCTCAAACCACGTAGCAGAGTCTCCCGTAGAACAAAAAATTGAGGAATCGCAGCAAGTTCCACCTGCAGATACAACACCCCAGGTGAATAGTACGAAAATGGAAAGTATTTTTGTCTTGTTTTGTTTGTGTCTGCCAAATAGATACATTATTAACATTGACTTGTTACGAGGTAAATTAATAACTTTGTGAAGCACTAAATCTTGTCGCCTGGGCTCTTTAATTTGTTTAGAGTATTTTCTACATACACATACAAATTATATATGTATATATATATATATATATATATATATATATATATATATATATATATATATATATATATATATATTATATATATAATATTAATAAAGTACGTGTTTTTCAGCATGTTTTTAGCAGATTAATTCATATGTAGTTATGAAACAAATCATTTCGGATTTTGTAATTGATCATATGTACCAGTTGTTTTTCCTTGATATCCTTCATCTTTAATCCTCATTATTTACCAATAGGGGCACTACAGCAAAACGTTCATCGTGTTTGAAAATTATATTGGAATATCAACGATTGTTTCTCTTTGTTTTCGTTTTATTTTGTACTTTTGTTTTTCAGATTATAACCTTTTATACATAAACATCGACGATATTTTACTAATTTAGTTTAAATTTTTGTTCTGTTTTATTCTCATATTTTTTTTGCTCGCTTTATTTGTTTGTTTAAAACAGGTAATAAACAAAATGTACCGTCATTGGCATGGTTCATTAAAATCTATTTCCTAAAATTAGTATTTCAACTACTGGGAAATTCATTTAGATTTTTGGAAGCATGCGTATTTTGTTTCCTTTTTTGGTTTTTATTTTTATTATTTGTTTTCAATCGTTATTTCAGCTCTGGAATGCAGAAAAAGTAAAGGAGTATTTATTTTATTTTTACTATCGTTAGTTTTTAGTTTTATTCAGTTGTTCTCAACTTTTTAAAAATGTTTTCTTCAAAAACGATGTATATTAAATGTAAATATTTTGTATTTTTTTTTTTTGCTAATTGTTAAAGAAATAAGAAATTTATAGTTATAAAATAATTGTTAAAATTTTGACATACACACACACAACTTTAATAGCGTTTGTTTTTATATTAAAAAAATCTTAATAATTATTTCTTTTATAGTGAATTGATTCATGAAATATTTTGATGATATAATAGCTGATATACTATGAGTGGAATTTGTTGAGAACTACTGTTTTAAGTAATAGATGCTTTTGCAATTTTTTAACAATTAGTGCATGGATTTTGCTTTATGTTGCATTTTAATATAATTTATTTTTATCATTGGCTTATACTTTTTTATTATTATTTTCATATAAAACAAGAATGATTAAACTCACAATTCATTTATGGTTATATTTTCACAAACATTGTCACAATAAAATATGTTGCTTTGCTTTTATGTCTATTTTAATATTGCTTTTACGTAATAACGTTTTTTTTATAATTTTAGGTAAAAACTGTAAGTGACGTTGTTGACGTTCCAATTGTAGAATCTGCAGCTGCTGTACCAGAACCTTCAGCGGATGTAAGTATATTTTAGTAAAGTATGTCATACGAAATTCAGAATTTACACATTTTATATATGTATTATTATTATTTTTAGACTGTCACTGCGGAAGAGTAATTTGAGTATCAGTTCAAGAGAGGAGGTTGTGTGTAAAATTAGTAATCAGAATGGACCTTATATAAACATTCATTTCTATTTAAAAAAATCACAACCTTGCGTCCTAAACATTGATCATTTCTACATCTAAGACTGATCATTTTCATACATATGACAACAGGGACTGCTACCAATATGTGTCAAAAAAAACCGGCCCAATTTTATATTAGCAATTGTATTTATTAGAGCATCCGAGTTTTTTTATATGAAGGGTGTCGTTATTATACAGAAATGGTATTTTTTAATATATTTCTTACATTTCCCACTAATTGGATGTTTATTTTTTCTTAATTAGAATATTTCATTAAAAATACTTACGATTTTATGTAAATTATATAAAGCATATAATTCTATAGTATATTGAACAATTTATAAAAATATGTGGTGGGAAACTCATATCGAATAGTTAAGAGATACCAATTCTGATCATATTTAGCAGTTCCCATTAACAAGATAACAACTTTTTTTATTTTGTATTCATTCATGACTTTCGATGCGATTTTTTCGTATCCGTTGTGAAATAAAATAATTAAAATTTAATAATCGTAAACTGTGGTTTCGAATTATTGTATCAATATTGTAATAACGAATTGCGCAAATTTTATCATTGGTCTTAATATGAATACTCTATAAGATATTATCTAAAAAAATACACTGTTTTAAGTTTTTTTAGTTTTTAAGCAAATTTTTGTATGTATTTGATTTGATTTTTTTATTTCTAAAAAATATTTTATATTATTGCTATTATTATTATTATTCCTTATATTTCAATCTTTAATGAAACTACAATTATAAAAATACAAATATGTTATTTTTTGTGTAAAAAGTGTTTGTATGAGAAAGTTGTCCTATGTTAAATATTTAATTGAATCACACCCCCATATTATAAATAATAAATTACATTTTTTTTTAAACAAGGTTTTTTTGATACGAATTCTTTACATTTATATATACCTTATATTTTATGAAAAATTGTAACTGTTAATTAATACAAAAAAGAAAATAATAACCTGTCGAATTAGAAATTGTGAAAAAATTGTATTCAATTTGACCAGTATACTTATTAAGGAAGTTTGTTACTTCTGTTATAACATAATATTATATATATATATATATAATGATAAATTAAATTTGTCAGTTTTTACATAGAGCGGGTGCTATTTGTAGTGTTTTTTGGGAGTGTAAAAGGTGCAGATATAGCCGTCGCTTAATAAAATATCATCGTGCGAGCTACGGTATACGGTTTTTTTAGATAAATATATTAGCAATAATATTATCATCAGTCTGATTACTCAATTATATCTGTTGTTAAGCTTTTTGAGAATCGAAAATTATTTGATGGTTAAAATCCATCGCCAACCAACTTGTATACTTTTTTTGAATGAAAAGAAAAATAAAATAATACATCGACCACGTTTTTTGAAATTTTTTTACGAAAAAAAAACTATAATTATTAAAAATAATAAAATGTGTAGAATCATCTCTTCCAATGAATGTAAGTTTTAGGATAGTCATTAAATATCAACATTTGTAATTTTATACGTTTATTATCCAAAAGTAGATGCTAGACAATTAAATTTATACTACGATGCCATGGATTAACATTAACCATAAAAAAGTGTGAGTGTAGACATTCCACTGCGTTATGCTGAAGTTTATATTGTGCAGCTAACGCATTCTTGCAGATATGTAATATTAGATTATTATAAATATGGATAAAACGTTGTAATTTTTTGTTTGTGGTTATTTTTCTTCATTCAACACAATTTGATGCAGACATGCAATACTTATATATACGCCATACAATTCTAAGTCAATCAGTTTTTGAGCATTTATAAATTCCATTATATTAGTTTCAATTGCGTTTTATACATGTAGAGCTCAGTATTCGCTTCTTTGTGCACTGCTTTTTCTACTTGATTTTTATAACGAATTGCAGTTGTTGAGATCTTCAATAAAACAGACAAGGCAGCTTTGTAAATTTTTCTTCCCAATTGTGTAGTCACCTGATGAGATTTTTTTCAATTGTAAATTTTCCAATACTTTTTTGTTTGGAATGTAGTCAGTTGGAAGGAATGTTGCTAGTGTTTAAAAGAGGAATTGACGAATGTTTAGATATTTTAGATGAAGAAAAAAAGAATATAGAAATGTTATTCTTTGGCGTTAATCATCTTATAATTTATGCACCTACAATTTATGTAATAAAGTTTCCCAAATTTGGGTCCTATCTCTATATGTAAGTGTCGATGTGTGGATGTCTTATAAATAAACTTGAAAATTATGTACATTTTGTTGTTTTTTTAATTACTTAAAACCTATTTCAACAATTTTAAGTATTTTCAATAAAAATATAATTATACATATAATTATTTTTAATTATAGAAAGTATATTGTATCACAAAGTGTCATATTGTTTTACATTTATTAATTTTGGGATAGTTGCAAAAGGATTTTTCTTAAAAAAAAACAACGCTGATAGTTTGACAAAATATATTTCCTTTCGCATTGTCATTACAAGTTTGAGTAATTTATGTAAATGTGTAATTATTTTAATTGTAAATAATGGTTTATTATTTTTTTACATACATTTCAAGATTTTACAATATTTTCTTTATTATTGATTTTAATAGTTTATTTATTATTGAGTATTATAAGTATTTTATTTAATTTAATTTAGAGCAATAGAAAATAGAATCGTTTGATTTGTCGTTTCATACTGCTATATTTTTAATCAATTTAAACAAAAAAAATCATTTCTAAATATAATTTAATATTTTTTTTAATAAAAAGGTAATTTTATTAATCCTCCATTATCAAGCTTTCGCGACTGAAACATTTTCATTATCAAATTCTTTCTAAATCTGATCAAGATCGCTAGTATATAACGTATTTAATTTATAAAGTGTACAAAAAATCCAGCTAAGCATGAACCTCTATTATCAGGATTTATTCCATTCCAACAATTAAACAGTATCTTTCTATCAACGCTAAGTTTCTTCAAACGCGTGGGAATTGTCATTCTTTGGTTTAATAGCTAAATCTAATTCAATAAATAAATTTCTATAGGTCGCATAACTGATGGGTTTCTGTTGCATACAAGTTGTTTTATATTCTTCATACATTTTAACAAGAGTGTAATGTGAAGGTAAATATCTCTTTTTTGTATACTTTGAATATGGAATTTCATACGAAGGGATTGATAATATGTGATTTCTCGCTATTTCTCTATCAAATTCAGATATTTTGTTTGGAGGCGTATGCCGACCTCGATGATCTCCAACAGGCATTCCAGATATTGCAGCTTGTGTTTTTAATAAAACATTGGTTACAAATTTATTTGTTTCACCTAATGTAGCTAGAAAACACTTTTTACATATTTCAATCATTTCTTCATTTAAATAAAGATGATATGTATGACTTAAAAAACGCATTTTTTGTCTATTTCTATCGCCAATTCCTTTTTTAGCAGTTTGCTTGCTTCTAGTAGTTATGAGTCTGGAAATATAAGCTACTCTTTTAGCATAATCTCCCATGTTCCAGTATTCTTCGAATATTTTTTTTCTATCTTCGTCTTTAAAACGATCATTACACCTTTTTCTGCAGACTTCTAATGTTTTCATTTGTCTAGATGCAACAGCTTTTCCTTTCTCTGTAATATAATATTCACCTTTATTTCTCTTTACTTTTCTTTCAGCTCTTATATCCCTTGATCTATTTTTTAAGCTGATTCTTTTTTTTCGTTTAGATTTAACTATTTCTAAAGTTATTTCATGATCTTCTTTTTTATCACATTCCGCATTGAATGCGTTTGGTTTATCAATATTATTATTATTATTTTGATTTTTATGAATACTTAAAGATGAGATTTTTTGAATTTTATGGTATTCTAATTTGGATTTAGAAACTGTTCGTATTTTTTTTTGTAATTTTGTTTCGATATCAGATGAACTAAAAGAGTCAGATTTTTTGTCCATCAAATAAGATATATTTTCATCAGATTCTATAAATTCTCTTGTTTCACTTGGAATTGAAGAAATTGTATCTAAAAGTGATAGGAACCCAATTCATACAAATATATTCATATAATAAGTAAAAAAAAACTTTTAATATAATGCCGAGAATAGGTTTGTCAGATGGAATTAATTATCTTTTAGAATTTTGATTGTAAATAAATAAATTAAAAAAATAACGACTTAAAGGAATACAGATTTATAGTGAGAAATTACGTTAAATATAAATATTACTGGAAGATAATAGAGAATATATAGTGTGAATAAATTGGAATGATAGAAAATCAGTATAGGAATTGTGGGTGAAAGGGTATAAGTCACGAGTCCAATTTGATTTATATCATTTTTATTGATCAAAATTATTTCTTTATTCAAAAAATATTATTCATCAAGACTATATATCGATTTTGATGAAATTTCAATGATAGAATTTATATTTTTGAGACTTATACTCTTTCAATCAAAATTATTAACACATAAACATAAATTTATATACAATGTAGACATAAATGCCATAAATATATTTTATTGCACATATTTTAGAGATTACGTATATATTAAAAAAATGTGTAATTTAATATTATTTCATATAATTTAGCCAACGTATCAAAACAATTTAATAAAGTGAATTGAGTATTCATAATGTATTATATTGCTGTTCTAACATCTCAATTAAATTATCCAATTCAGATTTTGTTAACTCCACACTGATGACATCTGACGATTTTTTATCATGACATAAAGTGTATATATCCAAATTAACAAGAGGATATTTCATTACAGTTGATGAACTGTTACCTAAAATCCATTTAACTTTCCAATCAAAGTCATCTAAAATCGGTTTTATAGAAGCATTGTGTTGTTTCATGAGCGCTTTTGTGATATCCACTTTTCTAGCTGCTATGAGTTCTACTAGGAATGTACTTTTATCACTATCGAATATTTTATTTAATATGTCGAGTTTTTGAGAATCTGTATAATACATAATTTCAACAATGATTTTGGTTATTTCTTTTTTTATTGTAATCGAATCCTGTTTAGTCCAATCCAGATTTGAAACTATATTTTGCCATGGCTCTGGTATAAAACCACTCATTTCATTGATTAGAGATTCAGTTAACTGAAATTTTATAAAAATATTTGCTAACGTTAAATTATTTCGGTATATAAAATTTTATAAATTATATTCATAAGTATCAAATATTTATAATACATCTTTGGTTATCTAATCGAATAATGTTATCTTGATATTAAATTATAATTATAATTTATTGAAGAAATGGAAATATACGATTTGATAATTTAGACAACTTACTTGTGAAAATTTTTCAAATGGTAAAACATTGAGTGCGGCCATATTTACTAAGAAATAATGAAAAACAATACCATATAATCAATGTAGCTAAAACTGTCAAAATAGTGTTGTTAGCAGGAAAAATATATTTAATAAAAAAAAGGAAAACGGAATAAACTTAAAATGTTCAATTATTAATCTTTTGTACTAGTTTTTTATCAATATTAACATCGTGATCGGGTATTTCATTTGTATGTCGACATTATGTCGCTAATTTTTAATTCATTAGATAGTTACATTCTAAATGACATTTATTGTTATATTTTAAAAATTGTTTGAATTTATTTTTATTCATGAATTAATATATTGTAAAATTTTAAGTTTACACTAGAATACACAATGATGACATCATAAAAATAATATTTAATCTTTTTATTCGCGAGTTTAATATGAACTACTAGAAATAATATCTGTTTAAACGATATAATAAATAAAAAAGAAATGAAATATATAATGTATATTTTCACAATAACAAAATAAATTATAAATTATATATATTTAATTTTAAAATCTAATATGATCTAGGTATTATTTTTAATAAATTTATTTTTTGATGTTTTTAACTTGAAATATATTGTTGGTACACGTTATAGAAGGAAAGTTATTTTTTAAGTTGGCCACACTGGAACACCGACGATTGGCTTCGTTGCCGGCAACATGGCGGAGTATTTGGCGGCGATTTTCGGCACCGAAAAGGACAAGTAATATGCCGAAATAATTGTTATTTTATGCGATTCCATATGCATTTATTTATAAGATTTGAGTCTTTTTTGTGAATTATTGCAATTATGAATCGTTGAACGTTATTATTGTTGGAAGTGTTAATCTGATATACTGCAGGCTTGTCAATTAAATTGAACGCATGTTTATAATTTTCTGTCTCATTCGTATTAATTTATTAACGTTTTTGTATAGCAGTCCTCGATAAGTTTGCGTTTTCTACTACAATTTATTGCTAAAGCTCATTTTGCGGCCGTTGCGAGCGACAAAAGTTATGGACAATTTCTGTCATTTTATTTTTCATTTGAACGCTCATCGGTTGCCGTTCACTGTAATTTTTAATAAAGCGCAAATAATCTAATATATTATACATAAAAACAATATTTTAATTAAATATATAAATAAAATGTGCACGAGTTTTACTATATAATGTTTACCTATGATCAATTGATCATCTTTTTTTTTAATACTATTGTATAGTGATGAAAGCTAATAGAAAGAGAATTTACATTAAGAGTGTATTAAGAGTTTTTCCAAAATATTTTAAAGAACAAAATCAATGATTTCAATCGTCACATAAAGCTTAACACTATTCGATTATAGTCCTTCTATTTTTTTCAATATTGTTCCTTGTTATATTTATTATTATATATTTGTATTTTCAATATAGAAATATGTCTAGAATATTTTTTTTAATATAATATTAAATTTAATTCTAATTGTAATTTAACATTTTGATTTATTGTTTCAGAGTTAATTGCTCGTTTTACTTTAAAATAGGCGCTTGTCGTCATGGAGATAGATGTTCTCGGATTCATAATAAACCTACATTTTCACAAACATGTCTCCTACAGAATTTATATGTAAATCCTCAAAATTCTGCAAAATCGGCGGATGGAAGCCATCGTTAGTATTTTTTTTGTTATATATGATTTTTTAAAATATAATATGGTTACTTGTATACAATTTGTGGAATATATATATATATATATATATATATATATATATATATATATATATATATATATGTATATATATATATATGTATATATATATATATATGTATATATATATATACATATATATATATGTATATATATATATATATATATGTATATATATATATATATATGTATATATATATATATATATATATATATGTATATATATATATATATTTGGCTTATTGAAAAAGGCATATATAGTAATTATGTCCATCAAAATTCACATTTATTTTAAATATGAGGATTAATAATTATTTATATTGAATTTACTTTTCAGTTGTTGCCAACGTGTCTGATGAGGAGATGCAAGAACATTATGATAATTTCTTTGAGGATGTTTTTGTAGAATGCGAAGATAAATATGGGGAAATTGAAGAAATGAATGTTTGCGATAATCTTGGAGATCACCTTGTGGGGAATGTATATATAAAGGTGAGCATACTTTATATCGCGACTTCAACCATAATATATTTTATTTTATTGTTAATCTTTATGCGAAGGTTAGGTATACAGATTACGATTAATTGGAAAAATAATGCACGGTGAAAAATTTGACACCATTTATGTATTATTTCTATACATATAGGTATGATTTAGAACGCTTTTATTTATTCTATCCCAGTTTTTTTATTTTTTCAAAGAGAATTTTAGTTATCATATGATTAGTTTTTAATTTGTCGTTTAAAAAGAATACAAAAGATTTTGGATTTGATACAAAAATATAAATTCTCAGCTTTAACAGTAATTAAAGGCTCTATGTTTAGGAGAGCTGATTGCTGACCATTTATTTTCGATGGTGTCTTTATATGGCTGATAACTGGTACGGTGATCATATTTTTGAGTTATATTTTTATATTGGGTATTCAATTTTTGTTCTAAATAACCGTGCTCTAATAATATTAAATACTTTTAGTTCCGTCGTGAAGAAGATGCTGAAAAAGCAGCAAACGATTTGAATAATCGTTGGTTTGGAGGTCGTCCAGTTTATGCTGAGTTGTCCCCAGTGACAGATTTTCGAGAAGCTTGCTGTCGTCAATATGAAATGGGTGAATGTACGCGCTCAGGATTTTGTAATTTTATGCACTTGAAGCCAATATCTCGGGACTTAAGAAGGTATTTTTATTTTTGATTCCATTTGATGACGTGATGTTTGCAAATATCTCGTCTTACTTTAAATTAATTTTATTTATTAATTGAATAAAAATATTTTTATAAAACTATAATTCAATTAGAAGGAAATTAATCCAGTAAAAGAAAAGAAATTATAAAATTTGATAGATTATAAATATTTTTTCAATATGTTTTCTTGATTTTATATGTAACACTTCCAATGTATTTATTTTATTGATGTGTTTTTATATTTTAGGTATTTATATTCAAGACGCAAAGCACCCGGTAGGCATCATAGTAGATCAAAATCTCGTGATCGCACTCGTCGTAGATCTCGATCTCGTGAACGTAGAAATAGGGATTCAAGAAGTTCGCGTTCAGGACGTTATTGAATTTATAATTACTAACATGATTCGTATATTAAAACATTTGATTTTATAATGGTCTAAACGCGTGCTACAACATTGCTAAGTGTTTGCAGTATGAATATTTGAGTGTTCTTATTGTTTCAAAAATAATTTTCTCTTCTCTTTCGAATGGAATTTGTAATAATTTAGTTTTAAATAAAGATAATTAATTTCATCTTTTTCTTCATTTTTTTTTAAATATCCATTATTTACTATTTTGTTATAATTTTGTATTTTAAGAAATATATTTTTGGTATCTTTCAATATTATGTAATTTAAATATAGATGGAAAAAAATATTACGTATGTAGAACGCTAAAACAGTGGCGAAGAACGACGACAAACAGTCTATTAGAAGTTTCTGACGATAATTGGCATACTTTATTCTTAGTCAAATACTGTTTTATTCTTACAATTCGTACTAAATAAGTTTTGCTATTCAAAATATGCATGCATCTTTGACATTACATATTTTCATATAAAATACTTTAGTATTTACGATCAAGTTTGTTTAATTTTGACAACTAGCTTCTTAAAAAATACGATTTGTCATAATTTTCGCTGGTATTGTTTTTGTGTATAAAGCAATATTTTTTTCATAATTGTCATTTAAATTTAGATTAATGAGAATGTATTATCTTTTTTTTTATATTTAACTGTTATTGAAAACGGTAACAAGATAAAAATATTTTTAATATTGTTTTGTTTTGAAATCTATTTGTATTATTTTGAAATCGTTTTTTTTATATGAATGGCAAAGGTCAATTAGCGAATTCTAACTTTTCAGATACTTATTCGTCTCATTAAATAGATTATATTTTAGTTATAAATTTTTGTAATTACACCTACAAAATTCATTTAATTGTTTGACCACTGTCAAGTCAAACTAATAAAAAGTTATTTTTGATAAAGGTGATAATCTATATAAAATACAACGCGTGATTCTTATAGAAAAGGTTCTGCTCTATAATTTCTTTCATTATTGATACTCTTGTAAAATCCACATGTTTTCGGCTGAGGTTAATTTCATCTTTATTTGGAATTACGTTAATTATAAATGTTACGACCTTGGGGGGTTTAATGTAAGAATTAAATATAATTACTGCAGGTAAACGGCATTTAGTTAAGTTAGAGATAAGATATGGAAAAACCCTCTTTATAAATGTAAAAGAAGATAGATAAGATGGATTACAATAACAATGTTAATGGATTCTAAAAACCCAAGCGACGAAGATAATCTCAAAGTAATAACGTGGACAGGATTTCCCATATTCAATGGGCGTTACCATTTCGTTATCGGCTGAAACCGATAAGGACTGCGGGTCGGTCTCCTGTAAAAAGGGCGTAAGACCAAGAAACCAAAGCTTCGTCTGCGAGCAGTCTTGGATCGGCGAAGCTCTGCCCGACTTCACCTGTGAGAGCAGGGGCTCTGTGAAGCTCGGACCGGATGGATAGATCGAGGAAGGACGTTAGACTACGGTGAAGGACGATCGGATGTAGGAGCGGCCTGGTCGGCATCTTGGAGTTCTACGGATCCAGAAGAGTGTCTGGAAGACGTTCTTCGAGGATTCTCACGTTGGATATCTACGATCTGGTTCCAGAAGGAGTAGCGGTTGTACTCCAATCCGGTGGATCAAATATGGAATATGGGTTTAGAGATTAAGGTTTTGGTAACCAGTAATTAATCCCTTATCGCTCTTGTTTAGTGTAACCCATTTATGTATGTCTCTTATTAATTGACGTATGTTTATTGTTATTAACTGCTCTGTAACTGATTTATATTTGTATATCTGATTATTGGCATTCAAGGATTTATGTTTGTATCTTTAATTATTGGCATTAATGATTTATGTTCGTATCTCTGATTAATGATTTATGTTTGTATCTTTGATTATTCTTATTAATTGATGTATTTATTCTATTGTCTCTATTGTTTGTAATTATTGCTTTGTTCTTGTACTTTGTTACCGATTATTGTAAACCTGACAGTAATAAACCCCCATTGGTAAGACCGATATACACAAATAGGAGTGTATCATTTTCTATCCTAGAAACCCCCAACCCCGGGGACGTAACATAAATAAAGCATTTTAAATGTAGTATTTTAGTTTAACATTTATAATGTAGTTTATAGTTTCTAAAAAAACCCAAGATAACTGAAAAAAATAATATTTTTTGTGAATAGAGGTGGCAATTTTCAAAAAAAAGATCAAATTTGAGATTTTTTTTCTAAAATAAATATTTTGATGACTAGTAGTGTTCAAGTCTCAGATAAATAGGAAAACAATTTATATTTTTTAAAATAATTTATTTTTGGTTTAGGATTTTAAATTTTTTTTGAGGTGAATATAGAGCATCGATCGATAATAAAATTACACAAATATACATATTAAATTTATTAATAAATAATAAAAATTTTAAAGACTATTTCATAAGGAAGGATAAAATAAATTTATATAATGTTGTAAAAAGTGATGCCGTATAGAAACCTGAAATAGTTTGTTATTAATAGACAATTGGGAATAAAATACATATGGGTCGTTTGTTTTAAAAGTGGCGTAAGTCCATTTATGTTAAAATCGAGATATCTAAAGGTTTGCGTTTGCTAACTCGATTTTTTTTTTGGAAAATTGACTTATGCCACTTCCAAAATAAACGTCCATATAATTATTAAAATGTTAATTGATAAGTATGATTTTAAAGTTTAATTATAGTTCTACTTTCATTATTATCTTTTGTTTTGTATTTTAATTTACATTCAGGTTTTTTTTGTAATTTGATACAATAAATTGAAAAAGTTCATGTAATTGTAGTAGGATCAGGGCCATGTAGATTTTTCACATATAAAGGTATCATAAATTTACATTTACGGTCCATCTGCCACACTTAAGGCAAATGACCCAATTCTTCCGAATACCTGTATCCATGTTTAATGGTAGTTTAACAGGAATGGCGGCAATTTGTTGAGGCTGATGGAAAGATGGGACTCAATAATATAAAGTAAGCTTAAAGTTTATCACGCATTTTATGCAATTTTTGTGTTTATAATTTGTTTAACCATTTATGTTAATTATATTTATTTATGTGCAAATATAATCAAACATCGCTAAAATATAATTAATTTTAATTTGTAATCAACTATTGTAATTTTTGAGTACAAATTTAAAATATGTATTTATTATTTATGGACATTTTTCAAAAAAAATAAAAATAAAATAGGATTGCCGACCACGTTAATGTATTCATTAAAGACAGGTTAAAAAAAAATAAGTTAAACGTACATCTAAAAGTCTATTAAGCAGTATTTTTTACAGAATGTAATTAATTTTCAGTATTCATTGCATCTTCGGTGTTGTTACCAGAATGAAATATTTTTGGTTTGTCTGGTGGTTTACGATTTATATGACATTAAAGATTTTAATTGTCATAGTACAATATCAAAATATATACTTTTTTGTTTTTAAAGTTTTCAGTATTTTCAGAATTTCTTTTTACTATGTAACTTTTCAGTAAATATAGAATCTTGTGAGAAAGCTTCAACAATCGATTATTTCACAATTTAAATAAATCTGGAAAAATTATATTAATTTATTTCTCCCTTATTTTGAAATCACAACTTCTTAATAGAAGAAAAAAATACAACAGAATTCAGAATCACTTTCTATAATGATTATCAACGTTAAAAATAATAAAACTATAATATAATATAAATATTTTGTACTGTTGATCAGATGTATCGTTTCGTGAATTACCAATTTTAATTTTTACTTATGTTTTTTTTGCACATAATTTTGCATTATTAATTTTTATAAGGCCCAAAATTTGGAAAACACTCGACACATGTGCATATTTAAACTTTTTTCATGAAAAGTTTTTTTAAAAATTTTATGTTTATTTATTATCCTTTCAAAATTTATTTTTATTGATTTCTTTCAAACTTGGATATGCATATCGGTATACTTTACTGTTTACGATCACATCAATTCGTGAAAACGTCGTTTGTCAAAGCGATTCGTGACTAGTATTCCATCACGTATTCAATATGGGTTTGGATTTCTCCCTTTTGTAACCTGAGGCTTTAATTTAGATGCAGCGCTGAAAACGAAAAGGGAGTGGATTTCTTTCAGTGCAATAGGATTTCGTTTTATCTATTGTATATTATATATACATATACCATATATAGAAACAGATTCAATGTTTGAAAATTTGACATGCGATACGCTATTATTTCAATCGATTTTTTTATAAATTTATAGAAGAAATGATTTTTTTTGTAAGTAATGTATTATTTTGAAATATTTATAAAACTTATTTTTTTTTATTAATTTATTGTGTTATTTTTCGACATTTAAAGGTTATCACATTATGGTTAATGAAAAATAAAGCGATATTTTTATCTGAAAAATATTTAAAAAAATACATTTTTTTTGAGCATAAGTAATATTGTAATGATGAAAGAATGTCAGTAAATAAAACGATAATATAATTATGCACACCCTCACATTTTTGATGAAAGATATGCTCTCAGTTGCAACGTCAATTTCGGTTTGGAGTCGAGGGTGGATTTTAAGAAGAGGGAGTTTTGGTTGAGCGTGAAGTCACTTCACGGATAATAAATTATTCGCAGATGGATATTGCGGGATGTTGAAATTATTTTACAGACGCCCTTAGAAGTCAGGGCCGTTCAATTGCTGAGAAGGGGACGAAAATTCATAATACAGACGAACAACAAGTATTATTTTGATGATGCACACCTGGGACCTGTATAATGTCAATTTTTATTATCATTTATAACTGTTATTGTTATAGTCGATTCGCATGTTGGGTAGAATAAAACTTTCCGATTTTACGTATTTAAGATGGCCGTCTTTTTTTTATATTTTTGCCGAGAATCGATTCAGGCCAAGGTTTTTCGATGTGAACCTTGAGACTTTAATTTGTTCCAATTTTAACGGATTTCAGCAACAGGCGTTCCTCGATGGAATTTAATTAACCTTCGGCACGTCAAAGATTCGACAGTATGAGTTTAACGAAAAGACTTCAAAAGCGTCTTTAACTCGTCCGGTTGTTTTTTGTTCAAAATTTAATTTTAATGTAATTAAAAGATTAGATTTAACTAGATTAGTTAAAATCGTGATGCTGACATATTTTAATAAGTAAAATGTAATAATAATTATAATTATAATATAACATAATATAATATATTATAATTATAATTAAATAAATTAAATTGTGAACAACTTTAAGAAGTCTGATTGAATATAAAATAATAAATTAAAATTTTAACTATTTTTTTAGAAATGGGCACGCAAACAAAATTATCTATTAGTTGAGTTGGATAAATTTGTTACACATTTTAATTTAAGATCAATTTTTGGTGTAAAAATATATGAAATATGCAAATTTTATATAATATAAAATTGTATGATTGATTTTTTAAGATTAATACATACCAGATAATCAAGTTTTATTTTATAATTGTTCTTTAATTATTTTTATTTTATAAACAATTATTTTTCTTTCAGATAATATTTTATTTGTAATATTATGATATAATAATGAATTTGTGTTTTTTTTTACAAAAAAATAAATTAGATAAAATGTTGAACATCTGTAGGATTAAATATACAAAAAAATATGTATTCGTTTATTTTAGGTAAATTATAAATAAAGAACATTTCTTCAAAATTTGCTAAAGACGATTTCAACCATTTATGAGCATTTTAAGATTAGATACTTGAAAATATAAGCAATAAAAAAGCCTCTTTGAATTGGTTCTAATGTCGTCGTTAATATCGTTTAAGTGGCCACGATAAAAATGGCGGTTGCAATGCGTTTCATTTTCAAACAAGTAAAGCGTATCCCTCAAAATTTAAGGCTGTGCAAACGAATCATTTCTAATGAAAAAGTGTAAAATAATGGTGGAATAAAATATTTGAATCTGAAATTAAATGTATTTTTAATTAAGGTCTGTAAACATTACTTGCAGGGGAGCTCTTGTTATGTCATATAGTAAATAAAAAATGTATATATTTGGTGAAAGAACAAATGAGCAAGGGCAAAAAGATAGCAAAGCTTTTTTATAGAGTGGAAGCTTTCAAATATATAAATGGTTTTAAAATTACTAATGACTTTTATTAAAATTTTCAAGATATTCTTTAAAATCTTAAATGTTGAAGTGAAATACAATAGAAGAAGATTTAATTTAAAATTCTGATTAAATATTTTTATAGTAATTCTTAATAACTATTCATTTCGATTTACTATGTAGAAGCCATCATTTATTAGGCGAATATTGTCAGTATTACAAACCAATAATGATTAAAAAACGATTTTTTTCTGTTGTTTTTATTATTTATGATTTGATTCACAGAATTCGAAAATACAAAATGGCGGACGAGCTGCACGAAATGGCGACACCGATTGTCGAGTCGCGAAAGTGCTAACTAAGAGCTTAAATAATACATCACGTTTCCTCGCCATATGCAAACGGTGCCAATGGATACATCCTCGGGGAGGGAAAAAGCGAGAGGGTAAAAATGATATTTACTTTTGCACACATATACACACGTATGTACGGAAGTATATAAAAATAATAAACAGAGCCGAATTAATGTGCTTTGGGGGCGTAAAACGAAAGTTAAAACAGCGGGTCCCCTGTTAAATATAAAAATGATGAGTGCACGTCAAAATGTGACGTCGAAAAAATTCAGACGCTATGCAATGTTTAAAAAATGATTTTAAATAAATTGTATTTTTTATATTATATTTATTATTATATATTGGAAGCTAATAAAGAACATTAAAAATTATATATAGAAAATAATATACATTTCGTATTTTCTTTTGAATCAATATTTTATGGCTTTAATATTGTTATTACACATTTTTATTTAAAATCGAGTGAAATCATATAATCGATTTTTCGATCATTTTCCAATAATCAATTGAGTTTGAAATTTTGCATTCCTATTCATTCTCGGCGACGCGAATCAATTAACAGATTTATCAACATATTAGAAATTTATATATAATTTTATCAGTATTATTTACATAGAAGATTTGAATTATAATTTATAATCATTAAATGAATTAATAATATGAAATTAGACGATTCGAAGGGTCCTCTTCAAAGCAGATACGGCCCTGATTACAATAACGGACTAAAAAAAAAGGCGTATTCATTCGTCCCCCCCGGCGTAATGGTGGTTCATCTCGTGGGGACGACAACGGAACGGTGAACGACTGCAAAGTGCATTATCTGGAGGCAATAAAAAATGAAAATTTAAGTAACGATGATGACGAGCGGGGCAATGTGGTCTCCGGTACCGCAAGATCGGGGGATCCGGTAACATCGTCGCCGGTCTCCGTTTTCAACGGTTTTCAACGGCGTCTGCACGTTATTAATGATCATTATTTAGACATTTATATGGAAACCTATTATTATTTGCATCGTCTATACGGTTAGTTTATCATTCATGTGCTTGTTTTCATGCGAGAAGTTTATCGATTATTTTTAAATTAAACCTTTGCACTCGAGAGGTGCAAAAGAGGCAATGACTATTTATATAGATTTTTTTTTTATCTTTAATTAGTACGCAATAGGACTGTATTTTGGGCATTGAAACTTTTAAACTTGCGTCTAAAGTGCAAAAGGTTAATGTGCATGTCAATATGATGAAGAAGATTATAGATTTTGACTTGGAATAAACAGTATTTCTTTAAATATGATGAATTTAATAAGTCTAATTAAAATCAAGATTTTATATCAGAATGAAGAATAGACGCAGTTGGATTTATTTAAAAGTTAATGAAGCTTAACAGTGTACGGAGGGAAAAGTAAAATTGCATAAAAGAAAATTAGTCATCAACGATAGTAAAAAAAATCCGAAAGATAAAACTTGGAGTTCCGTTGCGATGTTTTTTTATTAATTGATATTTTTTTACAATGATGCATTTTTTATTTCATTATTGAAATAATTTATTTTATAAAGTCTATAAAATATTTTTAAAATACAAAATTTTCTGAAAATAAATTCACTACGTTATTTATTATTCATATTATTTTGAATGCAACTTTTATGTAGAAAATAAGCGAAGTGAATTTGTCATTTTTGCATTATTCTAAAATATTCAATTTATATTAACGCTCAATATTTATATTACTTCAATATTGATCGAAATTTGCATAAAAAATTAAAATTTAAATATTGTAAAATAAAGTAGAAAAATCAGAATATGAAGATATTTTCTTTATTTTTTATATCCAACGGTGTATCTTTATTAAACAGTCATAATTTGCCCTCCTGTAAGATAAATCATCGGTTTTTACGATCAGTAAAAACGCCCGCATCCGCCTCAAGTCTCGAGTGAGTAATTACGACGCGTCTTATTGAAATCGTAAAATCCATTACGCACTAAAGTCGCATATTTCTTCATAATTATTACAGAATTTGAATACGGCATTTTGATAAAAACGATTTACCAAATTTTATATTTGAATATGTGGTAGTTCATATTAGTGAATTTAGATTAAATTAAAATTATAAAATTGTTATTAGAAAGAAAAAGAAAATTATTACGTAATAAACGTAAAAATGAAAATAAAAATATTAGCTTAAAAGCGTTTATATTGATTTATTCGATGTTAATTGTTGATAAAACAATATTGTTTCAAGTATATAAAAATCAAAAATGAAAATAAGCGAAGTCGGGCTTTGAACGTCGTAAAATGACTTCTCACGCTGGCTGCTCCTTTAACGGTCGATGTTTAATATCAAAATGTCGCTTATTGCGACACTACAATTATTTTTTATGAGACTCGACAAGACAGAGGCAATCGTTGTGTTTATCATCTAGGGAAAATAAAATGAAAATATGAAATAGAAACGGCGAACAAGCGAATGGAGCCAAAATGCGTAAAGATACCATTCACATCGACGTAAAACGACCACAACAATTGACAATCAACAATGTAACGTTATAACAACAATACTGGAGGACTTTGGTTTTTTTTTTTTTGAAACGATAAAAATATGAAGAAGCAGCAGACGAAGATGAAGAAGCGAAAGAAGTTTTTTTTTCCGCGGAATTTTAGCGTCGACTCGTAAACTTTTTTATAGTCCACTTACTATTAGATGGATTATTAAAAATTCAACGTGCTCGATGGTGCCGGTGCCTTTTTGCGCACAAATTTACGACTTACTAAACTTTCGAAGAATAACGTTGTGGAAAAATTAAAAAAAATATATGTGCATAACTTTCCGTATACAAAAAATATATACGGAGTGGAAGTCCGTTTCATACAACTGAAGAATATGGTAGGAAAATCAAAAATAAAATCGTTTCGCGTATATAAAATTTGAACTTTCGTGGAATTGTGTATGCATATACAATAGTTCTAAAATGTAAAATGTAAGACTGTCGTTGAGTAAATTTAATTTAAAAAAATAATAATGTAGGTTCTTTTTCTTTTCACATGCAGCTTTTAAACTATACTCAAGTACTTATATAAATGAATGAAACGGACGAATTTATTAATAATTCTATTGGTGAATAGACAATTTATATGCCGGGATTCCCCCTCATAAATATATACAGTGATCAATAATAATGCCCAACACATTTTAAATCCCAGTCTTTCTCATATATTTCTGATTCCAATTTAATAGACTATATTTAGAAAATACGTAAGAATTTTTACCATATATATTATTGCGAAACTAAAAAAATACTTTGTTTGATTTTAAAAAACATTCTAAAACAGACTAAAATGAACGAAACTAAAAGAAAAGTAATTAATTTATGAATATATATATATATATATATATATATATATATATATATATATGTGTGTGTGTGTGTGTGTGTGTGTGTGTGTGTTTGTTTTATGTTGTTAAAAATAAATATAATATATAAATTATAGTTTTCAGTTTAATAAATATTATATTTTATATGAAATTTGAGAATTCAGTATTATATTATAAATAAATATTTCCCATGTGTGTGTAAATAAGATCTGAAAACAAAAATATTATTACTTTCAAGTGAAGCGTGTCGAATCTCATTCACAATTGGAATTATTGAGTTATCATCTTTTCGTTTCGATGATTTTTTTTCCTCTCACAATTTCAACCCTCTACACTCGTTTATAAGAATAGAATAAATCGAGATTTATAGGGGCGAATTTGTTCCAATCATCGAACAATATACAATTGCACTGTTTTTCTGCAATATATTGATATTATGGTGACCGCGTTGTAAACGTAGAAAGTATTAGAATATATATTCGAAACGAATCGAGGTCAAAGGGTGCAAGTACAAAGGAATAAAAATTGATTTATTCATCGGAATGTATTGAACATATACGAGTATATATAAATCGTTGTGATATGTGTATATAGAAAAAATGGTTTTTACTAAAATAAATTTCGTGTATTTGTGTCGTTCTGTTCATTGTGTTGGTAGCTATAACGCAGAATATGTTTGAGTAATACGTTTTATTAATATTGTCGCGTAATACGGAGTGATAGGACCTTTTATTTGAAGAAACCGGCATTAATAAATCTAGCAAAAGATTGATAGTCCCGATTGGCCGATCCGTCAATCGGGCATTTTCGAAAAGAGGAAAAAGGAAGCGCGAAAATAGAGAAAATAAAATGAAACAAAATTCGGTCCACTATGATACTTACAAAGAGTTAGCCTGTCGAAATCGAACGAAAATTGTATTAGACGAAAAAAAAAAAGAATTTATTAAGGCATTGTTTGAAGGCATAATGTGAAGTTATATATTATGGAATGTTCAATGTTGGACTAACGTCACAAACATTGAATGTGTTGATATGATAAATTTATGTTCGTTTAATTTTATAAAAGGTAAATCGTTGATTTTATGTTGATAATATCTATGATATTCGTGTGAAGTCTGAGCAGAATTTGTCAATTAGTGTATGTGTATGCAAAAAGTTTGTCCTGTGAATTTTACTAGAGGAAAAAATAAATATTTGAAATCATTTAAAATTTGTTTTGGAAAGTTTACTCTATCAATAATATACGTATTTAGTAAGGATCGTGAGATCCTAGAAAACTAGCCTCATGCGAGTTGTACATCCATCTCTGTTAATGGCCATAAGATTAAAATTGAAGAAAATTGTGCTCAATAATCACCGAATTGGAATTAGAGAGAAAACAGAGGATTTCAGAATATCAAAAAAAAAACAAATTAATAATAATTTTGGGTCAAATTCGGTCGGAATGTGTATTTTATAAATACTTCAAAAAATAAATTTTAGTGCATTATAATAATATGAAGCGCAGACAAAACATTGGTAATTATTTTGATTTATAGTATATAGTACATAGTTCGGTTTTGGTTGGACAAGAAGATAATCTCGACGGGGGCGAGAATCCTCTTACGACCGTTTATTATGAATTATTTCGCTGGTGAATTTCGGCTGATGGAGGACATTTAGCCGGTGAGGATTTTTGAGGAAACCTCAACGCGCCAGGCACGAAAGTGGAACGTTTCCACCACGCTAGTCGGTTCGGGTAGGCTTTTAAAGGGATGCCTAATAAGCATTACGTTAATCCAGGGGAAAGCTCGTCTCGGAATCCTTCTCCTTCGTCTCATAGCGTGTACGTATATGTGTATTAAATAATGTTTTGATGAATATATAATACGTTTGATATGCGAATAATAATATTGCTCCGTGCGTATGATGAAGGATCACCCTTCGCCTTGCAGCCAGGCACCGCGGATTGAAGTGCCATTCTGAATCATTGATGAGGATCGCGAGGAAACTTTGATGCGAAACCGTGTGAAAATTGTATATTCGCACGAGACTCTTAAAGGTCGATGGATGCGTATATATATATATATATATATATATATATATATATATATATATATATATATATATATATATATATATATATATTCATTTTTTTGATATAGATTCAGGATTTGTTTTTTCATAAATAATTATTATTATATTTTACTATTTGCCATACAACTTTTTGGATACTCTTTCACCTTGTTATGTAGAATATATTTTGAAAAAAAAAACTTCACAATATAAAAAATTTGATTGCATTAAATATTATGTGATGTAATGCTTATATTTAAAAAATCAAGAATGACATATTTTTAAATAAGTTAAAATTAAAATTTTAAATTTATAATAATTTTAATTTTCAATGAATATTCTATATGTAAAAAAAAAATAATATGGACATAAAAAGTTGTATAGAATATAAAAGTTATTGTAACTGTTGCATTCCGATTATTTTACAGAATACAATATACAAAACGAGAGATAAGGAGAAACAATGGTGAAAAAAATGCAATTCCGAATGCAGCTCGGCATTGTGAGCTTTTTTTTTTTTGAAATAGAAAATTCAATGTCCGCGGAAAACCCATTAGAAAAGGGGAAAAACGCTGTAACAGAAGTTGCAAAAATAATAATAATCATAACCGGAATGAAAAAAAAAGTTCTATCTAACAAAACAACAATTCGGTCTATACAAAAGAAGTACAATAATTCTTTTTTTTGCGGTCCGTTTATTCTTGTGAGGCCATTGTTATGACGGTGAAGTTTTTCGCAGATTAAAAAGGGCATAAAATGTTGAATATATATATGTATTTTGAAATTGGATACTGAATTATTAAAATGAATAAATTGTTCAATATTTCCACATATAAAAACGAGTACTATAATATACTGTAAATATAATTATATGAGTGAAATATTTATGGTTTGTAAAAAAAAAAATAAATACAGGTTAAACTGCAAATTGAGAAAAACGAATGAATTTTTATTGTTAAAAATATACGAGTAGTTTACTATCAAACGATGATTGTAAATTTTAAAGTATTTGTATTATGTAAAAAAAAATATGGAATATGTAATAAATCTGATATTTATGAATTGATGAAAAAAAAATGGATTTGCATGACAAAAATAGAATATCACAATAGTTTGAAATGTGATCAATCATCAATGTGATGATATAGCAAAATTTGACATAAAAGACCAATGAATGTTTTTTTTTTTTTGATATTATAAAATGACGATATTTTATATTTTATTTTTGAGTATCATTTCCGATATTTTATTCACACGGTAGATGAAAGTTTCACTAAAAGTAAAGAGCTTTGATATTTTATCACCGTTAAAGCTTTCATCGATAGTGTATATAAAATTTTCAAAGAATAAAGATAAATAGAAAATTTTGAACTCATTTTTAAAGTGAAGTTAATCTTTAAAAATGTTACTGTGTTTATATATTATATTTTAAATTAATAAAGATTTATCATACTAAAGTAGCGTAGACGGAAATTTCGTTTTATTATAATTTGTGTCGTTAGAAACAAAAAAAAAAATAAGGAAAAATCGCAGTCGTCTGAACAAGATTGTAAGAGTGTTAAGTAAAGTGTAGGGGTTGAAATTAGAGGGTTCTGGTTTGTTTTCAACCCTCTATTCGTTCATGAAGCTCTTGAGACCACGCAGTACCATCTAACCGTCATATTTATGGTAATTTACTAAAATACAATGTATACTACGTTTCATTTTATACTATATAATATATGAAAATTATTTTTATATTATGAATATAAAAATTTTATAAATTGAATTATTAAATTAATATTTGAAAAATATGATCGAATAAAATAAATTTACGTCGTATTTTTTAGAATATATTTGAATTAACAATCTAATGATGTTTTAAGTTTTTCAGTATTATATAGATAAAAATGAAGTAATTTTCATATATATATACGCGTCATATAAAAGACTTTATAAATTCATTATGAATTGTAGTTTTTTTTAAAGACTGCACAATTTGGTCTCTTATTGATTTTGGACACGTTCGTCTGGCACGAACAAAACCGAGGGGGTTTGTCGATGAATAATTCCTAGACGAGATTTGTATAGGACAAATAACCGTCCCCCTTTTCACTAGACACGTAAATAATTGATATACCTCATCAATAATTCCTTAATATATGTATATATATATATATTTATTTATATGGAGAAGCAGTGTGCATACAAAGATTTTACGATGCAATCGAGTTGCATGCTATAATCGTAAAAATTGATTTCACGACGACCTGACCAACCCTCAGCATGAAGTGGTACCATGAAATGCATCCGAATTTATATGGAAAAGCATCGTTTGGATCCTCAACAGTCTCGGGAGTCGTAAAAACGAGGAAAAAAAAAGGGAGAATCCGCATCAATCTGGCTGATGAGGAAATACGACTTAGGTCCGTTGCGATTGACCATTGCGACGGTAAACCGACTTTCTAACCCTCGCTTTCTCCTTCTAAGCCTTCATAAGTGACTAGCTGTAATTTCTCGTTATGCCTAATGCTTACGATCGTTTTCCGGTGCTTTTTACTCGGGGATTTTTCTTTCTTTGTGTTTCGTGTTAATAGTGCAATGTTCGTTGTAATGAAGATCACGTATTCGTTCGACGTGGAATATCTTAAGTGTTGTGAAGCAGTATGCACATAATTTAGATGTGATTAAAATTGTTGTTTACGTTGATTATTTAAGATAAATATTATTCTAAGAAAATATAAATTTAAATTATATATTTTCATGCTTTCTTGGCTAAATTTAATTGTTAAAACAATATGTATAATATAATAGTTTAATTCTCGATTCAAAATATTGCAGTATTGTTAGACATTTTTTTAATGATTTATAAATAAGCTGTTACTAACGTTCCGTTAATTTACTTTTGCTAAAGGTAAATTTTAATTATTTTTAATGAATGATATTGTTTTTTTATTCAATAGTTAATAATATTCTATTAAAATTAATCAATTTTAGCGAACACTAATCACATCACTATATATAATCATAATAAAAATGAATGAATATTAATTTCGTAGATTGCTATATATATTTATATATTCTTGAAAATTTTAATTAAATATCTATTTTATAATAACGATTTATTTTAAAGCATAGAAAATGTTATTGAATTTATTTTTACAGTTATTTATAGTATAGTATTGTTGTTGGTTTAATTGTTCGTCAATATAACCCTTTAGAAAGTTTCGTTAGCCTTATGGATCACCAACCTTCTTAAGGAAATGATATAAAGAAGTATTGTGAGATTATTTTGATTATATATATATATATATATATATATATATATATATATATATATATATATATATATATATATATACGTAAAATATAATAGAGTTATTAGTGACAAAATCTATAAAGATATATTGTAATCGGAAGACAAAGTGAAAATGAAAATAGAGCGTACGAAAGAAAAACGTTATTAGAGAGCACCGTTTCTAGATTAGCAGATTAAGAGTGATGAATAGGTAGTTCCGACACGATGCAAATTTATATTCAATATTCGAGGAAAAGCCGACGCCGAAATACAAGGCGAAACGCCAAAAGTTGAAAAGGGTGAGAGCATTAAGGGAAAAAGACGAGAATAAATTTCACCCGTACCGGTTCAGGTTGTATTATCGCCAGCGACGGTGTATCCCTGAAATAAGGGTTGGTGTGTGTGTGTGTGTGTGTGTGTGTGTGAGTGTGGAAAGAGGTTGCGATGGGGTTGAGCGTCGGCCATCAATATCAGTCTGGGATGACACTTAATAAAAGCCCTTCTAAATATAAAATCTTCACACTTTCATCTCAATATATTATTATTCATATGGACGTATACGTTTATATATATATATATATATATATATATATATATATATATATATATATATATATATTTATTTACGGAACTTTTTCGTTATGGTATTTTTTCATTATTAATTCTATACACACGTGAATCATCAACGCTAAATGTGAAATTTCTATCTTTTTTTAACAATACATTTATAACGATTTTATTGAAGGAAATATAAATATAATTTAATCACGTTTTAAATATAACATAAAGAGTATATATATTAACTTTTTGTAATCGAGAGGCGCTGTTTGGTTACCATTTGGACTAATGTGAAAACTGTAATTGTAACTGTAAGGACTATTTATGATAATTCCCACATTATTTCTGTGTAATATTATGAAATGTAAAATGATAGTTTTCAAAATAAAGATAATATTTTTCATCTTAAATTATTTCACAAACTGGATTGCATTTTCGGCACTGAAATTTTGATATTTTTTTGTTTAAATTTGACAATCTTGGCAGAAGAATTACCAAAGTAAAATTTAAATCCTATAAATATGATTTTGTAGATCAACATATCTTAATATACTATTTTTTAATATTTTTTTTTAAACGATGGCGAAAAACTGTTGTTTTTTCTTTTGATTTTGAAATTTGTTCAATATATTTATATATTTTATATTAAACTACTAAACAGCAGAGACACATAAAATATTAAAATGTGAAAGCTCTACAAATTAATATGTATGTATTATAATTTTAGTTTAGAATTAAAAAAAAATGTCAAAAACTCCGAGCGAAAAGGTTTAAAATGAAATCAATACGTTATTTGTTTTTCGATAAAATTAAAAAAATAAACAAAATGATTTCTTTAGGTAAAAAATCATATCGAGTATTTGTTTTTATATATTACAATAATTGTTCTTACACACACACATATATATATATATATATATATATATATATATATATATATATATATATATATATATATATATATACGTATATGGGAATAAACGGATCGCATACACGATGACAATTCGTCGACGGGAATCGAACCCGTGTACATTATCGCAATAAAACCGCCGTTTAGCTTAATGTACGAGGGATGATTAGTGATAGTGTACGCGTTTAATTGAGACTAATTCGAGTCAATTACTGCCTATTAAGGACCTTTAGGGACGAAACGTACTCGACTGTTATGTGCCCTACCATGTGAAACTTCTTAATTATTGTTTGACAGTAATTTTATAGTTATGTATATATATATATATATATATATATATATATATATATAATATTATATAAGTATTGCACGCGCATGTAAATTACAGAGTACTTTTTCAACTTTAATTATCGTTTACGGTTCAATTAATTAATTTCAATAGGATTATCGCTATCGTTGTTAAAGCGATGATTAATAACGCGAGAGCTTTTATCTGGAATTTGTGCGTAAATTTATTTTATACGTCAATTAAATTTTTTATTAAGATATGTTTTAAATTATAATATATATATATATATATATATATATATATATATATGTATATATATTATTTTATATAAAAAATATAGTATAAGTAGCTGATATACAATAATATAAAAATAGAGCTTTTAAATTTTAGGATATTGGTATATTTATATTAAATTGAATTCAATTTTAAAATATGTTAAGAAATATTTACATTTCTGGATTTCAGTCAATAATATTTCATATTTGTATATATTTTATTAGTCGAAGTAGGATTTAGAATAATATTTATATTATACCATATATTATAAGGCTTAAATTTTCTATCTATTAATCATAAATGATTAAATATAGAGATATTTTAAAACGTAATAATTTAAAATGTCAGTATTTAATTAGAATAATAATTATGATAAAAAAAATAAAAATATATATGATAACGATTGAAATACAGCAGTATAAAAATGTTATAGATTAACCTTTTGTATGTTCAGAATATTTTATGTTTCAAAATTGATATTCAAAAAACGCGCTCAAAATCATGTACATTATATAGATTAAATCCAATTTTACACGTCTGCAGTTTATAACAATATTTTTATTTTTATTTTTTTTTTTGCTTATTTAACACGTACAAAATTGTCATGCATCTTGAGGGGTAAAATGGAGGCATTCGACGATAAATATTGCATTTATTATTATTATTATTTTTGGTTGTAGCGGAGGAGCTTTATCCATTTTTAAGCTAGACGCCGACCCTTAGTCAGCAGTGGGTGTACGGTTGATTTAACCCTTATGCGACCCGGGCTTATCTTGGAGCGGACAAACGCAGTTTTCGGATAGACTCCCCCCCCACTATTCTCGAATGCAACTGTCTTTAGCCCCCCCCCGTTTTTCCCATTTCTTGTCGTGATTTATAATATCAAATAACCCCTCCCCCCCGAAGGGTATTCTTTTGCTAGGTGTCTCCGCCACACGGTGTCCGATTGCACGTACGACGTAACAGTTTCGTGCGCATTTCTTAGTTTACCCCACACCCAAGACACGACACTCACCCTCCGTTTTCATTGTTTTCCACGCAAACAAATGAGGGGTGGATTTGTGAAAAGTCGGAAATTAAAATTTAACAAATCTAAGTCGAGATTATGGGATTGTGCCGGATTTAAAATTCAATTGTGACGGCGAAACGAGCGTTGCTAGACGGACAGCATTGTAATAAATTTAATTGGATTTTGATTGGAAAAAAATGTTTTTTTAGAAAATCTATTCATTAAATTTATAATCCATCTATTAAAAAGACGTTGAACAATTTCATAAATCTTTCTGTGGATTATTTTGTTTAGTAATTGTTTTCGTCAATATAATGAGACAATTCTGAAAAATATGCCCGTTTTTTTCTAATATACGAATGTCGTACATTTGGATAAATTTATTAATATATTATTCAATTTGTTTATATATATATATATATATATATATATATATATATATATATATATATATATATATATATATATATATATAAACATCATAAAAAATTAAGAAAAATATTAAGGAAAATCAAATGTTTATTATTTATTGAAAAACAAGTTTTAATTTTATATTGATTATCAAAATTAAAATTGATATTAAGAATTAATAATAAAATTATTTTATTATTTTAGTTGAAAGGAATTGTATTTTTGTCGAAAATATTGATCATTGTACAATTTTTATAATGATAAAAATACGAAATAAAATAAGGATTGATATTATGATTTTCAATTATATATATATATATATATATATATATAAGAAAATTTAATAAAATGAAGATGACATCATAAATAGGAATATAACAGAATAGTCCTGAGACTTTCGGGGGGGGGGGCATTTTATTTTTTCTTTTTTTTTTGCAATTTATCCATCTCGACGGCAAACGTGAATCGGACCGAACCGAGTAAAAATAAAATAATAAGTAATAATAATAATAATAATAATAAAATAAAATACACGTAAAAAAAAGCAAATAATAATCGGAATCGGGTAATAAGGTCGGTTATCGTTTCCGTATGTTTGGTTTTCGATTTATCGTGTCGCATTAAACATTTTCGACGATAAATCCGAAAGTCGATTACGCGAACTCCGCTCCGGAACCGTCGCATATTTCACGCTACAACTTTTTTGCCAGCGAGCTCATATTTTCGCTATGAGACTAGATTTTTGCAGGAATATGCAAGGATTTTGAAAAATTGATTTCTCTTCTATTCGACGATTTTATTTTATTTTTATCGCGAAAAATTTCGTCGCAACAACCATTCGTTACGTTTTATCCCTGTTTCAATAAATAACAAGTATTAAGAGTAGATTAAGGCTATGCGAGCGCTCTTTTTTGTTTTTTCATATACGCACTTTTCTTAATGTTTGTATGATTTGTAAAGATGTGCATTGCATTGTAAGGGGAAAAAGGTGAATTTATTATTTTATTTTTTCTGAGTTATACGGGCAGTATATGAAACGGTGAAAACTTTATATACAATAATAGCAAAAAAGGTATTAAAGATATTAATTTTTATAAATATTATTATATATAATAAAAATATTCAAAATTAAAAAAAATGCATGATAAATATTTAACATCTGAAGGCAATAAAAAATGGTTGTCAATCACTGAAAATGCGTGAAGAAATATCATTTTATATTGAAATTAGAAAAAAAAACGAGTAAATATTGCGTGCACACACATATTCGTTGTAAGCACGCGAGTGCACAATCAATAATCGGTTACGTGAAAATTAATAACCGTCAACTTTATCATACAAATTTTTATTAATGTGCGCTTGTTAGCATTAAAATTTAACCGTCAATATTTCAGCTGAAAACGATAAAATTTCAGCCAAATTTACGTAATACGTATATATATGTATTGAGAATTAATCATTTGACTGCACGTGTCAATGGAGCATTTATATTTACATAATGGTAATTCTTTATTGTAGTATGGTTTTATGGGTTTTTTTAGAAATATGTTATTTTAGAGTTACTAAAAGCCGATTTAATGTTTTATGGAGTAAAGTCGTCAATTTTATTACCAACCTTCAGCTATAATACTATTGTTTATTGCAGGATTTGATATATAGTTTTATGTATATATATATATATACAATATATCTATTTTCTTAATAAAAAAAGTATGATTTGAGGCTGAAACGGATCGACGTGGATAGTAGAAGATAGACGTTTATGAAGAAAGTCTTTGTTTATGTACGGTTTACGTATAAAATCGATATTGTCATTTTATTATTGAATTTGAATCGCGGTTCGTATAACACTAGGGGTGTTCGCCCCATGCCTCTTGTACGTTTAACTGCCACCGTTAAATAAAGAACGAATAAAATCCTCGGATTTTCTTTTCAGATTCAATTTCTCAACCGCCAGTTTTTCCTCGAATTTTTCTTTACTTTCTTCCTCTTTCCGTCTCCGCTCGCGTCGCTGCCTCTTGCCCAGTTTTCACTCGGGAAATTCACATTATACTCATACACACACACACACACACACACATACATACATACGTCAACGTGTATATTTATTATACGCGAGTATGTGTAGTTAAAGTTAGTTAACGTAGATGTCTTTTTTTATTTTAGTAATGTAGTGATAATTTATATATTATTATTTAATGTCGAAAAAAAATCATTAAAACTTTTTTTGCAAAATATTAATATCATTATGGACAATTATATGAAAAAATATTTTTTTTAATATATGTAATAATACGGACATTGAATAAATTGCAATATATCAAGTATAGAAAACAGCAAAATATATTTTTAATTTTAAAGAAAATATGATATATAAAAAATATAAATTTTATATTCGCGTTCTACTAAAATATTCTGACAGGAAATAATTACAAATTTATTACTTCGAAGTGGATTAAGATTGATTGAGACCATATGTGATAAAAAAAAAGAAAATGAACCTCTTTAAAAAAAAGTAAAGACGACGAAAAATATTTGCTTATATGAACAATTATTTTTAAATGAATATTTTTAAATATTATTATTTACTAATTTTCCAGCTTAAATAAAAATATTATTTATTGTAATATATGGGATATTAAAAAAAAATATTCGGTTTTAAATTATTATCAAGAATAAAATGTGATAGTTAAAAGATTTGTGCATTCTGTATTTAATTATATTTATTTATAACAAAAAAATTACTAATATAAGAGAAATTGAATGATAATTATTTTTCAAATACTTAAAAACAGATATAGAGATTAATAGATGTTTTATTAGAGACAAATACATCCGCGTTAACGGATCTATACTCTCTTTTGCGCATACATAAAAATGAACATGTACACACACGCGCACGTTTACATGGAAACGTGTATGCGGTGTGTGAAAAAAACACCGGTTCAGTAACGAGTTTTCGATTCGGTTGTAACGCGTCGAACGCGGAAAATTGAATGCGTCGAACGCGATATTAGCTCGCGGTTGTATTTTCCATGGTTCGGACCCTTTTTCCTCATTTTTTCAATTCTGTTCCCATCCTACTCCTCCCCCCTTACTACTTTCGCTTTTCCGGAATTTGGGAAAATGCGAACTTATCGAATAAAGTCTCTATGCTAAATATACTATATATATAAATGTATGTGTATAGACAAAAAAAATATCCACTTTCATATTAAGATAGTGTTATTTTTATATTTGATTTGTGTCATTTAATACATGTGTGAATTTGTGATTTACAATAAATATTCTGATACGATTTTTGAAAATATTTTTTTTTAAAGAATAGATAATGTATTTTTTTAACAATTCGTAATTGCGATTTTTATTATGAAAAACTTGTAGATAAACACGCGTTTATAAATATTCTAAAGAAAAATACTCGATAAAAGCGAATACAAAATCATTAAAAAAAGAGACTAAACACAATTATGTACGAATTTTTATTCGAGTTCATGAAGCTCTATGACATAAATATATTTAGACGAATTTTACAAATCAACGTTTTCCGCATAGATATTGAAGTTTTATTTATAGAGTCATGATGTAAGAACTTCTAAGAAAAACGGTAGAAATGATTACCGAAAAAAGGTTAAATTCATCAAGATTTAGGATGAATACTTTTGTTAATATTTGTAGTTCAACGAGATTAATATTAAACCAAAATAATACTTTCAACATTATTATTTGATATATATGAAAATTTAAATATATATATATATATATATTTTTTTAATTTGTCATTTGAACGCTCATTGTAGGAATGAGATTAATATAGATGAAATAAATTGTATATTTAATAATGAAATCACAATAATCATAATTTAGTTATATTTTGAAATGTTCATTTATATATAAAATAGGACACTACGATCAACAGGTTGATTGACTATTAATATAATGATAAAATATTTTGTGGAAAAACTAATGATGAGATGAAAAATTCAAAAGCGTCATAACTTTGTCAGGCAAAAACTTCATCATCATTCAAATTTTATGCCGTACTATGCGATCATTTATTAAAAAAAATCCATATATAATAAATATATAAATGTAAAAAAAAAACTGGTTATAAAAATTTCAACATATTTCTTATATATAATATATTCAAAATAAAAAAAAAAAACGATCATATATGATCATAGTTTTCAGTGGTAACGTCCATGTGCGATGAAAACGACAATAGTTTCAGTCACGCGAAACGACACTAATGACAGTTTGAGAAACGTCATTAAAACGTAGTATTTTAATTATATATAACAGTGAAAATAAAAAAAAAAGCATGTTGCATGTTGTATACAAAGAAATTTCATGTTTTCACATCGTTAGAAGGGCATTATTTCGGATTTTAACCGACGTTTTCTTTTTATTATTATTGCATTTAAGAAATATTGTTAAACAATGTCGCATAAAATCGAGCGCCATTTATATTATAATACATAATGTATATAATAAAAATTGCTCTATAGTGTATATTTTATAGAAATAAAATTATTTTAAAATATATACATATATTATATATAAATATAAAGAAAAACATAAAATGTCTATTGTTATTTTACAGTTGACGATAAAAAGTTAACAACAGAACGTAACGTTTCGATGTACCTTTAGATCTGTTTACACTATTTTATGGTTTTTTGCGTTTTCGCCATCACATTGTATTTATATATATTAGAAAGAACAATAAAAAAGTTGTACAACGACATTCTTATTCGATCGTATAAAACGTGTAGAATCGTGTTTCGATTTTGATTATATTACTGAATCGGCGATTTCAATTTCGAGCTGTGAGACGTTAATTTAATTATTATTATTATTATTATTATTATTATTTAATATTGTATAATTTCATTATGCGATATAATGTAATTCGATTTTATGATATAGTATATTTTATTTTCGGAGCTTTTTGTTAAAATGAGCGACGGCGACAAAGTGTCGTGACACTTGACGATGCCTGAGCTTAATTTAGGTGGACGCGGGGCGTCGTTGCAAATTGCATGACACATCAATTGTGGCTGCGAGTAATTAAAGCTCGCCTACCTGTTGTCTCAAACACCACCAACAACCGACATTAAACCAGCACCACCCCCGTGGACCAACAGCGTTTTCATTTAGGCCAGCGGTTGTCAACCTTTGTGTCGTTGCGCGACATAAATGTTGATTTTAAGATATGTCATGTGGGTATTATGTTTATAGATATCTGCTATTATTTATTCTATTCTTTTTATATACATAATTCATAGTTTAAATTTAGTATAGATAAATTAATATTTATTAACTCTTTATATTCGAGAGGTCACTACTTAGATTTACGCGAAAACTCCATGAGTATTTATATTAATTTCCTTATAACGAATTCATATACTCTTTTTGTATAATATTATGAAGTGTTTTATTACATTATTTTAAACAGAGATAAGATTTTTTTATCTTGAATTAGTAATCATAAACCGGACTGCATTTTAGACATAGAAATTTTAAAACATTTTTGCCAGAAGAATTACTAAAGTTAAAATTTTTAATCCTTACAAACATGCAATAATAAAACGATTGTGTAGATTAGTATACCTCAATATATTAATCTACACAATCGTATACATTATTATTTTTTGTATAATAATTTTAAGTTTAGAATAAAAAAATCGCTAATAATGCTGTGAAACATCACGAGTGTAAAGAATTAACAGTAAAACGATTAACGCATAATCTTACGTTTTATAATCGTTGATACATAGTATAAATTGGTAATTGTTTGCGTGATGATGAACTTGCTATATATTAAGATTGTTAATTAGATGTCTAAATGTTTAAAAGGTTGAGCATCACCGAAGTAAAACCGCTTTGCTCGGTAATTACGGACGAAGCGATTCCGATACAAATGTGTCCGACGTAACGGTGACACGTCTAATTTTATTTACAGCAGTTTAATTTCATCCTGCAATTAATTACAAAATAAAGAATCGCACAGTGGTTTTACATATATATAATTTAAAGATCGTCATTCTCGAAAATGCTATATGCATTGTTTCAATTCATTTAATGGCAAATTGAAAATTTTTGTATTAAATTTCATATGAAAATCTATATAAATAAATTCAATTTATAGATGTTTCAAAGCATGTGTTGAATATTATTCGTTGAGAATCAATAGAACTATTATAACATATCTCGTTATTGTTTATTATAGTTAAACATTTACTTGTTTCGTGTAGTTATAATGTTCGATTTTATGTTTATGCTATACCATATATATATATATTTGTATGCGTGAAAATGCATTTACATTTGATTTTAATGCTTTATTTTGAGTTATGTAATATATTGCACTGTCACAATTTTGACAGGCAGTAAAACAATAAACACGAAATGGAAATGTGAGGGTGAACATCTGTTACTGATAAGGTAATTTTGAGTTTCACCAACATTAAATGGCTTTTGAAATTGCTAATACAAAACTTAGTACATACGATGTTTGATTAGAATTGTAACAAAGACAACTTTTTAACATGTATTTGCTTTTTCACTGTTGAATTTTAACAATAGATAATATTTGTATACAGTGGCGCCATCTTATATCAATATATATAAATTGTTTATTTTTAAATCAAATTAGCGTTATACAAACGAATAATATATTACATATGTTAGCATAAGTTATTAGGCAGTATTTTGAAGTGTATGACCCAATTTGTCAATTAATAAGATTGGCAAAACGGGAAAGCTTTTGACGCCCGTTAATTATTCGACGCTCTCACTTTAATTTCTTAGCCTCGCGGGAGTTTCCTGAGGGAAACTTTATCCGCGATATAAATTTTCGCCGAGGAAAACCGGGAAGTCTGCGTCAGTACTTATTTGGGCCAAGTGTGATGTTTCAACAGTCAATTACTGGGTCGCGTTTGTTATATAGTACATGTTGTCTTAAGTGACTATATAATATATATATATATATATATGAATGTGGTGCGTTTGTTTACATCGACAATTTTAGTATAAGTTATGTAAAAAGCTATTGAGACACGCGGGATGTAAGTGAATGAGCTCTAATGAATTGTAAAATATTTATAGAATAAATGGGATTATATTTTTATATATATATAAAATAGAATTTAATAAAAAAAAATATTAAAAAAAATGACGAAAAAAAATTGTGTATAAGTTTATGAAGTAGGAATTTTATTTTGTGTAATGGGATTTTCTATAGGGTAAAATATAGGTATCTGATCGATATTCGAATTTAAGTTGAACGTACAAGTATTATATATTCTAATATATGTGCACGTGGGTGAATACAAATAGAAGAAAATATACGCAAAACTGGGGGGTGGTTCGGGGGTTGAAGTGGGTGGAATGTTTGCGTTTAGAGCAAATTGTGGATATAAGAGGAAATGAAAAAGACGAATCGAAGCGTGGATTGATGTTAACATGAAAGGTTTCCAAACAGTAGGGAAATTCGTATTATGTACACGTTTCTTTACTTCTAAATAGTATTTTTTTTCCCTCTCAGATATTTTTTAAGATATCGGAGGACGACTTTGATTTCTTACGGGGAAAGTTGTCGAAAAATAGGGAGTTTTCCTCATAAACGTTCCACTTTTTTATTTTTCATTTAAGTGTGTGGGTCGTAGTTTGTTCGAAATAAACATCTCTAATAAAAATATTGATTGTATTTCGATATAGAGTTTGACGTGCATTTTAAGAATAAAAATGAAAGCATATTATTATGATATAATATTACATATTATATATATAAATATATATATATATATATATATATATATATATATATATATATATATATATATATTGGTTAGAATAGATTTTTAGCAGCATTATTATCAATTTTTTTTTATTTTTAACGTACAATTATTTTATATACAAATTAATATATATTTTTTTATATTTTAACATTTTATGTATCTCTGCTGTTTAGTAGTTTTATATAGAATATATGGATTTATTGAACAAATTTCTAAATCTAAAAAAAAAACAATTTTCGCTACCATTTCAGAAATTTTCTTAAAAACTAGTATACTGTTAATCTATACCGATTTAAACAATCGTTTTATCTTTCCGTGTTTATAAAGATTAAAAAATTTAACTTTAGTTATCCTTCTAACAAGATTGTCAAGTTTGAACAAAAAAAGTCCCAAAGTTTCAAAGCTGAAAATGCACTTCGGCTTGTGGATTCGTGATTGCGGACTGTGATTTAATATAATAAAATCTTCTCTTTTTTAAAAAAAGTATAATTTTACACTTTATAAAGAATATGGTAATTCGTTAGAAAGAAATCAATATAAATAGTCATTTCCGTTTATCGAGTTTTCGCATTAATCCAAGTACTGACCAAACGGCACCTCTTGAATATGAAGGGTTAAATTAATAACATTGATTGATAATTTTGGAATTTTATATTTAAGTTTTAGATATTATATTTTATTCTTAAGGATTATTTTCAATATCTTTCATTCTTTAATATAAAAAAAATTTCTCATAAAATTTAATAATAATTATATAATATTTAAAATGAAAATATACCATATTATACAATATATATATATATATTATAAAATTTTAATAATAAGGTATGCTCTTTATTTAAAATTTAATTTTTATTATTAAAAAATAGATAAATTTCAGAATCATCGTATATAACGGGTGACCTGTTAAAGTTGCAGCGATTTGAAAAGGACATCGGTATCGTCGTCCATATATTAGGGTGGCTTCGGCCGTTTGTCGCTGTGCGGCACATTAACTCTCAAATATGCGGTCGTTTTTAAACACACACACGCACACACACACACACACATTAATATATGACCGCCCACACCACCCCCTAAAATATTCTAGTAGCGAAAGAGAAAAAAAAAAGCGCCCGTTTCGCAGACGATGGCCGTTCACAATAGATTTTTTTCGCTGCATTAAGCAAGAACTCCGGGGATTTCGATTAGGCGAACGCAATGAGTGCACGAAAAAAGGGGATGCGGTTTTTCGCACGAACCCCATATATTATATGCACAACGGTTCAAAAAGTATTTATTTATTTTTAACTAATATAAAAAATATATTAGTAATCTTGATCGATATAAATAATTTAAATTCTATATTATTGGATATTTATGAAAATGTGGAATTAACATATTTATTTATTTATTTTTTATTATGAAAAGTCGACTAAAAATTAATATAATATTATGTGTTAAAGACCACTTAGATTAATGCGAAAACTAGATGCACGGCAATGACTATTTATATATATATATATATTTTTTTTTTGTAACGAATTTCCATACTTTTGCTGTATAATATTTATAAAGTGTAAAATGAAACTCTTTTAAATTGAGATAAAATTTTCTTTTAAATAAATCCGAAATGTATTTTCGGCATTGAAACTTTTTTTGGTTGAAACCTTGATATTTTAAAGTTAAAATTTTTAATCTTTACAAAAACGATTGTATAGTTTAGTATATCTTAATGCAGTTTTAAGTAGATTTTTAGAATTTATATAGAATGGAAATAATTTTATAGATTGTTAATTTTTGTTAAAGAACGGCACAAATAAGAAAATAAATAGAGTCTAATAATAGATAAATTACATTATTGAAGCTTTTTAATATAAAATCGTTACTATTCAAAGATTTATAGAGTAACGTAAAGATTAATTATGAAATAAAAATGTTCATCATATTTTGAATCATCCTGTGCAGCGCAGTTATATAGATTCTGACGTGTTTCCTGTTTCACCGCATAAAAATATGGGTACGTTTCATTCTTTCATGTATTCGCAATCGGAAAAAATGTACGAATAATACACATAATAAAATCGTAAAGCAAAAATGGGGAAAGCGTAATTCGATATGGTGAATCTTTGCGGATCATAAAACTGTTAGCGTTCCTATATTTTCCTTTTTTTTTCTTCCTTTTATTTTGGTTAGGAATTATTGGAGCGGTTCTATCGTAATTCGGATTTGGATTTTGCCTATATGATTTATTTTTGATATGGTGGTAGTTATTGTTTTTCTTTTCTTTTTTACCTCGTAAAATATAGTCATTAATAGTTTTAATCTGCGTGTTTCGTCGTTTCGTTGATTAAATTGTAATTGATGATTTTGATGCATCGTAATATTTTTTTTAATAATTTATAAAAATGAAATATTTATTTAAAATATATACTATTTCAGAAAAGCAAAAGTAATATATAATACGTCAAATTTAATTAAATTAGGGAATTAAAATTGAATTTCAAAAGAGCAGTAATTGCATATAATTATTGCACTTCGTGCGGAATTCGCATCGTAAAAAAGACAATACTTCCACCCCATCCCTGTAGATGAAAAATACAACAACCCTCATTCGACGTACAGATAAAAAAAATACATATAATTAAACAAAGCAAACTGCAACGGTATTCTTACAGAGCATTTACTTCGCTAATTAGTTCACTTTTCATCGACTGTATACTTTTACTTCATTAAGCTTCGAAGACACGCTTCCAGAGTCGGACTTGAATACAATAAAAAAAAAGCGCACGGAAGAAAAAAACGGATGAAAGGTGCTTTTTTTTTCAGAGCTGAAACCTTTTCACCCCTCGGCGATTCGAAGTCTCGGTTATAGTGCAACTGCCGCATTTCGTAAACAATGATAAAATTTTTAACCCTGACGTTATAACGTCCGCTGAAAGAAGGCTTTGCCGCATCTGCTAACCATTTGAATAATAATCGCATAAGCGGCAAACCGCGGATTTATACCAGAGCTTAATTAAACTTTCAGATGAGTCAGCCTTTAAAACAAAAAAAATCATACACATATATATAAGGGTTGTGCTTGGTTATATATATATATATATATATATATATATATATATGTATGTATGTAGAAAATAACGAAGGAAAGGTACGTCCAGTTAAACCTTAATATAAGCAACGGGGTCGACTAAAACTTATGAAATCTTAAAGTGCTATATTCGCATATTTAGGCAATGGAACTATATTAATTTCATCATTTTCATTACGCTATATTGCAGTACATTAAATTTTTAAAATATTATAAATGAAAATATATATTTAAAATATCAATTAATATAAAAGTAAATGAGTAAGATTTAATTTATAATTTTGAAAATTTTTGATGTTATCAGTATTATATAGATCATATTAAAAAGTTAAATAAAAAAAGTTTTATTCAATTTTTTTTATTAAAAAGTTTAAGCAAATGTTTTTTTTTTCAGATTGCACACATAAAACACTCTCGCCAACACGAGTACATAGATCGATACTTTTGTAACACCCTGTATATAGGCGGACGCGCGGAAAAAGATAATTTTTTTTGTGTCGCACAAACGTTGACGCATACCGTTTTCTTTCTGTACACATTGCGCAATAGCGATTCGTCCAAACCGTCCCCCGATTTCGTCCCCTTTCGTCTACCGCGAATAAAAAAAAACCGAGTCGGGAGAGAGAGAGAGAGAGAGAGAGAGAAATTTTCCACGATTTTTTTCGTTGTCGTACGGAACATTTTATTATTTTATTTTTTTTTACTCATCCGGTAAACGTGTTCGTATAAATGGGAGGAGATCTCCGAACAATGAGGCGATTTAACGGTTAGCGAGCAAACCTTTTAAATTTGGCAAACATTCGCGTACAACTGGTTATATATATATATATATATATATATATATATATATATATATATATATATATATATATTAAAAAAGAGTTCAAACTCAACGACAATATTTGTACGGCGGCCATTAAGTAAATTAAAAACGACGTACGTGCTCTAAAATCGCACGCGTGTTATTTCTTTGTTCGCTGTTCAATTGTATATTTTTTTTATATCGCAGTATAGTTTTAATATTAAATATATATTATAAAATATTTTCTTCGTATACATATTTGAGTTTCTAGGTAATTTTTAATATTTTACATAATTGTCTTTCAAAATGTATAAACTCAATACTATATCATATTCCAGATACAACTATGAAAGTTAACAATATATAGATCTGATTCAAAATTTATGGAAAATAATAAAAAAACAACGAGAAAAGTGAAATAAAGCTGAAAGAAAATCCACGATATTCATTAAAAAGATAGCTTTTTATTTATTTTTTTTTTGCATAAAAGAGACCGGCGAATTTTCTTCACCGACGTTAGCAACCGAGTGGATAGAAAAATAGACTGAAAAGTTTGTTCGGAAAATTTATCATCGCGTGGAAATCTTTATTTCGCTCCGTTTTCACCTGCGAATTTTTCATGAATGTCTGATGAACCCACAACTTTTTGCTAGTTTTTCCAGATTTGTCGCACCCCATCCCTCCTTTATAACGTTCCATTTTGTTCGAATAAAACTTTTATTTTCTGCGCTATTGACGATTTGTTCGACAAAAGCTAGATACTTTTTATTTATTCATATTTTTTTCAGTTTAAATGTAAAATATTACAGAAAAATCGTTATTATTTTATGAACTAAAATATTTTGTTGTATTTTAATCAGATATATGACGTTATAATAAATATATACTTATATATTTATATTTTAATAATATTATAATTTTAATTTGAAATATTTAAAGTTTGTAAAATATACATCAAGAATCTTGAAATAATGTTCTTTATTCATATATTTTTATATATTTTATTGTAAAAATTGATTTCATGTAATTTTTTGCATTTAATTACAATGCAGTAATTTATTCTGATAATATTTTTAATAAATATACGAAAAAAAATATGAAAATGAAAGATTGTAAAAGAGGGATGGTGGCTGTACGATAAATTGCGTCGCATTCAATTCAGGTGTACTTTGTAATAATTTTCGCGGGTATTTTGCATATTTTTAATTAAAGTTAAACCAATAAAAATACGCTTCGCATATACGTAGGGAAAAAGGGGGGTTTGAAACTGTGAGTGCGAAATTGTCTAATATCGCGAGCGAATTGTGTAATATGATTTGTTGCGCTTAAATAAGAGGCCTCGAAATAAATTTTTCATGAAATATGATAAACGTACATGCGAGAACGTATTTATGCATATTTTAATATATGAGGTGTTGCCAATAAATAACGGGACTGTGTTAACGCGAATTAAATCGCATTGTATATTTGTAATTGTCAATATATATTTTCTAGATGAAATATTTTTTGTTAGAAGTTAACGCTTGTAATTGTTAGAGATATAATCTTTTCAGTTTAATTTTGAAAATATTATAAATAATTAAGTAACTGTGGAGTTTGTTTTATTTCGTATAAAAGAGTTTTAATGAAAAAATTTTCTCACATATAGATCATTTATAAAATATACTTTTTTTATTATTCATCAAAATATATAAATAATAGACTATATTTTATATTATCTAAAAGATGTAATTATAGTCATATTTTATCGATGTAATTGTTTAAATTAATTTATAGCGTTGATTCGGTTGTTTTATAGCAACACGCGTTATGTAATATACGTGATGAAGGATAACAAAAGCTGAAAACGTTTCAGGATTACCGCGACGACAAATGGCGTTTATAAAAAATTGCCCTTGAAATATTAGGTCGCTTTGAGCGAAAAGTTAAAAAAAAAAAGAAAAACAACCGACATTCGGTGTTAAAATGAGTTTGCTTTATAATGTGTATTTACTGTTTTTTTTTCTCTACATTGTAAAAATATATTATGTACAAAAAAAAAAATACCCGAGATCAGATCAAAGGCTAAGCTGAAAAATTTCTTTATTCTTTTTTTGTTTCTGCTCTGTTTGGAACCCCTTCGACTGTAAGCCCAAGGCTATGCGAACCCCTGTTTTGCAACCCCTTTTTCTGTAGATTTCCTTTCGATCGTTTGCTCTCTTTTCAGAATGATTACGAAATGTTAATTATATTCTATATATATATGTATATATATATATATATATATATATATATATATATATATATATATATATATATATGATCGTTATATAATAAAAAGAACAAAGGAAATAATTGCACAAGTTGATGTTTGATTTAATGTTAATTTTTATACGATATTGTATGTAAAATATTCAATATGAGCATAATTTATTAGTAAGTTATATATATATATATATATGTACTATAGATATTATTATGAAAATTGATCTATTTTCTCTAAATATTATTTTTTAAAAAATATATTAAATATTATAGTTTAAAAAATCTGAAAAAAAATATGTAGAATAATATATATGTTTCGTTAATTGTTAAAAACAATTGGATAATATGTTCCGTATTTTCTTTTATATGAAAGAAAAAAAGGGTATGCTTGTTTTCAACAAAAAAATAAATAAATAAAAAATACAACAAAGAATTTATGACAGTCGTGAAAAGAGTACAATAGATGCGAACATACGTCGAGCGATGTCAAATTGCAATTTTATGATTCATAATTTTCCGAGATGAGAAACAACCCCTCGATAATTAAAATATAATGAGAATTCGTGATTTATACATACCGGCGCGGCGAACGGGTGAAAACGGTTTTCCTTTATATTCGGCAAAGGGGTTGGCGGTCCGTTTATCGAGTGTGGGGTGGATTTGAACCGCGGACTGTGTTCTCGTTTCGTCGTGAATTTTCACTTGGAGTATACAAACGTTGCTGCGCTCTTCTCATTAGCAAATATTTGTTTAAGTGAATTTAACCCTGCGCTCGATGAAAGTATGTGCATTTAGAAGAAGAACAAGATCTGCGGAGGGTTGAAAGTATGCACGTATATAAAAGTATTGAAGCGTACGAAAGTAATGAAACGAATCGATGGAATTGTATTAAAACCGCAAATATTTTGAAAATATTCGGTAATAAAATAATGGTATATATATATATATATATATATATATATATATATATATATACATTATTAATTGAAAAAAATTTTCATCATATATTACTAATTTAATTAATTTATATGTGTTAAACGTGCGGCTTTAGCATGTATTAGTATAACATTTTATATTAGGAAAAAAATGAAATAAAATTAATTTAATATTAAAAATTATAGCATACATTTTGTGGCAATAAATTTATTTATTTTTAACTTTCAACTATAATATTTAAAATTTAATTAATGATACTATGTATATTATTAAAAGTGAAGGGGTTATTTAAAATATATAATCTACTTGCAAGTTATAAATAAATAAAAAAATATTAATATTGAATATGTGATACTCATCTAAAATATAGTTACTAAAAATAATGTAATCTGAAATGATATATTATACTGAATATAAATATTTTTATTTGTTTGAATCTGATATATTATTTAAAAAAATATCGATATGCTTATTTTTTTTTGACTCAAAATAAATATATAATATGTCAAATATTATATTTTGATTGAGAATATATTAGTTGATTAAAGGTAATATTATATTCCAAGTATTTGGATCAATAGTGATGTTTAAAAATGAATGTAAATTATGGTAAGTTAAATAATATTATGTATTATAGGTAAAAATAATTAGAATAACACATGTATAATAGAATAAGAATGTGAAATGACATATAAAGAAAATCTTTGGTTCCAAAGGGCTTAATTTTTTTCGCGTAAAAACTCTTAACAAAAGTCGTTGGACGCAAAAGATACGAAAAAGTGTTAGGCGTTATTTCTATGCTCGTTTTTATTATTTTAAATTATCAGCGGAGCCTCCAAAAATTTTATCAGAGCGCCTTATATTCGGATGATGTGAAAAGTGACGCAGTAAAAACGTCGCAAAGTTGAAGAGTTAAAATAATTTAAAAGCGGTCCCGCGTCGAAGTTTCGCGCGGATAAGGAGGAAAATTTGCGCTCAAATGACCGGAAGTTTCGACGTCGCATTATCGTCGATTTTTCCCGGAAAATTTTCGCATAAATGATGTCGACGCTACCCTTTCCGTTGTAAACGATTTTTTTTTAATTGTCGAATTAAAGAAAATGCGAGCAAATATTTTAATTGGATTAACATATAAACATTTTTATAGATAAAAGTTATCATAACATTAAAAATATTTTTAAATTAATAAATTAAGATGCTCATAGTAAAATATTTTTTTTTGTTGAATTTATTAGTAAGATTACTATCGTTCTATTAAATTTAAGTTTTTCTTTTTATATTTCAAGACTTTTTAATTCGATATTTAAAACGACTATATTTAATTTGAAAAACATTCAAATATCGTTTTGTTATGAAAATTTTCGAGATATCGCTGTATTTAATTATATTTTAAATTTAAATATAGATATTTTTCTTTATTAAAGAAAAGGGAATAAATTATTTATAATGTTGTAGTAATAATCTAATCCAAAAGCGAGTGACAAGAATTAAATATGAAAAATGAATATTTTATATTCAGACATCTAAGAATTAAATTTAAATATATATTGCGATAATTTGTTAATAATATATAAGTAAAAAATAAAATGACTGTTTTAATTTCCAATACTAAAAAATAAAATAACATTATATTTTTAAAACGAAATAGCAGATTATAGTGTAATAACAACGAACTAAAATTTCCATAAAATTAATTAATCGCGAATGCAATATATTTTCAATGTACATAATAATTTTCCGAATATCGATTTTTCCGAAGTTTAAGCTCTTATTTACGCACATATATACTCGTATAAGCGCTTACGGATCACGCAAATTGATTTTCAAATTTTCTCATCGACATGAAAAATATCGGACGATTCATCACGATATAAATAATCCTTATAAACTCTCATACAGATTGAAGCGTGATTAATGACGACATTAGGAAATCTCTGATTGATTTTACTTACGACCCTTTCGTATTTATTGCGCAATAATTTTTCCAACACGTATCTTTTCACGAATAAAATTTTTTTTTATAATGAAAATAGTACGAACGATTCATAAATTCGTCATCATTTTATATAGATAAAAAAAATAATATCGTTTTATAATTAAATAATTTGATAATTTTAAATTTACAAATGGTATAATTCTAAAGATCGTAATATGAAAATTTTATTAGAACGATATTATTGTAAGTTATACGTTAAACGAATATGAATTTATGTTTATATTTATAAATATTTGAACGCGGATATTACTTGTATAAATACACCGGTTTTCAATTTCGACTAATTCCGTTTAATGGACGAAACGGTCGAATCGGAGAACTCTTAGAGAGGGTTGCATTTGTAACATAATAATATTGTGATGTTTCAAGACGTTGAAAATGCATTTTGTATTTTCTTTAAAGCGTCGAATACTACACTTATATATTTTATATATGTACGTGTATTAAAAGGCGGTCGAATAACGAGAAGAAATATTAATGGACGCCGCGAAAGAAAGATAGAAACAAAGAAAGGGACGTTAAATTGAAAATTTTGAGTGTTTCATTTCGGAAAAACTCGACGATCTCACTTTCGAGTGTCGGAGAGTGGAATAAATTAAAAAATCAATTTGGAAAAATTCAATAGCTCCAAGTGAGTGCAACATTGGCTTATCTCGATTTCGTCGGAAATTCAAAAGCGTTAATTATCTATTCGTCCCTCCCCGTGAATAAGAGGGATGCGCGAGGGTAGAACTCTAACAGCGCCCGAATAAGACAAGGGCCAATATCTTGAAAGTGAAATGACTTCATTATGAGTGGAAAAAAAAATGCTAGTCTTCACTCCATTTCATTCTATTCCAGATCAAGAAAAAAAAATGAAATAAAATAAAAGAACAATGCGCCCGGTGCTAATATTAACGTTTAATTGGAGTTCAGTGAAAACTTTGATGGATAAAGAGTAACGAACATCGGTTTTGTGAACCTTTTTATATTTACATTTAAATTGATAAACGGACTTAATTTTAATAATGTTAAATAAAATACAATTTCCAATATAAAAGAAATTCAAAATTTTTTTTTTTTAATTTTTAATTTATCAAAATAATATTGCGGATATCTTGATAGTATTAAATTTATAGAAAAAATGTGTATCACATACGTGATTTAAATTATTTCACTATTTATTAACTAGAATAAATTTATTAAATACAAGAATTAAATATTTTTTTTATTATATTTGATTTTAAATCAACAATTTGATTTAATAAAAAAATATCTGAAAAAAAATTATGTTTATTAACTGTAAAAAAAATGTATATAGAACTAAATTTTATAAATATATTTATTACAATTTGGTAAGAGTTTTAATATTTTAGTAATAATTTATTTTAATTTTTATTAAAATTATCTACATATTTTTTTTTATCATTTGATCGTGATAAAACAATTTATTTCCACAAAATGAAATTTAAAACAATGAAGAAAATCATATGATATAAAATATGTGAAAATGATCATATGATATTTATCATGTGATTAAGTTTATAATCACACGACACATACACACACAAACAATATATATATATATATATATATATATATATATATATATATATATATGCATATAATATTAATTTTCATAATTAAAAATATAATTAAAAAACTGATTTTTATATTCAAATATATTATATATAAAACATAATGAATATATTGTACGCACATAGTTTTCCAGTGCCAGTGGTCGTCAACCGCGTGTTCGGGCGTCGTAATAGTTAAATTTCGAGCGTCGACCATTTTCTCCGCATCCTCTCCCCCCCATCAGCCGTGAGGGTTTCTTAATTAAAACACGAGTCGCTAAGGTCGAGACGGGCTCAAAATTTAATATACACCGTTTCGTCCTTAATGTCCTCCTAAGCTGGCCCTCCTCGAAGCTTCGTTTGAGGTGGAATCTTGCTAGGTATTTAATAAATGTATCATCGACCCTCGCATTTTGTACGTCGATTTACTCTTCCGTCTTCATGAGGCTTTACCGTCTATTATTTGCTTATTTTTCATTTTTCTTTTATTATTTATTGTTCATTGAAATTTATCTATTATATAATAATACGTTGTCATTATAACAAAATCCAAATATTAATCAATAATTAATTTGTTATCTTCTTAAATTCATTATATGATTTTATATTAATTTATTAGTTACAAGTAGATCCGTGTGCGATTATTATGATGACGAAAGTATTGTTTTTAAAGTATAGTATTTCGCGTTTATATAATAACTGTATTAGAGGCCAAATGTCAAAATCGAAATAAAATCATATGATAATAAGTTCAACTCCAGTATGATAAGCATCTGTATTAAATAAAGTTACAATTTGAAAATGTTTCACAACCACTGTATTTTTCATATGTATATTGAATAAATCTACATATATAATATGTATAATCTAAATTCATTTTTAAAGTTTAAAATTTCTCATCAGCTATATTTTTTTTTATCAAAAAATAATCCATTATATATGAAACACAATTATATTTCAGCAGTTGAATCAAAAGTTTGAATCGAAATATTTCGATATAAAATTGAAAAATAAAAAATAAACTAAGAGAAAATCGAGTTTTTCACTCGGTTTAATTCGAATATACGACGGTGTATATATATATATATATATATATATATATATATATATATATATATATATATATATATATATATATATTTATATTTCTGAATCGCACACTTTATCGCCGAGTGCGTCAACTTCTAGCCACCCTTCGGAGAGATTTATAAGCGCGCGTGGCGAGACCAAAAACGTCCATGAATCAATAGGAAATGTGCGAAACTGTAAAAAAAGGAAAAATACAGACGTAACGGAAAAAGGGAAAATATATATTGTATATATATATATATATACAAAATAAAATAAAAATACAATACAATAAAGCGTATGAGTCGACTCTGGGCGGATTTACGGGCGCGCGAACGGCTCGTAAATCATAGTCGACGAAGGCTCTTCGAGGGTCCTTTCGCGGGTAAAAGGGTCCCGTCGAAACGCTGAGGGGCCCTTTAAAGGGTGCCCCGGTTGCTTGAAAGCCTTGGCGAAATCATCGCAGACACGAATGTAAGATCGAGATACGTATCTCGAGTCGATAATTGACGTTTTTCAATGTAATTCAATAATTAAATAATAATCGTTAGTATAATTGATTGTTCTCCAATTTTCCTACCATTTTCATGATATAAAAAACTATATATTTTTTAATTTGAATTTTGATTATATTATTATTATTAGTAGATGATTAAGTAAGATTATTGAAAAAAAAAATTTTTTAATTTAAGAATTTTTTGAATATCTTTTGAAATTTTTAATTTTTGAACATAATAAATGATCTATTTATGAAATTATAATAAAGAAGTTAGATCAAAATTAAATCAGCTGAAAATTGACCGTGTATACAGAATATAAAATTGGGAAAAAATTCTCAAGTTCGAACCGTATATATATATATATATATATATATATATATATATATATATCCGAATTGGAAAAATTTGTTCCATTTGACACATGGCGACATCCAACGTCGCCTTCCGGTTCTGCCATTTTATTAACGTGTCCATTTTGATTGATGTCTTCCACGGGTCTACTTCGATTTTTCGCATGAAAGACATCAATGACAGTAACATTTTTTTCTCAGTTTTGAATAACGAATAAATATCGTGAGAGAAAAATATACATTCGCATAAACGTTATATGATTATAATATATAATATATTAAAAAAATAAATTATATTAATATGAATAATCAAACAAGAAATATGACATTTATATATAATGTCGCTGTCATTTAATAATAATGACGTGGATCAGTAAATTTAAATATGTTAAAGCTCCCCCCCTTTTTTTTAATATTAATATTCAATAAAGGACATTTGACGATTCACCCTTCCGCCATATTTATTTTTCCGATCGCCATTGTTGTAGGTGTCAATAGCACGAATGTCATTATTGTAGTATACAATCGTAGTTCCAATATGAATGCGACGACCTATGTAAAACGCGCTATTAATATTAGTATATAATAAAAAAAACGTCAATATCTATATATTAAATATATTATTAATATTTAAAAAAAATATAGAGCATTTATATTTTACAATAATAAATTCATTCAGTGAGTTATAAGATCATAAAATAAACGTTGTTAAATTTCATCACTTTACCTTATAGCCTTTCAATAAATAATAATAATAATAATAATAATAATGGTGTGTGTGTTTGTGTGCGTGCGCATGAGGGTCATGTCGGACGTTCGAGTGATTTATAACCGGTCGGTCGCCGACAATAAACTGTTATCGCCCACCTCTGATTGCAACTACGACGAAAGGTAAAAACGTCGTCACTTTAGCGAGGCTAACGTGACAGGAAGCGGCCGCTGACAAATGACCCGACCAGGGACTCTGACCTTTTTATTTATTACCCCTGAACCACCTCCTACCCTTAGGATTTTTTACGGAATTGGCCACTTACCCGCAAGCACAAATATATGCCCGCTCGAATGTGTGCTACGCTAGCACCGTATATATATATATATATATATATATATATATATATATATATATATATATGTATTCACATATCTATATGAGTGGTGCGCTCCCGTAAAACGATGACTACTGACTTATAGATTATTCTATCATATTTATACATAAATAAAATGCTAGCGCCGGTAGGAGGTAGTACGTGGTTGTGTATCTTATTTTTATTGTTACAATTTAATCTTAAACAATCTTTATAATTCAAAATATAAATCCATATAAAAATATAATCAAAAATTTTAAAATTAAAATAAAAAATAATATAATTTTTATATGTATGTATATATACTTATAAAAATATTTTTTTAACCTTATAAAGCGAAATAAAAATTCAATATCCTTCATTTTCATTAAAGTCGACTTCAAAAAAAAAAAGAGGAGAGGAGAAAATCTCATTATAGGGTTATACATCGACACGAGCGTGAGGTTAAATACCGCAACTTTTAATTTAGCCCTTAAATGGATTTTTTTATCTTCGTTCGTTTCAACCCTAAATGACGTAATAGTAATCGATAGTTGAAGGTCGGGACCGGAGGGCGGCGGCGGGGTGGGGGGGAAAGAAACGCTATGTGGACTGAGGGGGGAATCGTTTAAGTCAACCCCCCGAAAAATCCCGAATGGCATTTTAAACGGGGTTGATTGTTTGCTTTGCGAATTTTCCGACAAATTCCCGACGGCGATCGAAATTGCGCAATTATTTCGCCACAAATGCGAAACAACGAGGCAACAAGTTGCTCGTTGGAATTTCATAAATTTTTATAGAGTCGGGTTAATATTTTTTTTTATGAATTATTATTTTGTTCATGGCAAATTTTTAAATCGTTTCGCACGAAAATATTTTACATTATTATTTATCTTTGAAATTTATATCTTTGCATTTTTGATTAGATATGATATCAATGATTATTAATATTAGAACGATATTTTTGTTATGATAAAGATTTTTTTTATACTATTAAGAATATATTTTCAATTTTAATATAGCTGTCAATTGAGTTGGTTGTTTAAAATATAATATACACGTTGTGAGTACTTTATATAAAATTAAATATTTTGAAAAAAATAATTAATTTTAATTTAATAAAAATTAAGTACATGTAAATATTTTTAAATTATTTTCTTTTTATGTTAAAACCTTCATATTGTATATACATATATATATATATATATATATATATATATATATATATATATATATATATATCAGAATAAATATTTTTTATAAAGTTGACACATAAAATTTTATGTTTAAAAGTAAAATATAATATATATGCAAAGCATATTTAAGACAAACCATACATTTTCAATTATTTTAAAATATTATAGGTAAGTGTTAATCTTATCTATATGTTAAAGTGACATGTTTTCATTTTATATATATACTAAATTTGTCAACATTTTCACGCGGAAAATAAATGTTAACGAATTTAAAAGAAAGATTATCGATGATTTATTTTGATTTCAGATGTCATCTTATACAGAAATCGAAAATATGAAAGTTCGTTTGATCGACATTTCCATTATTATGAAAGAGAAATGGTACGAAGACGTCATTATAACATTTGAGGATAGCAGGTATAATATATTAGAAATAATATATTTTAAAATTTAATTATTATATTAAACTTAATTTCATTACGAATATTTTGAAACAGTGACGAAATTGGAGTGAATAGACTATTATATTCGGTAAGAAGTGAATACTTTCGTAATATATTGGCAGAACCATCAACTAAAACGATTAAAATTGCAAAATGCAAACATTTAGAATATAAAACAACTACATTGAGCATGATTAATCAATATTTCATCTACGGAGAAATGGGTAAGGACCCGATTTTTATTTTACATTATTTATTATAATGGATATTAAGTTATTTACAGTGAAACACAGGTTGTTAAATAATTTAATATTGATTATTGTTCGATACAAATTTTAACGTTGAAACTCTATTTTTAAAATTAAGATCGAATAAATAATATTTTGTAGTAGATTTTAATAATTTACAGGTCTATTTTTTTTTTATAACAGCGTTGCAAAATCCGGATTAAAAAATAAAACAATGACATATATATTTGGCGTCACTCGTTTTACGGAATACACAACGCAGCTATAAAAAGAGATTTTTTCGCAATATTTATTTTTAATCAAGGAATGGCATTTGGATTTTTTTTATATGTTTCAGAATTGAACAATAATATATTGCCTAGTGTGATAGCGTTTGCGCAACAAATAAATCAGCAGGATGTCATAGATTATTGCGTCGCATGTATGAAAAAAACCATATCCGAAAATAATTATTTCGAAGTTTTGAAAATTGCTCGAATGATGCATTTGAGAGAATTAGAAAGTTTTATTGAAAATTTTCTAATTAGAAATTTTGAAAATGTCTGTTCATTATCAAAATCCGATCATTTCGATTCAAATAAGACCAATGATTCGATTTTTTTTCTAGTTATCTGAAAATAGACAACACGTCTACTTGGAAATTACTCAGTTAGTGAACATTCTATCATCGAATGATTTAATAGTGAGAAACGAAAAGGTCATATTTAAAGCTATAAAAACGTGGTTGAAATTTGACGAAATTGATAGATTTCAATATTTCGATTATCTTATGTCGTTTATTAATTTCAATTCAATCCCTAGTAAGGTAAATAAAATTATTATATCATATAATTTTTTATAATACAATGTAAAAGTCTAATAAAAAAATATATGAAAATATTTTGTAATGCAATAACGAATCATCAAGACTATTATATGGTATAAAAGATTATATAAAAACATATGTTATATATGCATTTAATATTTCAGTTCCTATGTGACGACGTTGAATCATTTTATAAATTATATAATAAAGATGAAAGTTTGCGTAATATGTTATATTTTCAATGGAAAGCAATACAAAAGCAAATTTCAGTAAATATATCACGCATTTATTCGAGTAAAAAACAAATCGATTATTTTACTGAAAATTTTGACAGGGTATTATTATTTACTTTTTAGTTATTTTTATTGTTGAAATTTATATGAAGTTTTACATTTAAATTAAACACATAGTTGTATTGTGTTAAAGGCCATAAATACCAGTGATTTTGTCAAATTGACATTCAACGAAATAAATTATTTGCTTAGTAATGACGAATTAATAACGGAAAATGAAAAATATGTATGCAAAGCAGCTATAATATGGTATGAATGTGATAAAGAAAGTCGCAAAGATGATTTTGTAAAATTGTTAAGAAACGTCAGATGGTCAAGAATTTCAGTTGAAGTAAGAAAAAAATAATCAAATTATAATTATGTCGATATTTGTAAAAGAAAATACGTATAAAAATAAGATCTTTCGATTTACAGGAAATTATTAAACAGTTAAATCGCATCATAAATTTAGATGCATTAGATTTTCCAGAAATAATGTTTAGAGCTTTAAAATGGTATATTTTACCGAAAATCAGAAATAACACGATTAATTTTTCATCTAAACCAAGAGGTAAAGACAGAACATTATTGGTTGTCGGAGGCGATTTTGAAGAAGTATATATTTTGACATATTTAAGTATAGTTATAAATAAATTTAAAAAAATATATATATGAATCATGAATTTAATTATTTTTAAGGAGACTTCAAAACTCGAAATTTTTGATTCTTTCGAGAAAAAATGGTTTCAATTTTACGATTTGAAATTTCCAAATGAAGAATTTCAAACTATATCATTGGGTGATGATTTGATATTTTTAGGAGGATTTAAAAATAGGTCTACAACTGATAGCGTATATACATTTATATACATATATTTGAAATTATAGAGTATTTTTAATTTTTATAATTATTAACATTTATTATTTTATAGGTATATAGTCTTAATTTACGAACAAAGGAAATATCACAATTGCCATCGATGAAAACGGTACGAAGAACTTTTACAGCAACAATGCTTGATGATAAGATATATGTGTGTGGAGGATATGATGGTTCAAATCTTTTGAGTTCAGTCGAAGTGTAAGGATAACAAAAATAATATTTTTTTTTTTTGAAATCCGATCGAAAAATTTTGATTTTTATAATTTCAGTTTCGATCTTTCAGCCGATAATCCATCGTGGTGTTTTAAATCACCGATGCTTGTTGGAAAAGTTTTGCATGCTACGGTTTCTTTTAAAAATAAGCTCTATGTGTTCGGAGGCTCTAATCGTCAAAATAAATATTTGGATTGTGTTGAAATTTACGATTCAGTGAGTGACATATGGAAAAGTGCACCGCCAATGAAAGAAAAATTATATGGATGTTCGGTAAGCGTAATTTTGATTAATTCTAAAATATCGTATTTATTAATGAATTTTAATATCGACTTTTATACGAAGGCTGTCGTTTATGGCAATAAAATATACGTGATCGGTGGTTGTAATAATAATGAGAAAAATATTAGTTCTATTCAAGTTTTTAGTCCTCAAACCGAAGAATGGATTTCACAAATAGATTTGCCGGTCGGTCTGAGTTTGTCTTCGGCTATAACATTTGAAGATAAAATATACGTAACCGGTAAGTTAGTCGATCGGTTTAATTAAAATTGTATTATATTCGATAAAATAAATATTTATTGTATTATTTTAGGCGGATATAAGAGAGAAAAGCTTACTTATGAATATAATGTTGAAGCAAAGAAATGGAAGATGTCGAATAATCTTGTATATGGTAGATCGCGACATAATGTTGTTATTGTATCGCGTGATTTATTAAAATTTGTCAATAATTATAAAACTAATATATAATATTATTATAATTTTTATAATAATGATATTCATTATTGTATATAATGAATTATAAATTTTTGAAAACAAATTGATGCGAAATATCTGACTATAATATAACTTTTAAAATATATATTTTTTGTATTAAGTTATATATAAGTATATATATATATATATATATATATATATATATATATATATATATATATATATATATATATATATATATATATATTAACAATTGATTAAATAATAAAATAAATATTCTAATAATGTATTTTTAGATAAATTTAAATTTATAGTCTCTAATTTATTTTATAAAAATCATATATGATTTTGAAAGAAATATATGAAAGTAAATCATTTTATAATAAAAAATGTTTGTACAGTAATAACAAAATAAATCAATAATATTATCAGAAATGAATCATAATATATATATATATATATATATATATATATATATATATATATATATATAATATTTAATTGAAAATAGATAAATATTTTTTATTGTATTTTTTAAATGAAAATATGATTATTATTTAAACAATCGGATAAAGCGTATTAAAACTTTAAATTATGCGAATCAGTTAAGTCCGTTAGAAATTATCACACGGTGAAAATTTTGCATATTTTCCGTAAATAATTCACTTTTTCATCGTTTTAACGTGAAAACTATCATTATCATAATAGAACAGGTTGTGCCGAGGAGGGCGGGGCCGGGGGAAATAAAGGGGGGGGGGGGGGAAAACGTTACGTGCCGTATAATAATAATAATAATAATACAGGGGTATGTTATTATTATCGGATTTAATGTATATTTTCCATTATCGGTCGGACAATTTAGATAATGCACGGCTCGTGATAAATTTTAAAGGTTGATTTGCATGCAATTCAAAATTTTCGAACGAATTCGATAAGCGAAACGAGATGAACATGTTTAAAATTTGGCGCATTTGTATCCTTAATGCATGCCGATATATAATATTTATATATACATATATAATGTAAATAGTAATAATATTTATATATTAATATCGTATGTACTCATATATTATATATAATATAATAAAAAAGCGTTTGAACTTCGTCGTCGAACGACAGACGACAAACGTGTCATCATTTTTGTACGTCAAATAATACATTTTTTTACAGTTCAATATGAAATAATTTTTACAATTCAAAATATGCATCGTTTATATATCAATGTACAGTTTATTACGATATATTTTTATGTAAAATATTTCGATATATACGATTCATTTTTATTTCGTTTTTGACAGATATTATAGATATATTAAAACAGACAGAGTTTCAGACACATATATTAAAATCTTCATATATAATATAAAACATATATTATTATATTCAATTGTATTATTATATTCAATATAGAGTATAGAGATCTTGGTTCTGCTCATAAAGGACCTTTCGGTCCTTGTAAATATTTCATGTAACACCTTTACAACGGGTCCATTCGTTCTTTCAACACTTTTCAGCTACGTTTTTCAGACTTTTTTTCATTCTCTTGTTATTTCATTCCGTTTCTTGTCCATTTTATGTGTACTCGCTTCGAATATATATGGTTGTAAATTATAAAAGGAATGAATAAGACGTAACTTACTCACACACACACATATATATATATATATATATATATATATATATATATATATATATATATATATATATATATATATACCCATATTTAATTTTGATATAATATATAAAATCAACATTATTAGTATTTTCTTAATATTAAATAAATATCAATTTTAAACTATAGATTGATTTTTATTGCATTAATAAAATTTAAATATATAATTATAATATAAAATATTAAGGATAAGAGTATCTTAAATTTGAGAGATAATTTGATAATATAGTAATATAATAAAAATGTTTGAAAAAAGTACAAAATTTTTGATTTTATCATAAAATTTTGGTGAATGTTTTCACTAGTAAATGTTTTTCAATAAATTACTAAAGATATAAAATAATTTTGTTTTTTTCAAATTTATTTTTATTATTATAAATAAATTCTATCAGTTATGAAATAATTCGATTATCAAGTTATAGAGATAATATAATTTTTAATAGTTTTAATACATATATTTCTTAATAAGAGAAATATGACTATAAATGCCAAAAATCTAGCAGTCTAATGGTCAAATCAATATATTATTAATTGAATTATTTATTACAGATTAGTTTTAAACAGTAGTATCGTTTTAAAAAGAATTAATATTATAACAATGTGTATGTATATATTTCAGTAATATGCCAACTATCTATATCGTCTGAACGAGGCTTTACAAAAGCGTATTGGTACATATGCAAAATGGTTGGATGCATTTGTAGCAGATATCGTGACTAGGTATCCACTTTTCTCATTCACGATGCACGTAAAAGAAAATTCTTATTCATTTCCATACATTTATATAGTATATCGGTACACTTTTCGATATCCATTCATTGATTTCAATTCTGTTGAAATGCGATTTAGCAACGAGGATTTGTGAGCGAAATTGCATGCATTTTCGTCTCTCTGTATGTGTATAAGTATCGCTCGAATAAAACGGATCGATTTGAGAAATTGAAACTTTTTTTGGTAACGATCATGTCTTATTTGGATTACAAAATAAACGTGAAGAATGCGCCCGATTTTATATTGTAGTATTTTTTTTTCTTTGGATTTTTGTGCCGAATTTAGATACTAAAAATCCGCATATAGTATAATGTAATATTGAATAGATTCGCTGTCTGGGAATAAATGTTATGTTTTTATTTATATACATATAATACATATAGATTATATGTACTTGAATTATACTGTATTAAATTCTTTTAATGCGATACTTTGAATTGAAGTTTTTTCACATTTCTTATACAGATTATAAAGCTACGACACTATTTTTTCATTATAACTATGACGTTATAATATTTTTAATCATCAATCGCAGAAGAGTAAATTTAATAGATTTCAAGTTTTTTTTTAATTTATATCATAAGAACACCTTTTGTTTATCTTTAGTATACTTAAAAATATTAATATTTTTCAACGTAGTTTCAATCAACATTTTATGATAAGATTAAAAATGAGAATTTTAATGCGACCACGTGGTTTAATTCATGATTTTTTTATTTTAATATTATTGAAATTGCATTAAATACAGATTAATTTGTATGAAAATTTGAAAAAATATTTTTCTATAAAACCTTATTTGGAAAAGTGTACGTCGCTAGTTAGTCGAGCCGCCGTTTCAGTACCCATATTATATGCAAAGAAAAGCGTACAAAGGGGACATTCATTTCGGGCACACACTGTACATAATCGACATTTAATGGTCGAGAATTTATATTTGTCAAAGCAAAAAAGAGATTTTGACGCTCTCGACAATGATCCTCGTGCACAACGAACGGCGATTACACGCCGCTTTACACATCGAATAATAAAAAAGACGATATTAAAAAAAAAAGAAAAATAATTTTTCCGCAAGAGAGTGAAAGAGAGAAAAAAAATACGCTTCAATGCGAAAAATCCAAAAAATAAAAAATTGCAAAAAGAGCGTTCGGCGAATGAAAAGAAAAGAAAAGTTGTCGTAAAAAAAAAAATGAAAAATATCGGTCGAAAACGAACGGCGGAACGTTGTCAATTCATCGAGGAAGATTGATGCGGTCGATGAAAGAGTGTCCTCGGCTGAATTATATACGTATATGGAGTATTAAATTTAAGACGGATGAAGTGTTGCTCTTCGGTCAGATAAAGAGGGAGGTCCTCGGAGGGATCAAGAGGGTCGTAACGGCTCATTGTATCGAAGGCATTGTCGGGTAACGAGTTGTCACATCTCTGGCTCTTTCCACTTTTGAAGATCCGCATCTGACGCATCATCAGCATCGCTATTCTTACGCTTGCCTTTTTATTATTTTTTTTTCTTCTCACCATATAAATGATGAATATGTTCCGTAAATAGAACTTTGATGTATTTTTTGTATTTATATATATATATATATATATATATATATATATATATATATATATATATATAAATATATATAGAACACATTTTGTGTATCGTAATTTGTCCATATTTAAGAATTATTGTCATTAATTGATCAATTAAATAATAAATCTGTTAATTAATTTATATATTGTCATAGAAAATGAGCAAGAATGCAAAATTTCAACTCAATTGAATATTGAGAAATTGTTGAAAAATCGATTACAAGATTTCACTCCGACAAACAAACTAACAAATAGTGCAAGTTGAATAAAAGTGTGTAATAAATTAAAAAAAAAATATGATAAAATAGAACATTTATATATATATGAACAAGCGTTGGTTTGGCGTTGATAGTGAATTGTTTTGTTTTTTATTGGGGGACAGAAGGGTGTTTCGGAAAAATTTAGGAAATTTACGGTCAGATAGTCTGAACAAATAGTGAGCGCAATTCACGAGAAAAATACCAGTATACTATTATATCAATCAAAAGTACTAATCCTTAACACACCCCCTTTTCCAAAAACAACAAATATAACAATAATGAAAAAAAAAACACGCGCGTAACGAACAAAATAAATACGCAATTTCGACCCCTCGTTATCTTGGTTCGATTTTGGTTCGTTCGAGGGTTGTTTCATTTGATAATATTAAATATTTTTATTTATACTAGAAATTTAAAATAAAAAATATTACAATACATACATTAATAGAATATCGTTATAATTTATATGTTAAAAAATATTTTGATTATTTTAGATAAAACGTTTAAAAATAATAATTGTGCCATTTTTTTTATATATATAATATAAAGTTAGTCTAAATACAAATGAAATCCTGCGGGATTGAATAGTTTTGCAGCGCATACGACTCTACCACCCTCGTCTGTGATAACATATTTTCGTAGGGTTTTCGTTTTCAGAACAAGCTGGGGGTCGGTTTGCAAACCCAACGGGCAAAATTCAAAAGTAAATATGCCTGGGGGGTAGCGGCGTCCATTAGCGACTTATGCCATTTTGTTCTCTCCTTCGAACCCCCTTTTTTGTCGAAATTCGACCTCCAGTTTTGTTGAAACTCGGCCGGTGGCACCCCATAGCCGCCTACCACCTTATGAAGATTCACTTTTTCCATTTATATATCCATCTATTTTAAAATGGGGTGGTCTTTTGTGTTATTCGGAGACAATATTATTGTTGTGCTCTAGCGTTGCATTTTCTCATTATTATATTAATCTTGCACGAATTACGGAGTTTAATTAATCCTTTGATTAATTGCCAGGAGGTGGATTCGATATGCTTTCTGTCTCTTTTACAGCTTACCCCTTCATCCGAGATAAATTGGAAAATTTCACGCTCGAAATAATAGTATTTTACTGTATTATGCCTATTGTGAAATGTGCGACTTAAATTTAAATATTTATGTTATATATTTTAATATTACGCGCAGATGTTAAATAAGCCAGCTGGGAGGCTTTAAAATAAAACAAATTAAAGAACTCCAAAATGTATATTAATAATTATTGAATTATAAAAATAAATCTCTAGATTTAATTTTCAAACAAATTTATTAATTGTGCGAAGTGAAAATATAAAGTTTCACTATTCGTTTAAAAATTATAATAAAATTACTTAGTATCATTCAATGTTATATTACGTTTAAAATTTAAACACCATTTGTTCTTCGCTTTCGAAATAAAAAACAAAAAGAAATTGCGCAAAAAGAATTAATGAATATTTACACGTAATTTCAAGATATTACCGATGAATCCGGAGAATCCCTTTGATGCGTGAATAAAGTTAGAGCGGGATATGAACCAATTTAGTATGAGCCTAAAATCGCGTTTGAAAATGTAGACAGCGGCAACATCAAAAAGTCGAACACACACACACACACACACAAAACCAACACCCTCCTGTTTGACGCCCGTTTCTACAAATATTACTACGATTACTAATACAAGTGCCTATTAGTACTACCACTATATTCATGAATTGAAGTTTAAACGTATAGATGATACAGTGGGGCTACGCTTTCAGATATAACTATATTTTAAATTCTAGCGAAATATATTTATAATGATTTAATCATAAATAAAATTGTATGTAATCGTCATATGTTTTAACAATTATTATATATAATTAATAATTTTTATTTTATTGAAATAAAATTCGTGCAATCGTTTACGTTGCGAATTCGTTCAAATTACAATTTATAAAAATCGAATTTTGATAAATAGTAAAATGTGTAAACGGCGGCGGTGTCCTATTGTACTTTCGAAGGGGATGAAAGTTAAAGCGTTTCTCAATTACGACAATTCTATCGAGCAAAGCAAACGCCGTTATAATTTCATAATTGAATTAAATTAATTTTGCACTGTTTATTTTTGCTTCGCGATGATGAATTTTTTGTCCGGACAAATGTTGGCGTTCTCTTCAAACAAGGTGAGTGAAAGAAAGAAATGAAATAAAAGACAAAAAAAGAAAAAAAAAATGGCGGAAAGGCATTTTTAGTGTTCATCCCTCGTGATCGTTATACGACCAACAAGTGCAAGGTTTTTATTTATTGGCGAGGGTTTGCAAGTAGAACCTGACAAGACCCCACCAGGTACCATAAAAAACACATATATTTTTATTACTATCCGAGCCCCTGCGACCTGTTCTTGGTCTCTTTATTTTATTTATTTTTTTTTTTGCTTCACTTCCTTCTTCCGTCGCCCTTTTTCCACCCGAAGCATTTGATTTTATTTGTGAAAGATTAATCGGACTCCTTTATGGTTTCCCAACTTGCTTTGAGCGAACGTTTCTTCATATTGATACATCGTCATGTTTGCCATCTCGTTATGCTACGAATTCTGTTAACTATTCGGCAAATATTTAAGTAATACGGTAAGTACCCCCCTCCTTTCTTTGATATTCGATGATAAATTTAGTCACAGACTTACGCATAAATGTGTGTGTTTATATATTTAGTAATTTCGATTGAAAATGCAATGTCTAATTCAGTTCTATTATATTGTTTTCAATGAAGTCTCATTTAAATTTGTAAATAGATATGGAATATGAAACTATATTTGAATATTCATTTATCATATAGAAATTATAGTATTTTATTATATTTTAATTTAACATTGAAGTTGAGCAACGTTAATGTAGCTGATGTTAGAATTTTAGTATTATTATTATAGATTATTCAATTGATTTTAAATAACGGTCTATTAATATTAAAATATTTTTTTTTTATAATTATAATTGATTGATAAAATTATAGATAATATAGTTTGATATTTCGTCACCAACGTGATTCATGCTTAAAGGTGCAAAACGATCAGATAAAGGTCGAACATATTAGAGAAGACATCCCCCATAATTTCGATCGTAACGAGAATAAGAGGGCAAAGAAGGAAAAAACGGCAAAGTGTTACCTAAACGTCGGTTGGGGGATGAAAAAGAGTGAAATCTTGAAAGAATGAGATCCGGCCAAGAAGACGGAAGGAGGTATCTGGGGTGGCATTTTTAGACAAAGCCTATCTATAAACTTTTACAATGTCTTGCGCTCTTACCAAGGGGTATATATGAACGTTATCATTCTACGAGTCAATTTGTCGTCGGGATCCCTGGATTATCAGCTCATCGCTCGTAATAACGGTCTGGAGAGATCGACGTGGCGAATATTAGATATGGACTGTTCCCTTATTTTTTTAGATTTGTCCATATCTTTTTTTTATGGATCCCCTTTTTATTGTTATTGTGTTTTTTTTTCTCTCTCATTCAAACGATTCACATTCTCCTACTAATCCCAGTTACACGGTATATTGTCCCGCATTGTGATTCCAGATCTAATAAAGGGATCACATAAATTAAGGGCGGACTCCCTTCTTTACGCATATTCGCATGGATATGTTATGAAAAAAAAAGAAAATATCATTTTATATGAAATATCTACGTTTAAATCACGCAGGTGAAAGGTGAAAGTGCAACATATTAAATTAATAAATAACACATATACGCATATTTCACATTTGGATCAAATTTTGAAACTAAGTAATGTGAGCAGAAAACTGTGATTATTAAAGTATCGTACAATAGACTAATAAATATTAATTAATGAATATTTTCAAAAACCAATACCAACATATATGGTATACATAAAAGACGATCAGATTGAAAAAGTAACATTCTACAAATACTTGGAGACATCTAAACCTATGACTCCAAGAAGGAGATCCATTCTAGGATAAAACAAGCCAGAAAGAGCACAAATATGGATTTAAAAATATGTATGTTTAGATGTTACGTTATTCATATTCTTGTATATGGTTCTAAAACATGGACATTAAACCTTGGAACCGCAAAACGTCTGGAAGATTTCGAGATCTAGTGCTACCAGAGAATGCTAAGAATATCTTGAACCGACAAAGTAGCAAATAAGGTGGTTTTGAATAAAATTTGAAAAAGACTATAAATACTAAAAACGGTTAAAATGAGAAAAATTCAGCAACTAGATATAATATAATAAATACAAGTTTCTTCAAATAATTTTGGAAGGAAGAATTGAAAGGAAAAGATCAATAGGAAGACGTCAAAATTTATAGTTTAAAGATCTTCATCGTTGGTTCAACTGTTCGTCAAGAGAACTCTTTCGAAAGTTAAGTTAATCGCGTGTATCTTATGAAGAACGGCGTGAAGAAGAAAAGCGTTGCCGTTCTATACGTAGAACGCGTGACGTGAAAGCGTCAAATATTAATATATAGAGCGAACTTTTCATATGAACGTTTATATTTATTTGTTATATAAAGTGTGACTCGACATTTGGATGTTTATTATTCGAAAGCTTAACAATTGCCGGTTAAAAAGCGTTCCTCGTGTGTTATAATATACCGTGTTAAAACTAATACTGGTTATTAGACGTAATAAAAATATTTTTATTACACTATAAAGTGCATTTAAGTCGCTCACGCCGAACGATAATGTGAAGTTGCAATTATTATTATTTTTTTTTAACTTCGCTTTACGACACTTGCACTAAAAATACGCCGCTCGCGGATGTTGTAAATGTTTATGTAATTTATATTTAAAAAGGGTGGATATTTATTACAATAAAATTTATGGTTGCGCTTTAAATCAATAACGTAATAGTTTTTTTTAAGGTTTGAACCTTTCTTATGAATTACGGTATATCGATTTACTTTTTTTTTATTATATGAGGCAGAGATGCCGAATTTCAAATATTCATTTTTATTGAAATATTGTTATAAAAAATGGTATATGTCTATTTCAAATATATCTAATATTTTAGATACATGTAATTTAGTTACGAGGAAACAGTTTCCACCAACATTTTAGTTGTATTATATTTATTTTTTTGAAAATATTCAAAATATTTGTTATTTAAAAAATTAAAATATTAAATTAAGAATTTTTATAAGGTATAGCAATATTATAATATTTTATAGCTATGCTTTGTTTTTGTCTAGGATGAAATGATTGTAAATATATATATATATATATATATATATATATATATATATATATATATATATATATATATATATATATATATATATTCTAAGTGGTTATATGTTATTTTTATTATAGCTTTTAGATACTGTTTTATTTAAAAAATGTCTCTATTTACGTATTTTTATTAAAAAATTGATTTTGTCAACTTTATTTGTACCATGAGCTATTATTAGAAAATATTTGGAATGATTTCCATTTAGTATATCAATTATTTTATGATTAGAACAACGATTATATTAATTAAACGATAACTATATATGATTTTAAAAATAACATTAAATTAATATTTTTAAATATAAATTATTTTGAACCAAAAAATAGATTTATCATATTTCAGAAATATATATATAGAAATTTTATCAAGAATTTGGAAATAACAGTTTCGGATTTAACACACATTTTTTTTTCTTTGTATATTTCTTATTTCGGCTACTTTAACAAGAATGATATATCTTATTAAAAAAAAAAAATAAAGAAAATTTAAAAGCAGTCACCGAAAGTTTCGCAGCGGAACAAAGAACGAGCAAAGTCGATTACACTAAATCATAATCACGACGTGGAAGACGTCTCCGACTCCTCGACTCATGATACGGAATGGACCAGAAATAAAGAGGCGAAAGTTACCCCATTAAAAATATTCAGCAGACGTATCGTACACTATATATTATATTTATTTATAAAGCACACACTGCTACAACCGCGGGGTATAAAACATAAATGTTCAGTTGATGAAGTATGAGAATTGCTGAACAAACAATGCCACCAGCGAAACAAGCGACCAAACTACCCCGAAGAAGTACCGTACGGTCCACGCTTACAAGATTAAAATCTATGTATTTTAAAAATCCGCATGATCTATTCATATTTTTAAAACATGTTTAAGATTTAAAAAAAAAATATTTATTGGAAAAAATAATGATTTCGACCATATTCGCAGAATATTTTATGGATATATTTGAGAGTTGAAATATAATAAATAAACAAGTAAATTATATGAACTCATTAATATAATAAGATTAAAAAACTTGTAAAAGTTGATAAAATTAATTAATATTGCTTATTAATTGATGTTGATTCTATTTTTACGTGTTTTACATATTTTTATGTGACATTTGTTGAATAAATTGCCGCGAAATAAAATATTTTAAGTAAAATAGAAAAAATTCTATCGTTAAGTTGAACTGGAGTTATTACTTAAAGGATTGATAATTCTGACTACTTTAATATTATAAATATTCATAGGTAAATCTGCGAATGCGAGAATTATGATTTATTAATATTATAATAACATAATGAATTGTGAGATATTGATTAAGAATAAGAATTATTATTTTTTTTTTAGTAAAGAAAAGATAATAAGATTTTAAGAAAGATAAATTACTTTAATTTTATTTACTAAAATGATATATAATATGTAGAGAGATACAAAAAAGCGTAGTCCAATTGTGTAAAAATGAAGCCATGCTCTTTCCTCGCCCTCGGGGCTGCGGGACGTTGAGAGGGTAGAAAGCAAAAAAAAAAAAAAAAAAAAATAGAAGCGGAAGAAAGATTGGAAGACAAAAGTCGGAAATTAAATTTGCATCTAGATCGCCGTTCCACGACACTTTCGCATAAAGACGGAATCGAAGAAAAGAAAGAAGCATTTAGATTTAGAGGGTAGGCGAGGGAATTCGATGACGACGAGATGATAGTCCGGTGTGACGTGAAGGACAAGGAATGCCCGGTCATGAATGCGTCATGCCGTGAAAACAGGACGGCATGTAAATGGACTGATTATGTAGACGAAAGCCTTCGAAACGGATATGGACCGTCTTAAGACATTATTGGGGATCCGGTAGCGGCGAATTTACGTAGGTCGCACTACGTACTCTACATACAGATTCGATTTCGACAATTGTACAATACACGCTCCCACAATATACCTATATTTGTATTATCATATATGCAGGTGGTGTGTGTGTGTGGTGCATTTATATATGTGTATTTATATGGATAAAACTGGAAATTCTCGATTATGAACGCGATCGGTATGTCTGAATGGCGTACGTTCGTAGCTTTTGGCTTTTGTATTCAACCGGTTGGAAATGAAGGAAATATTGAAATGCGATAAAGTTCAATGCCTAATAGTTCAATGGTTCAATTCGTTTATTTATATAGAATTGATCTGATCGAATATATTATTAACCCTTTGCATTCGAGAGATGACGTTTGATCACCATTTAGATTAATGCGAAAATTCAATGCGCAGTAATGACTGTATATGTTATTTTTTTTGTAACGAATTTCTACACTCTTTCTGTATAGTATTATGTAGAATTATATTTTTAAATAGCGAGAAGATTTTCTTAACTTAAATTAGTTCGCAACCGAACTGTATTTTCGACATTGAAATTAAAATATTTTTTTTGGTTCAAATTTAACAATCTTGTCTGAAGGATTACTAAAGTTAAAATTTTCAATCTTTATAAACTTGCAATAATAAAACGATTCTGTAGATCAGCTTTTTTAAGAAAATTTTCGAAATGATATCGAAAATCGTTTTTTTTTGTTTTAGAAATATTTTCAATAAATTCATATATTCTTTATAAAACCATTAAACAACAAAGGTATATAAAATGTTAAAATACAAAAGCTTTGATTTATGAAGTATATATATATATATATTTTTTTTGAAAATAACTTTAAGTTTGGAATAAAAAATATCGCCAATAACGTTGCAAAATATATCTAGTGCAAAGGTTAAAAAGAAAATGATTTATGTTTTGAGTAACTTGATTAATATATGTTATGGAAAATATTTACATTTAAATTATAATTAAAATTGTGTTATATCGTGAATTATACTAAATACAACCGAAATTAATGTTCTGTGTTGTGATTTAATTTTGTAAAGAATATTTATTTAGAGCTCAACAATTTTCTATGTGAGCGGCGAATTATTAATATTTGAATTTAATTATTAATAATAAATAGAATAATGTAATGAAACGGGAACAATATGTTGTCAATCGATTGAATTTAATTGGATATTTGATTTGTTTATGTTGAATTTATGATATAAAAAGGGTGTAAAAATTGTCAATAGATATTTTTAAAATTGTTTAGTTTTATATTGAATAATTCCAAAAACTGTCAGATTGGATATAAATTTATTGTTTAAATCTCGTTATAAATGTATTTAATAAAAATTAAATTTTCAATTTTGGAATAGATAACAAAAATATTATGTAATGCGTTGTATACAAAAGTGTAGAATTCGTGTATACAAACAAACCAAAAACGATTAAATGGTATTACGACCAAAATCTGGGCAAAATGCGTGGATTAGGCACAATTGAACAAGATCAGTGACAGCCGTATAATTTTGGGGCGTTTTAGACCAGACCGAATATTACTGTAAAATTGAGGGTTACAAACACGAAGAGCATTAATCAATCATTCGTCCGTGGATTTACGCATGTAAATTGTCTTTAAGACTTGCGGTTCGTGTCTGCTAACAGTCGCAATGTAACCCTTACGCCTATATATCCCATGCCCAAGCGATAGGGCGAGGGTTGAGAATTTCGGAGGGTGGGCGGCTTAAGTTTCCGCCTACCATCAAAACATATTACTGTGGCGAAGCATCATACGCTTTTGTCTGGCAAATGCGTATTTATGGGTGCTTATCTTTCTCCTGGATTGTTGCTAGACGGCAATGTCACTCTCATACCCCACGATCTTCAGACAACATGCCATACATCTGGTATGGGTTGTTTTAGTTTTGGGGTCGCACGGTCCGACTACGTCGATTGTGTCCCTTTATTTTTTTTAGACGAGCTTTGCAATACCAACTAAACGATTTGGATGAAATGCACTTTATTAAGGGGAAATTTCACACAGGTCCAGCATTAAGTCTCTTATAAGTCAACGCATATAATTGCATAAATATTTATATAATTCTACTGATAAAATGTTAAATTTCAACTCAATTATTAAATTGCGTCGATTAATATTTTTAATATTAATGATTACAGTTCGTTCTCAACTTATATATATATATATATATATATATATATATAAGCATTATTCTGGCTTATGATAGATTATCATCTAAGCAATCGATTACAGAAGCGATAAATCAATAGTCGGAAGCGTGCAAAATTATATAAGATATATATGTGATGAAAACTACAAGAAAAATGATACATTCATTTTTTTTATGAATGGTCTTAAGTCGAGGTGATCGTAACTCGAAAACTAACTGACCGATAGTTTCTGTATTATTTTAAAATTTAAAAACATAACATACTACTCAATAAGTCTTGTATGTTCTGAAATAATTATGAAATATTTTAACTATTTTATAATTATATTATTTTTTTTTTAGGAATCAGAATCGAACAGTTTTAATATATTTTGAGTTTTAGTATTGATTTATATAATTTAATTAAGAATATTAATTATTTTTTATTTGCACAAATCATTTAGATTTCAGTCGTTGAATTTGACTTGTCAAATTAAAACGAATCTATTTCAAAATCGTTATACATTTTTATTATAGATTATTCACTTACACCTGTCAACTTTTAGCGTCTTAATTAAGTTTCGTTTGTACAAAAAAAAAAAAAAAAAAAAACAAAATCGATCACGAATGCCACTGGTTAAATGGCCATCGGCGCATTTTTACAATTTGCTATTTTCACCGCAACCGACCCCGGACCTCGGGTTATGGGTCGGGTCTTTTAATAAAATTCGAAGTTGTAGAGAAAAAAATAGCATAACGGAATTGTATCAATGGATATCTTTCGTTGGGTAGAGCCGCGTTGAAAAGGAACGTTTTTAATAAAAACTTCCTGGATCAGCGATTTTCCCATATTCCACATGTGTCCAGTTTGTATTTTTTTTTTTGGGCATAAGGGGGCAGAGAAGGTGGTATGATGTCGAATGGAAAAATGTTCATATAGGCGATTATAATAATAGTGAAATTCGTCGAAGGTCATAATGGGAAAATGCGATAGGGGTTCTGTGATCGATTTTCAGTTTACATGTGGCAAACATTTTCATGCGGAAATTCAATTAAAATTAATTGAATCGCGGCCATCTAAGTTGCAACTGTTTTTGGTAAAATCGTTTTTTTAATAGTTTTTTTTTATTTCGTTTTTGTGCCTATCAATAAAATTAGATTATAATTGTATTCATTAAAAACTGCAAATTTATTAAATGAACTTATAAAGTAATAATTATTTTTTTTATATATATTTATAATTATATAAATAATTTATTAAAAAAATAAATAAAAACTAGTTGTTTGACAACCCTAAAAATTGAATGATTTATTGTTTGATAATTAGTTGATAATGTTTTTATGAAATCGAATCTTTAGAAAAATTATTTTTAAGGGATTTAATACGTTGTCTTATTTTGACTATATTTAAAATTAATAAAATTATAATATAATAAGTGATGACTGATTTTTCAAACTCAATCATTTAAATGAAATGAAAAAATATAATTAAAATTCATCCAAATACATCCTTAATGTCAGAGAATAGCTTTAGATGCCGTATATTTTTTTGTGCAATTATTTACGATGAACCAGCGATTCGAAAGATAAAAGACTTTTTTTTAAAGTCTTAAGTAGAATTGTATATAGCGAATGCACTGACGATAAGAATCCTCATTAGGCATCTGAATGCGGAATTTAATTAAGGAGCATCTGAATGGACTTCTTAATGACTGCGTGCGGTCATTAAAGAGCTAAGACACAATTATGCGTGCTAAACTCTACGTGAATGCATATTACGAATTTACCCGCTTTAGACACTTGCAAATTTCATTTAAAAATAATTAGATAGTAGGATAATATTTCACATGGACAGGTTGAATTGTCGGCATTGTACATTTGCACGAATTAAAAATGGAATTGTTAAGTTTTATACGTGATTGCGTTCAGTTTATATTTTTGATACGGTCGAATTCTTGTTTTGTCATTAATTGTACGTTATTTAATTACAACGGTTATGTGAATTAAATCTGTAATAGATTTTAATTTTTTTCTTAAAGATAATATATATATATATATATATATATATATATATATATATATATTATTAAATTAAGATTAGATTTTGCACCATCAGGATTCCAAATATATATATAAAAGTTTTAGATTTTAATATTTTGTTGCATTTTAATATACTCTGAAATAAAAAAATATTCATTAATAAATATTATAAATATATTGTTAATTTAAGAATGTTGTAGCATATTTGTTAGAAATTGTAAAATTTATCTTCATCATTTATTTTATAGCAATTTTACTCATTATATAATAAATTAATTAATTGTACTATTTTGTTTAAATAAAATGTTGAGAAAAAATTGTTTAAAGAATCATAAAATATTATAGAATTTTTGATTAAAATATACAATAATCTTTACTACTTTATCGATTGTAACAAGTCACGATAGAAATTGTTTAAAATAAATTAAAGCGAGGAGTAAATATTTAACATATGTTTTTGATAACTGCAAACGAATTTTTAATACATAAATCGATCAATCTTTGTTTAAACGATGAGAAGCTCTTTTATCCCTTAGTTATTTTTTCCCCATTATTATGTGTTCAATTTCATATCATAATCAAGAAATATTTTTCTGGCAATCTATTATAATTTTTTCTCGTATAAAATACATTTTTTCTCAGCATAAACATTTTCACATATTAATCATATCGAAAGACATACACTACCAAAACCGTATACACTCATTAATGTCATTAAAGTGACACTCGAATGCAATATTTTCGAAGGGTGCAGGGCGTGCTGTAATAATATTCGACCGAGTTTCGATGTTTCATTATTATCAGTATAAAAAGCTCACACGTCATCGACGTTAAACATCGTCTTTTGGGGTCCATTAATAACAATGTTGGCATTTCTATCGCTAGTATTTCGTTATTGCACCCCTTCTGGCTATCATATGGATAATCCAAGCGGTGCCTAAGCTTATTTCTGGAAGGGTTGTTCTAGGAACATCCCCTTTCTCCCAATCTTCGACCCCACACCCAGTTTTGACGCTGTCATCCGAGCTATGATGAATGTTTGCAAAGTGATTTGGCAGCAAACGCGGACGAACGCTTTCGATGAATGGAAAAATCGTCACTTTTGATTAATAGCAATTTATATATTATAATATGTATACATGTACCATATATATAAATATACATTTTTTTTTAATTGGTAGTCGTTTTTGTGATATGACTCATGAATTTCATTTTTGATATTTTTGTTCATAGTTCTACATTTAGATTAAATCTCAGACATATACTTTTATGCAAAATTTATTAATTTCAAACCATAATAATATATATTTACAAACTTTTTTACGCCACTTTCAAAATAAACGGCTCATATAATATAAAGAATAAAATGATATATTCTTAAGCAGTATAACAAATAAAATGAATCTTAAAAGAGGATTTAAAAATTTAACTTTAAGACTTTCAACTTGTATGTAATCTAGCTATATATTAATATTAATATATTGGAATATGATTTGAATATTTTAAATTATTAAAAATAGTATTTCATTTATTATTTTAATTATATTTTTAAGAATCCAATTTGTTTTATCATACAAAATAGTAAAAAATAAAGTTTAGAATATATAAATATTCTAATTAAATATAATCCCTATTATAAGGGATTAATACAATATAATAAGTAAAAAAATTATTCGACATTAAGTTATTTTAAAACGTGTAGTGCGTATATCTCCCGAAAAGCTGAAATATTATAGCAATAAAAAACAGTATTGTTTTAATAGCAGTTTCAATTATATAATATAATTTATATTTTTTTTGTCATTTTCAGAGAGCAATTTAATAATATATTGTTAATAATAAATTAATACAAGTGTTTTTTTACCAAAAAAAAAAAACACCGCATTAAAATCATGTACACACATCATACGCGTTGTAAATTAATCGTGTCGTCTTATTTTAGGACCGAATACACATTTAAATGTTAATCTAAAGTGGTAAAGCAAACGCACGTGTATTTTTTCAGTGGAGCACAAACAAATTTTCCGCTACTCGACGTAGTGCCGCGGCCTCTGTTGACTTTTGTCCGAAAAGAAAACAGCCCCCGGGGGCCATAGGTTGATCAGCCCTGAAGTATACGAGGATAATTGATCTCGGCACGTGGGTTACGTTAACATCGCCCGAGGCCCTTGTGCCGTCTGCGACCCTCGCGATGAGTGAACCTGCGACCCTTCCACGCGAACCGACCAACCAACCCTTGCTGGTGGGGTGAGGCGTGTTCTGGAAATGCGTGGATATATCAAAGCGTTTTCATAGCTTTCCACCCCGATTGTCCCTCCCTTAACCGTGGGTTCTTTGCGAAGGCCAAGGGCTTACTTGCTTTTTCTGTTGTTAAATAAATTTTTGACGGGCGATTGTCTGGGCGAGGGCACGTTTTCATATCCACCCTTCGACTCCGTACTACCTTCCCTTCTTAGTTCCAAAACGATACGATGAAAACGAAAAAAAAATAAAACTTAGGTATATCTTCGCAAATTGGACGCTCCCTTTTATGTCGAATTTGCATTTAAGAGACGTGAGGCGTGCGAATTTTCATATTGAGAAACGACCGCATAAGCCGCATTTTGAAAGATGCGTGAGTCGAAAAAAAAGATCTTTATAAAAGCAAACGGTATCGTTTTTATTCTTTATTTTTTTCATATGTATTCAAAAGAATGTATTGTATAATGTGGATGTATTTTTATGGTGGTCAAAATTTCGCATATAATACAAATGGCTGAAGTAATCTAATAATTTTTATGAATATAAGAATGCGTCTAGACACAGTTAAAATGTCGTAGTTTTGTTCACAAAGAATTGATATATTTAAAATATGTCTTTATTATAAATCTATTATGTTAAAAATATACATTATAAAATATAATATTAATATGAAATGATTTATTATTTTTAATGGATATAATTCACAAAAAAAAAATATATAATATGTTAATCAGTCTGTAACTAATTTTCATATAAAATTATTCATTGAAATTATAATGTGATATAAAGATAAGGATGATATAAAAATATTGTTAATACTTAAGATCTACAATATTTTTTCACATGATAAATTAAGTTTATTCATATTTTCAAGTGAATTATATAAAAATAATCATCATTCAAGGGGGGTAAAAACGTTTCGCGCCTCACACGGTAAAGTTAATTTTTATCAACGATTAACTTCGTCTAACATAATATTATACAAAAGCGTCGAGTCGGCTTTGTATTCGAAGAACTTTGCTGGGACTTTTCGAGCGATAATTCGCAAGTATTTCGCCTTCTCCCTGCAAGTCGTGAAATTAAATACAGAAGAACTTCGTGCATAATTTGTCTGGCACATTGTTCGGTTGATAATCGCGATAAAACCGAAATCGATAGCGCGGTCGCACTCGGAAAAATGATTTTCACAATTAAAACGAGACTGTTCGAATGAAATATTGAATTAAAAGTTTCCGCCGAGGACGTCAATGAAGTATTGTTTTGATGTAGAGCCATTCGTTAATTCGGACAAACGAATTTAAACAAGTTTATATTGGATGATTTTTGGATTTTATATTAATTGTTCTATTATGAAAATGTTTATGATAAATTTATATGATGTATTGATTTGCATAAGCCGTTTAAGGAATAATTTATTCAAATTTCATACGGGAGGATTGTGGTAAAGCTGACAACAACAAAAGTCACCGCAACAGTTAAGTACGAAAAGCGGCGGCTCAAATAGGTAAGAAATAAAACAGATTATGTCGGAATTCCAAGTTGTTACACACCGAATGCTCCGGCATTTGCACTTTAGTTACCGTAGTCTTATATGTGGGGCAGTATATGGGATGGGCGGATAAAGGGCGAAAAGTTCATTATGTGGGGTCGTTATTGGTGCGAGGCGTCATCCGGGACAATTAAGCCTCCGCAACCGGATAAATCTTATCTACGGTTGCAATAATGGGAAAATGTCAAAATATTTATACTACAAATAGCCGCTTATCGTTATGATAATATTAAATATTATATATAATATTATATTTAATCGTACAACATATAATACTGAAATAAAGCAAATTGTACGTGATTCACAAAATGTACGGAAAATGCGGACAAACGCCTCGAAGGCATGGCACAATGATCGAAGCGAGATTTGAAGGAAAGATGTAGTAAAGTCGTTAGATGTTGAATGTACAGAACGTACGATGCAGATAGTGTGTATAGTGGGGCAACGCTCGGATGAATGAATGTCCTTGATAAAAGGATATGTCTCTTTGGAATGCTTTCATAATACGGACACGTTCAACTCAAGTTATGCATATTGATAACAACACTTTTTTAAATTGATTTTATTATAAGAAACAATTTTAATAATTACAATTTTCGTTTGTTTTATAATGATATGTGAAACATTTTTTTTTTTATAATTTTATATAATATTAATTATATTAATTCGTTATTATAATAAATAAATATTGTTAGTGACTTGTTGCATATTATTCAAGCATATAGTTCCAAGATTATCTTATGTGTTTTGATTGTGGTTTTAATATATGAAAAGTCAACATTTAGTTAATCTAATAGACAAATAGTCCAGTATAATTACTATATATATATATATATATATATATATATATATATATATATATATATATATAAATATATATATATATATATATATACCATATATCTAGTAAAAGCATATACATTGCATCAATTATAGATGAATATTAGATAATAATAATTGTTTATTAACTATTTTTATAATAAATTATTAGAAATTATTCATATGTGTGTGTGTGTGTGTTCATAATTATGAATATGGTCTGTAATATTAAATGATTAAATTGGACTCGGACTGATTAAATTTAAAACAAAGTAATTTTTTCATTAATTGAAACTGATATCCACTGCTATCTCTCTAACATTAACGAGGTGATTATTGAGCACAATTTTTTTGCACGTTTTCAATGTCATTGTCGTTAAAAAAGATGTATACGCATTTCGCATGAAGCAAATTTTTCACTATGTCACGACCCTAACTATAGGCTTTATGTTACTCAAATACTTATGTTCTCGATAAAGTAGACTCTTCAAAACACTTCTGCACCATTTTTAATAATTTTATTGCCATAATTTAATAAAGAAATAAAAAGAATATCGTACTTCAATTTTTTTTTCATAGTAATATTTTTTAAACAAAGCTGTTAGCATTAGCTGTTCAGCATACATTAATTAATATATTCTACTTAAAATTACATACGATTGTCAAAGAAGGTTGAATCAATATAAGAAAAAATATTACTGATTTAAAAATTTAGGTTCAATTTTTATTTATATTAAACTATAGCACAATTGTATTTATATAGTACATATGTACTTAAAAACCAGTCATATCAAAAATGAAAAAAAGCGATGTCCCACTGTACACGATACGGTTAGATATTGGGTTACATTAAATACGGTGGGCGATGTGCAAGCGTTGAAGTTTTCTCCGTAAAATAACATAGGACTTTTGTTTTTCTTTGCGTTCCTCTCGTTACTCGTAATAGACGTATTGTGCTTATATAGGGGTTGTTACTCTTTGTTGGTCCATTATGCGGTAAGTAGCCTTTGCTCTTACTCACTCATTATTTGCTAAGTAGTTAGAGATATATTATTCAATATAATGGGACAAGCGTCGCTCTCTCTATTTCGCTACGTCGCGTGAATTTAAAGCTTTTCACCCTCGAAAATCGAAATTAATCATAAAATGGATTTTATATTATGAAAAATGAAGTACACCTGTCTGTTTTATATTCATATTCAACGCGACGATAATGAACTATTGCATTATATATTGAACAATTGTCGTTTATTTATATTTATATATATATATATATATATATATATATATATATATATATATATATATATATATATTTAGTATATATCAGGACCGATCGAATTTTTCTCTTAGAAATACTATTGTGATCAAAAAGTAAGTGAATTTGTAATTTAAAACTTCCGGACATTAGGAAGTCAGGTAAATTGTATTTTTTTTTCCTAGGTTGATAGGACCGTATATAACATTTGCCAAACGTCTGTTCGTTAAAAGGTTTAATTATCTCCGAGTTCCATGTGTTTTTACAAGTCTTGGATTCTTCATTACGATAATGCACCATATGTCATACTGTATTGGTTCGTCGTGACTTTTGCTAAAAACTTGACTCATATCGTTCCGCAACCACCGTATTCGTCTGATTTGGCTCCGTGAGACTTCTGGCTATTCGGCAAACTCAAAAGGCCAATACTCAAAGGCCGTTTCGATATGATAGAGGACATAAAAACCGAATCGAAGGTCTTGAAGGCTATACTGGAAAAAGATTATTTCAAGGATTGGAAAAAGCGTTGGTAAAAGTGAAAAATTTAGGAAATAAATCAATAATTTTATAATCATTTTTATGGTGAAAGATAAATTTAATATTTTAATTTTTCTCAATAAATAATTGTTAAATTATATATTTTTTAATTATTGTTAATCACTGTTATATTAAAATAATATATTATTAGTTTTTGAAATAAATATTAAAATTAATATGTATGTAATATTTACGTCTAACATTATAATTTCTATATAAAGTCATAAATATTAATTTATGTTTAATATTATATTAATACCTAATTTATGATTCATAAGTACCCAGAAGTGTTTATTATTTATAAATTAATATATGCATTATATGTTATTTATTTATTCAGTGTTTCAATGAAAAGCGAAATTATTTTTGCAAATTGTTATTTTTGAACTCGTTGAGTTTTCGTATGATTTTGTTCGATTGACTCTCTTTAAAATAGTCTTAAATTTTTATTTATTAAAATATGGCATATACAAGATGGTAAGAGTTACTTAGTTAGTTAGTGAGTTAGTTTTGTATTTTTACATATTAGTTATAACTTTCATTTTTACAATATAAATATATACGAGAAAGTGGAAGGATGGAAATTATTTTGACCCAATTTTCCATTAAAATATTACATAAATGTCATGTTGAAATTTTGATCATTTTTGTCAATACGATATCACATTTTTAGTATATTTAGTATATAGAAAAAAAAAACGAAAATCTTGAATAACTCGCTTTTCGATGGCATTAGCTTAACATTGTGTAACATGTGTGCAACGTTAAATGGTTTCATAATGAGAGAACGTGCAGTCGGAAAGTTTTAACTATCAAAAGTGTGCTGCAACAACTCGAAAATGGTTCAAAGAGGTTGAAAACTTTGACTAAGACACAACGTATTATATGTAAGACGCATGGTGCGGAATGTTTTTGACGGCTAAACGGTTTAATAACAATAATACTATTATTATTCATGGAGAACTCGCGAGAAAATTAATTATACCGAACGATTGTTTTGACTCGTATTTTTTTATTATGCAAAATATGCTCGTGATGAATTTAAAACACTCTTGCGAGTAGTTTAAGCTATAAAAAGTTTTGTTTCTGAAAAGAATTCTGTACACAAATCGAAACTACATCGACTAAGTGCTGAGGTAAAAATGAATATGGAGTTTGTTTTTGTCGCAACAAAACTTAAATAAATATTAGTTGAAAACGTCACAATGTTTCCATTTATATATTGGTTCTTTAATATATCTGGCACGTCCTGTTGAGTGCTCGATAAACGTGCAAGGGTAACACAAAGATGACTGGTCTACGAAGGGGACGTTGTTGTTTTTTATTCGTCTCATCTTCGAGAACCAGAGCCCTACACACATAAAGTTAATGCTTCGATGAAAGAATGACGTGTTTTAAAGCATTATTTCATATTGTGTTTGTACGTACCCTTCGTAAGAATAACGCACCATTGAACACGGTATCGAATCGATAGCGAACGTATAGTCACCCCAGTCGAATTTGTTTCCGTTCACATATTAAAGTATTTACGTTGCGCAACGGCGATAAGAAAATTCTCTTATGAATTCGGCGAAGGGATGACCCAACTTAGGGATTATTTGGGGAAACTTCAGTATCCCTGGGATCCAGATTACAACCCCCAACCTCCATCTGGATAATAATAAACGTACACTGCGAGAATCGACGAATGCGAATATCTAGAATTAGACGAGATGCGGTCATCACGGCGGAATAATAACACGATGGAAGGTAAGGCTTCCGGTGCCACGGAAACGCGACGGGATTTTCCACGGATTTTCCCCGTCGTAGTTTCCGTTTGCTCTTTTCGAATGTCGGCTTGCAAAAAGGAATATGCAACCGAAATAAACGGCTGAATATGATGCACATTTTCTTATTGTTAGTCGAAATCCTCCATACACGGTTTTTGGGGATTTGTAATACAAAAAATACAAATTGTAACAATATCTTCAGTTTATGATTATATAAAAAACGTTTATTTATTATAATTGGTGAGGATTATTAAAGTAATATATATTGATTAATATATTCATTTTTAAATATTTTTTTAATCTAAAATGTGGATTTGATAAAGATTTTTTTTGAAGTAATAAATATAGTGTATGTTCATTAGTTTGGTAAGCATAATATAACAAGGATAATGGGTCAAGAAGTAGCTTTAGTCATAAAGCCTTAGAAAACGATGAATCGAATGAATAATAATGAGTAATGAGTTGAATGTTTAGTAAGCGATATTTTTCATTGTGTTGTGGGGTTGTATAAAAATGGTTTTTAACCGAAATTTTCACGCACGGATGAAGAAGCGATACGTCTTTGGCATTATAACGAAGTGCATTCGCTGTCGTCAGACTTGTAAATAAAGATCAAACGCGTCGAAAACGTAAGAAAGAGGGATGATTTATGCTAATGCGAATGGAAAATTGTAAAGAAAAAAGCATTCTAAAAAGGCTCGATGGGCGGGCGGTTCTAAGGGCGGGAGTGACGTTTAACGATGATTGATGGTCACAAGGAAGCACTGGCTGTCATCAATATTAATCAAAGTGGCGTTGTTGCATTGTTCAACGCCCAAGACAATCCGCGGAAAAGTGCATTGGTAAACATTCGAATTTTATGAAAACAAAGGGAAAAAAACCACGATCTGCGCTTTTCATCGGAGGAAAATGCTTTCACGTCCTTTTAAAATCGAAGGGGTTCTTCGAGTGGAGACGGTAACTAATGGGTTTAAATTAAAGCGACGATGTTAGACTTGAATATCTAAGGGTAGAAATCTCAGCAAATCTGACCGAGATAATCGATCATGTTTTTTTTTTTTATTTATTTTGATAGACAGTTATATATTGTAATATATTAATGTATATATATTTTAAAATTATATTATTTTTAATGGGAATATGAAATACCAATTATTTTTCAGTATTCGCTTTAGATATGATAAGAAATGGTAATTCTAAATATAAATTATTAATAAATTCATTTTTTTTTAGAACTTTGAATATATCAATAAATTATATATAATGATATTATTTAATAACAGAAATGTGTAAATATCACTGAACAGTCTGTATTTTAAATATGTAAATGTGGCATTCTTATTTTATTAAATATTTCTTTAAAGAGTTATATTTATACAAATTGTATAATATTATAAATATATTTATAATGTCTGCATTATACGGTAAGAATATAAATTAATATAATATTTGACAATAAAAATAAATCTATGTACAAATTAGAATATCGATTTTTTTATAATAAATTATATTAATTATAATTAGAATCTATCCACACCTACAAATAAATACACACATGTATATATATATATATATATATGTGTGTGTGTGTGTGTGTGTGTGTGTGTGTGTGTGTGTATTGTAGAAGCCACTTAATCGGACCGCAATAATATCCAGTCATATTGATCCAATTAAGCGGCCATGTGTGATAAAATAAATTAAAAAAATAATAATACATATTTTTAAATATGTTTTCTTTATTTTGATCCTAATTAAGCGGATGATCATATTAATTAATTGTCGCTTTTACTGTATATATATATAATATTATTTAGTTGAAATAATTATATTATATATTTTGGTAATAATTATAATATATATAAGTTAAATTTTTATATTGAAATTAGAATTTTCAATGTTATTATATGAATAACGAGAAACGGCCTCTCGTGGGCCCGTTAGCTCAATAGGTAAGAGCGTCAGACTAGCATTGCAGACAGAAGGTTGGAGGTTCAAGTCCTCCACGGGCCAACCTTTTTCAAGTTTTATTTTTTTCAATTAAATTTTTTATTTATAAAATTGTTAAATATATTATGCACTTCATTTGTAAAATTAACTACTATATTAAAAAAAAAAACACGATATAAAAAACGTATTACGATAATATCGAAATAAATAAATATTTTATATATTTATCTGAATGAAAATTTTTCCTCATAATAATATATAATAGAATAAAAATGAATAAATAAAAGAATGAATGGAAATTATTATTATTATTATTTTTTTTTGTAGAATTGTTCTGGAGTTGCGTGGAGTTTTCGTGAAACGACGTTAAATGATATCATACATCATATGCACCTCCATTGTTGTAAGCTCCTCATCCATCAAGAATGGAGCTAATGAAATGTTGCCTGCCCTATTCCCCGAGGTCCGTCCCAGTAGCCCTTAGGGTTTATCGAACGTCGGTGAATGTGCATTGTGTTCGTGAGAAATAGTGTTAGGATCGTTTGTTGAATATCGCAATCGAATACGGTTAGCACAAAGCGATAATTACGATCTATATTAAACTAGTTTCTAATTATGTGACCCTATGCATTTATGAGCCCTTTGAGGATATACGAATATAAAATATCTGAATTTCAAATGTCATCCCACCAGTTTAGCTCCAGTTACTGAATTCAAAACATAATATTCACGTCGATTATTGATTAATGAATTCACAATCGTAAATTGTTTAAATTCTTAAATATTTATAAAATTTGTTTAATTTTAAAATTATTTAATTTTTTTTGGGTTGTAGTAGTTGTATTATGGAGTGAAAAACGTGATCTAAATTTATTTAATTTATATAAAGTATAATAAATATTTTCAAAATTTATGGTTCATGTTTAAGATATTGATTTCCTAAGTTATAGTTCTATAATTTTCTATCGCCTTCTATAAAGATTAAAAATAAAGAGGGTATATAGATATATAAATGTAGTAAAATGTGATTTTTAAAGAAAGTCAATGGTTTAGAAATTTCGTAGAAATCAATTTATACTTGTATAAAATGTAATTTTCGTTATAATCATCATCACTTCGTTGCGTTTGAATATTTTTCACGATTAACCTAGGGGATTTCGATGCAGCGTCACATCAAAATAAAATAGGAAATTCTCATTGAAAAGATCAAAAGTTATGATACATCGATACGTATTCACGAATATTTATCGTTCGGTAAAAAGTGCACTGATGAAATGCAAATGCAATTATTCGAAAGCGACTAGGGGATGCGATGCCCTTTCGCGAATGCAAACTGCGATATTAAAGGTCTTATTAGAATTTTTATAACTGTAGGGTGGTTAGTTGGCTTAGTAAGGTTGTTTCGGGGGAGAGTGGGGTGCGGAGCAACAATTTAAACGTATGAAAAATGTGAAAAGACGGTTTTAAAAGTGCTTTGGGTGACGATAAGTTTTGAGAAACGTGTGTACTTTTAAAATATAGTATATAATATAAAAGTTTCAAGTTGAAGTAGAATTCGAGAATTTAGCACATGTGTCATCGTTTTAATCATATAATAAAATTGATAAAGATTGCATTGGAATAGATATATCAGAATTTTCATTTTGTTTATATTTTGTTGAATCATACCATACATATGGTATAATTTTCTAGCGCCGATAGATGATGGTGTGTAGAAGTGCAAGGTGTAAGGTTTTTTTTTCGTCAAATGCTATTTTATATCTACAATACATTTAGTCACCATAACTGAATATATAATATATACACGGGTCTACTTGTTATTATATAAAATATGAAAATATACTAAAGATTCAGACAATTTGTTCTTGAATTTTGTTTCAACTTCAAAGTCATGTATTCTATCTTTGTTGTATTTCATAATGTGAATGTATTATATTTCATATTTATATATATTGAGGGATGTTTGACAAACGTAGAATCAACATTTCAACGTCAGCTGTCTTTTCTTTTTTTATTGTGCCTATTGTTTCAATATATAACGAAAATGGGTCACAGTCGTATTAAAAACTCTATTATAGCGTCTACCATTGAAAAGACAAAAAGTCGAAGTAGATTTTCAGTGATATTAAGTGGAACCATTGGCAGTATTTCGACAGACCGAACTAATGCAATAGACGACGGAGATACGATCAACCAAGTTAGTCCCGTGTATGCAATGATGAAATTGTCACGGGTTTCGAGGAATATGCCAAATATGTAAAAGCACTCTGGCTAATTGATTAATATGGTTTCTGACCAATCTGCGTTGCCGGTTCGGTTAACAAATAGGATCGAAATTTCGATGACACTTACCGATTCGTGTTACACTCGCGCCGGCAAGTAATGCCATTAATACCGGCAGTCATGCCGTGGCACTCCGCTAATTTGATTACGGACGCACCGACTGCACTAAATATTCATTTTATCAAAAACATATACACACTTGGACACGTGCGAGAGAGAGTCGCCCGCCTGCAAAACCCCCTTACGCCCGAACGGGGTTAGGTCGGCCCATCGAAATTAAAATCTCCCCCACAGGCGTTGCTTTCATTCCGTGCCCTCTCGTGTACTTTTAACATTAACGAATGCATTTATATGTACGTGTGCGTGAGTTTTGTTCGCCGTTATTTTATTTTATTTTATTTTTTTTTTTTATTTAAAATCGTCCCCTAGTTGGATGGAGTTGTGTTTTTTTTTTATGTTATTTTATTTTGCGAGCTTGCGTTACACTTGCGAGTTTAAAAAGTTATCGCATATATAAACGAGTTCGTTATGCTGTGATGAATTTCATACATATGGAAATTAATACTCTTCAAATATTAATATTATAGTGATATTGTCAACATAAATTATTTTATGTTTAACGTCTGAAAATTGGAATATTTTGATGATATTTATGAAGGGATTCTAATATTTTGGATAATGTAAATCATCTTTCGTATGAATATAAAATCATATTTCCATATAAATATTTTACAGAAGCAAATTTTATGTTGAAGATGAAATATTTTTAGTAAAAAAGCTAAATATTTTGATATGAGCAAAAATTCTTAAAATTTAAATAATAAAATTATTTTTTAGATCATATGTAATATGTTTAATCCGTATAAAATTAATTTAGAAAAAGAGATTTATTTTCGGTAGACATTTAAAATTTTATCAGAATGTCTGTGATATAAAAATCAATATTTATTTTATTAATAAGCTTGACACACGATAATTTTTGATTGAACAACTTATTTAGTATAAATAAATGGATGTCAAATAAAAATATTGCGTTTGATCAATATTAATAAAATATTTCACGACGATATTGGATTTTTTTATTATTATTATAATATCAGTTTTATTCGGTCCCCTTAAAGTCTACAAATATATCCGGAACGGTATTTAGTTTAGGGTTAGTTTTCAAAATGGGGGAAGGTTTGCTGTAGGCGTCCGCACTATCTATGGTCAAATAATGGCGAACATAACCATCGTGATTATAATAATGGCGAACGTTTGATGGATGCTCGCCCTGCGGGGACACGAGTGCAATCGTGTGCGAGGTGCATTACGATGTTCGATTCATGATCATAATGAAGCAATCAATCTTGCGTTTGATAAAATATTTATTAATAAATAAATCGATGACGTTACAGATTTTTTTAAAGTCTAGATTGTTATTTTTTTAGATTTTTAATATTTATTAAATAAAAAAATATTCTGATAATTCTTTGCTTAGTATTAAATATTGTTTTCATAGAAACGTTTGATATTAAATGCAGTAGTACAGTCATAAACGGTGGTTAAATTAATAATATTTTTAATCATTTTAATATTGTTTAAATATTCATTAAAATAAAAATTAAATAAATCATTTTAAATATTTTGAGACATCTATGTGAAAATTAATGAACTATATTTTTTTGCAGTTTTTCCGCAGTTGAGTTCAAGGTCTAACGATGAAGTCTATTTTAGTATATGAATTAGATGAATCATCATCCATATATAGACGGATGACTACTGGTTAATGGAATCGGTTGCTTAATTGAACCGATACGACTGTTTTGCGGTGGTCCAATTAAGCGGCTTCCACTGTATAAATTATATAATTTCAAATTTTCCAATATAGAGTGAATATTTAGAAAGATATTTTTTTACTGACGTTGTATTTGATATCGAGACATCGTTTAATAGCGACGATACTTTCTATTTATTATTACAACACCTCAATTTCAAGCGGGCAATGTTGTTTCTCGCAAGCGTCTAGAATTGCCTGCTAAGCCTTCGTCAAGTGCCGAATAAATCGAGGGATTAATGAAAGAAATTTTCGAGCGCGTGAAATACTTGGTCGATCGTTCTGGCTGAACTTCCACGCACGCGTTTTACACCATTTAAAAGTTAAATATTTGCATATATACGTATATATGTTAAATAAATGCGAAAGCGCGCGTTCGAGTTTGTGCCGGTACAGCCTGAAAGTAATATTATACAGGGTGCGTTTGTAATCTCGAGTGAAAGCCGGTCGTTTTGCGCCTTGCGAACCGTCTAAAGATTATGGAATTACGTATGTTAAGTGAAAGTAATCACGTTCGTCTGCATCGGATGGTTAAAGGGTGTAAGTGCTGAAAAATACGATTGCAAAAATTAATTTTCGCGATATACTCGGTGTGAAATATGAACGGTAACGAGTTTGAATTTTAATTGAATTTATATAAAGTAATTTAATGTTTATCATATAAAAATTTTCTTTTAAAATTTAAGATATTAAAAAATCTTCAGAATGGTGAAATTAGAGGATGGGTCTTGAAAAAGATTTATGAACGAACTTCAGATTTTCTTTAATGAGCTGTATTTTAGTAGATAAAACTGTATAGATTAAAATACGATAGACATATCTTTCGAATAGAATTAGAAAAAGTACCAATAATATAAGGTGACCAACTTATTTACAATGAAATATCTTTTTATAAATAATAAAATCATTTTATTTGTTTGAATATAGTAATATGTTATAACATGGTGACCAGATTTTGATAATGATCAAGCGGGACATTGTTGGATAAGAAGTTAAGAAAGACCGTTAAAACTGTGACGATTCAAAAAAAGGAGGAAAATACTAAAAGAAGGATTAGTATCTTCATACTTAAATAATGGCTTTAAATGCACATTAGATAAATTAAGAAATAGTTGGAGAAATTGCGCAAATATTGTAAAAACCAAAGAAGATGGCTGTCTATTTTGAAACAATCTAGTGTCTTTTTAAAAAACACTTCTTCGTCAATACTTTTTTAAAAAAGAAGAAAATGTATATAAAATATTTAAAAATAATATTAAAATGAAAGGAAAATAAAAATATCTTGAAATTTGAATCTGTGACTTGCTGGATACTAAATAAACACATTTTCAGTAAAACCATCGTCGATATTTATATAAGTATATTTTTTTATTTAAATGAGGGGACTCGAATTTCAATTCCTATTGTAAATATAAAATATGTTAATCCGATTTTGAATGGTGACGAATGGAACGTAAAGAAAATAAAGCATGCAAAAATTCTATAGAATCAATCGAAAAATATTTTCTTCATTTCATAATTTATTTATAATTTTCCGCGTTCGAATTATCAGACTTTATTATAAATATTGTGATAGACAATAAAATTCGACCCGATAAAATTAAGTTTTCGAAACAATAAAACGTTTTGTTTCAAAAAAAAAAAAAAAAATAAAGTTCATTTTACATTCACTTTTATTTCGTAAATAAAAATTGTTAAAGAGACCGACGGACGCGTAATTAAATTGCACGAAACGCTCGATGCGAACCAGGCTTTATATAATCGTGTTGCGAGTCGTCCGTTTTTCGCTTATTGTTCTCGTTTATTTTACACGCGGCCTATCAATCGACCGCGCGAAACACACAAAAGCCCAATTATGTTCGAATCGAAAGTTTTTCCCGAGGGATGGGAAATCTGCGCCGATAGGAGGTTGTGTGGGACGAGGCGGAAAAACGTTTTGTCGCGGGAAAAACGAGGTGACAATCGACGGCCGCGCCTCCCTTTCTCATCATCGCTTTTCCGGCGACGGCAAGTTTTTCCTTAGCGTACATCGAAATCGATGGAAAAGTTTTATTTGTTTCGGCCGAAAAGTAAATAATTCAATTTGTCACGGCGGACACTTTTCAAATTATCCCCGAAGGCGAATAAAAAATAAATATATATATATATATATATATAAATAAACACGCACACACTTCGAAATGAATAATATCCCAACGCAAATTGATCACTTCCGGTTTAGAGTTTATTTCTTGTTTTGATCAATGCGACTTATTTTATTACAAATTTTATATCATTGTAAATTATGATATATACATTTTTTTAATAATAATCATATTTTTTAAACATTAAATATAAAAAAAATAAAACAAACGTGTTATTTATTTATAATTTTTTGCATACAATACATATATTTATTATGTAATACATTTTCACAAATCGACTGTTGAAAATTTCTGTAAAAAAATATTTGATTATATCGCATAAATTTCGGAATGAAATTCGTTGTTATTATTTATTTATTTATTTTTTGTTTCGGACGTTTGTTGTTTCATGAATATTGAAAGGATTCGTATTATTCATGGTTCGCGTGTCAAAGGTTCGCGATGTCTGGCACATTTTATTATGAAATTGTAATTAATGAAACTAAATTGTATAAAATTTTTATAATATAAATTAAAATACGTAATTTCTCGTGAATTGGATCGACCATTTATAATATTTATTTGTTATTCAAAGAATTCATTAAACTTATAATAATACATTTTGTTTTTAAACGTAAAAATCTTTACATTTTAATTTAGGGAATAATTCTGTTGTAATATATTTTTAATTAAAATTAATATGTAATATTTAAAATATCGACATTATATTATGATTACGAATGATGACGAATGACGATTAAATTATGATTATTATCAGTTACAGAAAATCTATTTTTAGACAACGTGAAAATAATTGCAGCGGATTAAAAAATATTTAATTTCATAATTATTAAAAATTAATAAATAAATTATTAGTGGCTTAATTCAAAATTAATTCCAAATATTTTTCACAATTCGCGGTGTATATAAGCATAATAAAATAATTCCCAATTTCCATTTCGCATTTTCCTACCTGAGAATTTACATTTTACAAATCATTTCCCCGCGAGTCAAACGGGAATTATTTCGCAAATTAATGATAATAATTGTTTTTGTTAATTTGTCAACCGCGACAAAGGCTTTATGTCGCATTTCACTTTTGTGACGACGACAAAGCCGCGTCGAAATGCGAAAATTCTCAATTAAAAAACGCGATAGAAGGTAACAACATGAAAAAAAAATACCGCCCATCGCCCAAAATCAACCCCCGCCCTCGTCAGCATGTTTCGAACCGCCCATTCCTACGGTGAAAATAATAATAATAAAAAAAAATATATAACGTCGAACGTTCGATTCAGTTTTTCACGATTCGTCGCTTTTTCACGTCCGTATTGCTGAATTCATGGAATAAAGCCTATTTTATTCGGTGACCGTTATTATTTTTCACTATGTTGAAGTGCAGTGAAAAATTGGAAAAGTGTTTGCGATGTTTAATTTTAATTACAGACCGTTGCAATATCCTATATCCATATTGTTAAAATTTAATATTGATCAGGTTTCATAAATTTCAAGCATTTATAGTATATATTTATATGTATATATATATATATATATATATATATATATATATATATTATTTTATTCGATTATAACCGATATTATATTTCAAACCTTTTTTTGTCAATTGAACATTGCGAAATATGGATATTAAAATTTTGATATATTTTTATAAATTATAGTATTATTTGATCTATAAAATTGTCTTTAGATGTGAAAAAAAATATTAATTGATGAAAAATAATTGTGATGTAATAAAGTACAAACGAAAAATTATGAAACAAAACCTAAATAATAATGAATTGAAAGCGTCGAAATACTATTTATTTAGGATATAGATAGTTTTAAAGATGTATTGAAAAGTCAAGTTTTGAGTTCAGTTCATATTATATATTAGAGTAGATAAATTATTCATTATTAGGAATGTGAGTCAGTGATTTCTTTAATCGCTAGGGATTTATTTAGTTTGCAAAAATTAAGATTGCTATATGGAATTTATGTAAAATCATCCAGCAATCTAACTACAATTTCGAATCGTTAAAGTACATTCATTGCGTATAAAACAAGGGTGTAGAGTTCAGAAGGGTGAGAATCAGAGTGCACTGGAGCCAAAGTCAACATTTGAAGGGTGCTATGAGGAGCGCAGCACCTGAGTGCGAACGAAGGCAACTGTGCAAACTTCGCTAAGAGAGAATGTACGAAAGTAAGGGATGAACGATCATTGAAGTACAGTTCAGGAGACCGAAGAATAAAAGAAAAAGCCGTGCAAAGGGATGAGAAAAGCGGGGCAGGGGGTTGTTTTAAAATGACTGCCTTGGGGATTAGTGACGTATCGGCCGCAGAGGGTGCGAATTAATGCAAATGAAACATTTCGCGCAATGAATGATGGCCAGATAAGCGTGGATAAATATATTAAAGTGCACATTGTTCACATAATATAGGAGGGGTTAGTATATCTATGCGATACGCTGCCGGTGAATTCTCCGAAAGGGTTAAAAAGTCAGGGTTGTACTAGTTGTATGAAAATTAAAATTGACATTCGTCTAATTTTTAGATAATATTCATCAGTTAATTTCAGACATAATTGATGAAAACAATTATTAAATTTTAATCATGTGTATATATATATATATATATATATATATATATATATATATATATATATATAATGCTAACGCCGCCGCCGTCGATGTCACACTCAAATTCTACATTATTCTTATAATTTAATATTATATGATCTTTACAGCTCAAAATATACATTCATGCCATATCCGCGTTCAATTTATCAATATACATTTTCATGTAAAATATATCAGTATTTATGAACCAATTTTGCACTGATTTCCTTCGATTTTGACAGTTGGCCTTTTAAGGTACGACTATACCATAAACGCAAACATCGTACTTTCTGCTCGTTTTGTTTTTATGCAACATAATATTTTTCATAATCATAATTTTTATACGTAATTTTCATTCTTTTTATAATCATCATACCGATTAATTACGATCTATTATTTTTTATTTGTTTTAAAATGAATTATTTTTTGTTTTTGAATTTATTTCTTAGCGATATTATATTGGTTATGTATTTGAAAATGTTATATAACTTTCAATATGTGAATAAGAAATTTCTACTTTTCAGTACTGATTGAGAAAACCCTGATCAAAATAGATGACAGGGTAAAAATTCTAAAACGCGCGTGCAACTAATGTTTAGCGGCGATTCGAGGCGATGGGGTGGCAAATAGAGGGATTTAGGACGCTTTTCTATTCTAATACTTTCCTCATATATCCTTTCGTCTATTTTTTTCCTCTTCTCGAATCCATAAACATGCAGATGAAATTTGAAACTCGTCAGTTTTGCGCCATTTATGAAATTTTAAAACTCGTTTATACTTTAATTTAGTTTTCCTATTAAACTTTTTTGTATGATCGATTTGAAAATTCATAACATGAATATGTAAAACGATGCTGAAGATAGAGGAAAACTTAGTTTTTCCTGTATATATTTTGCGAAGCACTGGCGCTAAAATTCAGACGTTTGCATAAATATTTATATTACCTCTTACACAAATTTAAATAAATTGAAACTATAGAGGATAGTTTGATTTTAAAATAAATTTATATGTCCTGTACATTTAATATTATAAAACTTTAAAATAGTTAACTATAATATTAGAATTAATATAATATAGTTCAATTGTATAAATAAATATTTTATATTCCATTATAATATATAAATATGTATTTAAAATTACTTTAAAATTTAAATTAAATATTAATTTATAAACAGATTTTAATTTTGAATTTTTTTTAAGAATAAGATCAAATTGTTTAGTTCAAATTTTAAAGTTTAGGTATAAAATAAAAATATATTTTTTCAGATTATTACAGCACCAATGAAAATGAAATACGAGTATATTTTAAAAATCACTATGATTTAAAAAGCATAAAAATTATGAAGATATATTACAGTTGAAAAAAAATTCATTACTTAATTTGAATGATGATACGAAAAGAAAGTGTGTATAATTATATTAATGTGGCATTTACGCCGTTGAATAAAACTTAATTAAAACAGCTTACCTGAAAGACATCGAGTTTTGTGAGAGTTATTACAAAAAAAAAAAAAAAATTCAACTTTCGGTCGAGCTTTTCAGCGCTGTTTGCAAATGACATAAAAGCTCTTCAAAAAAATAATATATTTTTTCACCAAATTCGATCAGTTTGAAAAAAAAAACCGAAAACTACAACTATTCGAGCAAAAACGTCTAATGCGCAAAATCGATAATAATATTCGAGCGCGTCAACTCGCGCGTGTAATTAATTAGTTCTAACCGTGTGCGACAGATATTCGTCAACGAAATAATCTAATTAAGGTTAATAGACGTTAAGTTTGCGGATGCTTTTGTCGCGAAATTAACCGAAACATTGCCGAGTTAACGAAACGAAAACGGCGTCGTTTACTCGAGAATGGTTTCTGTTGAAACAATCGAGGATTTCGCTATATTTATATTTTATATGTATATATTTATATTTTTTTTTATTGTATAAAATTTGTTTTCACGTAATTTATATATTTTATTTCTTTATAAAATAATTTAATCTTACACTGTATTATATAAAAAAAAATTGTTTAATATTTAATTGTATATATATGATAGATCCAAAAATAATAAATATCAGTTATTGGTTATATCTACTATTTTACATAATCGCTATAAAAATATAGTTCACTTGAACTAAATTAGGATCTTGTTTATTTTTCTATCAATTCGTTTTAATAGATAAAAAAAGGTAATCAAATTAAAGGACAAAGTAAATTTTCAATTTAAACATCGTGAATAATGTTCGTAGCGAGTTAACAGTAGATATATTTGAAGCAAATAAACCATGGGGGGGCAGAGACCGAAATCAAATGAAAGGACTCCCCTCATGTCTGTGTTTGTGATTCAAAAACTATTTGTTTTCACTTTTGTTTGAATTGAACGATCAAATTGACTTTTGGGTATTGAAAAACTTTCATATTAAACCTGACGTTTGTACGCTTTGACAAAAAAAAACCCGAGACTTTCACTAATGTGAAGCGAAGATTACAAGAAGATTATATAATTGCATATTGATTATTATAAATATATTATTATGGTGATCAACTTTTTTACAATAAAAGAATCATAAGTTTAATAGATTTTCGGATTGTAAATAGTATGTCGTTAAAACTCTGATAATTTAAAAATAAAAGGACATCAGTCTTAAAATTGGCAATCAGAAAAGTTCATCGGTTTTAGGGCTAATTCAAAAAACACATTTTTATTAATTTAGACATTCGACATCTGTCTGGAATAAAAATTTACAAAAAGATATATTTTCAGAGAAGGACGGTTGGTCACCTTAATATATATATATATATATATATATATATATATATATATATATATATATATATCAAATAATAACTCGTCACACACCGTAACAATACGAGCATTGTTCGTGGCTTACTCCGTTCACCTACCGCTTTTCGTTACCTTATCGCCATTATAACTGTAACAGTTATTATTATCGTTTATAATAATAATAATAATAATATGATAAATAATAATAGTAATGATAATAATAATAACGGCGGCATTCTCGAAGCCCGTTGTACGTAATTGAAAACGAGCCCACAAAAGCGATCTGCATTTGAATGAGAGGCTTCGCTAATGGCGCCTAGTACATTGCAACGAAACCGAATCGAATTAAGTCGAATCCCTTTAATGAGATCGCTCAAGACTAAGCCTGACTTCCAGACTTGGAACATTCAAGAATTCCAGGCATCCATCCGCTCATCGGTTGCGTTGAAGATGGAAAATGAAAATGTTAATTTTAGCGCAATACTACGTCGTTCATTTCGTCTAAGTCTAAATAGTCGAAATTTTAATAATTTGTATATATATATATATATATATATATACCATATATATATATATATATATATATATATATATATATACCATATATATATATATATATATATATATATATATATATATATATATATACCATATATATATATATATATATATATATTTTATATTATTATGCATTCTGATTTATGATATTTTTTATTATTAATATGACGATTATTTGATGATACGCATTACCGTTTATATATATATATATGCCGGCAGTCGACAATTTTTTTTAACCATATGTTAATATCGATTAAAATATGAATGTTGAAAGGACGTTTGGGTTAGAAATATTGTCTTTTTATCGACTTTAGTTTCTCTAAAATTAATGTATTTATAGAGTATGTCGATTTATTTTCGAAAACAAACCAGATCATATGTTACCGAACATCGGTTTTTATGTTATTATTGTAGTTTTTTCATCACAAGGAATAAAAACATCAATTTAAGTAAAAAAATAATTAATGACGTCAGAAAAAAATATTTAATAACGTAACGATGTACGAGTTCTGGAACATTGATTATTTTTAATTAATTTATTTAACATTCAATATTTTTATGATGTACTATATATAAGTTTAATGTTAATAGATTGCGTTGAACTAGTGAATATATTATACATAAATTTAAGGTTTATACAAGAAATAAAATAATAGTATAAAACTGAATACAAATATTTTAAGTTACTTCGTAAAACGCTACATATTTAAATTGAAGTTTGAAGTTGAAGAATTTAATTTAAACAAACAAACAATTTTTTTTTCAAGTTCACAGGCAAACTCGCATATATATATATATATATATATATATATATATATATATATATATAGATAGTATATCGATAACAAAAGTGGAGTGATTTTAAGGAAAAGCGACGATGAAATTCGACGCCCGTTTAGCATCCTTACAGAGGCAATTAAAATGTCCATAAATTAGCGTAAAACAGACGTTTCTGTTTACGATGCTGATGGATAGGCAGCTAAAAAGGCAAGGATGTCTCTTACGTACCTAACCCCGTATACAAAGTCCGTGTATATAATAATACAACATAAGTATACAGAGGGTTAGACCGGGTTGTGGGGGAGGGGGGGGGAGGGAGGGGTGGTGGGTGTATTTAATACAAATTAGCATTGCACGCGAATCGGACAGCAAATATTTACAGTGTAGATTTGGGGAAAGGTATGCTCGGCGTTGTTGTTATCAACGTTACTCGCAGACACGAAGGGTTACAAATGCTCTTTAGCAAACGGTTGCTAAATGAAAATTTGACTGTTCGGCTAGTGTGGGCGTTTTAAGGTTAACCCTTTAATGTACTTATTTTTTTTTGTGATATTTAAATATTTGAATTTTTGTATGATATTTATTTGCTTTTAATTTTTATAAGGTAACTGTTTGCACTGTTTGTTGGAGTGGATTCATGTAATAGATTTTTCAATCAATTTTTGCATATTTACTCATTCTCGATGACAGTACACGATGCAATTAACAGATTAATCAAATTAAGAAAAATATTTTTTTGATATTTAAAAAAATATCAACAATTTCATGATTTGAATAAATATATAAATATATTTATTCGAATGAAATGAGATTTGAAATCCATTTTATACTATTATTATATAGTAATATTATCATTGAAATTTATTTTAAAATAATTACTATAAAGCGATATAATATCGTCTTTCAATCTAGTATATGATTTATTTCTAAAATAAAATTGAACAAAATTTTATAAAAATTTTAAAAACAACTATTTTTATAAATTTTAGAAAAGGGTTGCAAGATCAAAAAAAAATGAAAAACCTCAATTTTATTTATAATTTATACTTCGATTTCATTTATAAGAATATCGATGCACAAAAATATTGAGTATGCATATACTAAATATTGAAAAAAAAAACTTTATTTAGTACACAAACGATACTAAGTACATTTAACACTACGTGTTTTCAGAATACAAACTGGTCGTATATTATTGTAACGTTTGCTGCATAATGACGACGTCACTTTATTTATCTTAAATTAATTAACGCTCCGTTAAACCAACCGATCCGTCGGCGACTTTACGCCTTAGAATTGTATATATATATGGTATATATATATATATATATATATATATATATATATATATATATATATATATATATATTATTTTAAGGGTTGAGTGAAAAGCACTAAGGGGTCGTAGATAAGTGAAAGTTTCGGACCGGTTGGCACGTTTCGTGATTAACGAACACACTTCGACAAATATTAATAAACGCTCGTTAGTCCTGCCAGGCGATAGGATTGCCGCTTGGTACACGTTAATTTGCATCCTGTCTTATCTATCGTCTGTCTGTCTGTCTGGCTCCGAAACGAGGGTTGGAGGCTTCGGCGGATTTCAGAGGGATGAAGGCGAGGGGTGGAACTGAGGGGGTGCGAAATGCACTCGAGTGACACGTTCCTTAAACGTTAAACTGTCTAGTTTACGATGTTTCGTCGTTAAGTCGACGATGTTTAAACACTGACTATTCGATGTTGTTAATATAAACAGGGCTGTGTTCCGTAAAGGATTTATCTTGGGATATTCAACGGTTTCGTGTTTGATATGTTGCATAATGAAAATTTATTATACGTACTATTTATTACTACATATGTAATTTATTAAAAATTTATATTTTTTTCTTGATTTTAATTAAAAAACTGTATTTATGTTTGACACCCTTGAAATATCAAAATATATACATTTTGATAATTCGGTGTTGTTAATCCAAAACAAAGTTGATCTTATTAATAATAAATTTAATTCAAATCTATAATATACACTTATAATAGGTAATGCCTTACAGATGTGCAACCGATTTTAAATTGAAATAAATTATGACGACATCCATTTTAATATATATGAATATTTTTAATTGTTTAATATGATAAACTTGATTTAATTTTAAATATTATTAATAAATATTTTTTTATAGATATCGATCGTATATTATAATAGAAATATGTCAAGGTTGCAACAAGATTTTTTTAGAGTTCAATATAAAAGCACTAAAACGCAAATTCACAAATATTTTTTTTCTGAACGTCATTCACCATTATCGTCTGGCTATAAAGTAATCGATTTCCGATCGTATTTTTATAAATTATAGATAAAGTATATGTTATCGATATCGTAAATATGTCATAAATACACTGCTGAAAATAAAGCTCAATGTTGTTTCAGCACACCATATGTACATGTATTTACGTTTGAACGCACATATGAATCAATACTGTAATATTTTCTTTTATACAAATATTATTTAATTTTACTACGATATAAATAAATTAGGGCGCAAATAATTTCAGTTATTTTATTTAATTTTATGCTGTGTTATATTTTATTTATATACCGATATGATCGAATATACGAAAATTATGTTTTTTAACACGGATTTGTAATGATATACATATGATACATTATAATGTATAAAATTACTTAGGAAAGAAATAATCATATAATATGTAAATTATTGTGTTATATTTATATTGATAAAAACATTTGATGTTTGTTATAAAATATAAATGGAAAAGCAAAAGCTTTTAGTATATAAAAATCGAAAGAAATTCTTAAGATATCTCGTAATGCATATTTATCTATTTTCAAATAAGTATTCTGAAAAAAAAAACACGGTAGAACTTTTCCATTTTCCGCGTCGATTTTCCGTTAAACGTCGCGAACGACACTAAGTCACATCGTTCTGGCAATGGGAACAGTTTAACCGTCAAATAATATAGATTTACGACGGTTAACGTCTCGATATAACGACTCGGTCGTTACCATGTGTGTGTGTGTGTGTGTGTGTGTATTATGTACGACGGGAAAAAATAAATTATTCTTCCCGCAGTGCATAATGTAATAAAATATAATATAACGGACACGCGACACCGTTGATAAAAGTGTCCCGTTGAAAACTATGCGTCATAATAATGCGATTTCTCGTTTTATTTATTTATTTATTTATTTTTGTTTTATTTGGATTTATTTTTCTACTAACTATCTTACATTCTATGTACAATCGTTTAAATCAGTGATGAACAAACTTTTAAAAATGGTTCAAAACAAAAAATATACTTTCGATGGACTAATCTCAAAGAAACGTTTTATCTATATAATTTTTTAAAATATCATTGAAAAATAAAAGATATATTATTTAATATTGATTATGTTTGGTACTTGGATAATATTTCTAATCACGCTATATTCAATCAAATAATTGTATTTTATTCATAATGAAAGTAAATAAAATATAATTTATATATATATATATATATATATATATATATAATTTATATTTATATATATATATATATATATATATATATATATATATATATAATTTATATTTATATATATATATATATATATATATATATAATTTATATTTATATATATATATATATATATATATATATATATTTATATATGCAGTAATGTGCAATGATGATTGAGAACCCAGGTATTTATATTTATTTCGGTTAATAACGAGTACAGTTTCCCCTTTATTGCCATCGCGTAAATTCAAAGTAACATTCCGTAAACGTATCACGTACCGTTCGACCGGTCAACTTTCAGACCCTTAGCCGGGTAAACTTTAACCGATTCATTGTTGAAAAATGAAAAAAAAAAAAACAAAAACGAATAGAAATAAAAAAAGAACGGAACAAAAAAGAAGACCCTCTCTAGTTGAATGATGGAAAAAAAAGAGAGAACGAAATAACCGATGCCAAAGAAACGATCAGAGATCGCAGTTGGAAAACAATAACAATTATTTTGAAATTATACTGTATATATATAGCGAATATAATATGAGAAATTATCATATATAATATATTGAGATGAATATTTTTAAATTTTGTATAGAAAATTATTCGATGTAGGCGATTTTTAGAAATACGATGAGAAAAAAAAAATGGAAACGAAAGAATCGTCGTATCGTCGATTTATATAACTCTTGTTACAGCGACTTAACGGTTCATAAACGTGTAAACGTTATTGTGTTGCGAGTTACGACTACGGTTATGTTCAACAATGCTCGTGAACTTTACGTAGCTGAATTGATTGTGAATTGATGCATTATCGGAGTACATATGCGGTTTCGCTATTTATTTCATTACGCTCATTTTGTTCCGAAATCGTATTATTTATTATATTATTATTATTATTATAACTGTTATCGATGTTTGCGGTTATTATATCGAATTATTCGGCGACGTATCGTTTTTCAATTTGTGTTCATTGGAACTTGTCGAAAATTAAGGTTGAAATTAAATTTTGACACTAATTACTGGATTATAGTGAATATTAATTTAGAAAGGTTTATATTTATTGGAAAAATTGTGTAAAAAATATCTACTTTTATAATATAAAATATTTATCTAAAATATAATTTTTACTATACATATAATTTTTATATTTTAAATAATTATAATTTTTAATTACTATATAAATATAATTTTTACTAATTACTATACATATAATTTTTATATTTTATAGAGTATCATATATGAAATAAATCTTACTTTTAAATTTAATGCATCATCATTATGAAGAATTTTCGTTATTAGACAAACTTTTTAATACTAGCTCAGAATAGATAAAAAATCGACTGATTCCAATATAATAAATTTGACTAAAAACAGATGAAATATTTTTTTAATTTAAAATTTATATTAATTATTCAAAAAAATAAATATTATTAAAAAAAAAGGAAATGCTAAAAAAATAAATTAAATATTCTATAATATTGTTATAAAATTTGTAGTAAAAAAATAGTATTTATAAACATAAGTTTATATTTTATTTTCTACTATCTTGAATGAGTGAAGAAAATAAATGAAAAAAGGTTGACATTTTATAATAAACGATAGATTCTATTATATTTATATAATACATAAGCGTTTTTTAAGCATTGTATAAAATAGATAAAATTAAAAATGAAAAAAAAATTGTCGGAAAAATCCTTCGTCGAATTTTCCCAAAAGTGCTAATGTGCGATCGGTTGAAATATTGAAACGCCGCACGAAAAAGGAAACCAATTTATATTCGGGACATGACGCCTAGGGTACGCCCCGTAAAGGAGGCCTTTTTCGCGGATCAGTCCGAAAAGGACCAATTTAAACGGTTCAAAATTGACCGATGAATTTTTAACAGTCGAATTTACGACCGCGGTCGACTTTCTTATATATATATATATACACATTATATATTTTTTCATATTAAAAACCTCTCTTTAAAAATTCTTCCGTCACAAATGAAGAGCGAAAAAGAGCTTTTTTTCGATTAGTTTTATTTTTTTTTTATATGAAAGTTTTTCAAAGTTTTGCAGTCGCATCGTTGATATGATGCGAATAAGTTTGTCAATTAAAAAGTTTTGTATGCGGTTTCGGTTGGTTCATCTTCTGGGAATTTCCGCGTTTTTCTACTATTCTATTGACGTAAATATATGAGTATCCTACTTAAATAGATAACCGCAGACACTACATTGCATTTAAAAGTTGAAATTGCTCACAATTGCTGTATTAAATATTATTTTCACCGCAATTTGAGTTTTTCATATTTAAAAAAAAAATTATATCAATGTTGAACATGTTAAAGATATAGTCGAATTAAATAATTGTTATTATGTATTTTTATGATGCATAATTAAAGATAAACTCTTCACAAATATTTAAAACAAGTAAATTTTTGAAATAATGTAACAAATTTTTCAAAGAGGGAAATTGAAAATATTTAAAAATTGAAATGATAATTATAATAAATATTAATTTGGTATTAAAATATAAGTTTTGTTTTAAGATATTAAAGATGAAAAGTGAGCGAAAACTTGAATAGTTATTCTAGAGAATAAAATTCATGATGAATATTTAAGAAGGTTTAGGTAAAAGGGAGTAACTATTATATATGTATGTAATATGCGTATTTTACATTTCCATATTTTAAGCACAAGATTTCAAAACAATGCCGGAAATTTTAATATAACGCTTTAAAATGATTAATTTAAATTGTTATGTAATATTTTCATATATAATAATTATTATTATGATTTAGATTGTAACATATTTTCATATAATATATATTAGAGTAAGGATGAGCATTTTTTTTTGTGTATCAAATTAAAATTGATTAATTAGTTTTTTTTAAGTCAAAAAATAATTGAAGAAATTAATTTTGTATACAGAAAATTATTCGTTAAAAATATGTATTTCAAAAATAATATTAAATTACTGAAATTTAACATGTAAATTTGATTAATTTAAATTAATGGATAAAAAATGTCACAAATATGATAGAATTTATTGAATTAAGGATAATTTTGCACAATTTATATGAAGTCATTTATGAAAAAAAAATTGTTTCAGTTAGAGAAATATTATATTGAACTAGATTTATACACACATATGTATATATAATTTTGACATTGGCTGCCATTTATACAAGCACAGTACAATGCAACGTTAATAAACTATAATCACTATGTGTATTTTGAAAGGACACACGACGCAGGATAATCGCGGAAATGTCGCACAAAATTTAATTTCGCACGGCAATGACCTGTATTCGCACTAGTTAACAAAAGCTCGGTCGGTAAATTTTAAATTTTGCAGCTTTGATTCGAGAGGTCGTATGAAATCGTTATGCGAGCTTCAACCCGGGTTCGTGGTCGTCGACGAGAGCTTTTGAGTTTCGCACGCGAAAATGGCGCGTGAAAGCTTGCGATTGTTTGCACGCGAACACAATTGAATACGGTCAAAGGCACGATGAGATATTTATTATTATTTATGAGATATATATTTACTATTATATACTGTATAAATTGTGCTATATATATATTATATATAATGCACGTGTTAGTGTGCTAATTTTAAACGAGCAATTAAAATAAATTATAATTATGTTTTTATAATTAATATTATTCTCTCGATTCTATTACTTTATATTATTTTTTCATGTATCATAAAAAGTTTTTCAATATCTATGATATTATATCTGTTAAAGGCAAAAAAAGATTATTCACCAGGTAATTATTGAAATATAAAATTTAATATAATTGATTTTAAAATTTAAAAAAATGGTAAAATATCGATTAATTAAAATGGTGGATGAAAAACTCATATAGGTTTAATAAAAAAAATACTGTAATTGACTTTTAGTAAATATTGATATATATTTAAACAATTTAAAGTCTTCAAATGTATCTATTATATTATGGTAAAATACAATTTAGAATGTTTCAATATTAAATTTTAATTAATTCGCCTTTGTATTACATATAAGATTTTAAAGTAAAATGTTGGCCTGTAGGTACGAGATGTTAAAATTAAATAAAAATGAGAACGAATATGAGATGAAAAATATGTGTATAAAAATATTCATACAAATATATAAGAATAAAGAATATAAATAATAATAATTACTTTCAAAAAAATAAAAAATTTTATTGCGCTGAAAAATGTTAATCCTAAACACGATCCAAATCGTAAACTACATTAAAATAGTAAACAATAGTGAATGTAAAAAAAAGGAAAAACAACGAAAGCACGTACAACGTTTTCAAAAATCGACAAAGGGTCGCGTTAATTTTATTTTATTTCTTCAAGAAAAAAGGAAAAAAACGTGCTGAATTGAGTCAAGAAGCTACACGGAGGGTTGAAAAAAAAATAAAATGAGAGTCCTCTCACTACGGGAAAGGGGGATGAATGAAAATAATGATAATATAAAAAATAATTTTCGCGGGGTTGAATCCGAGAGGCTTCTGTTTTCACTACAGGATGGCGAAACTCGTTTAAAAATCCGTACAGGCCGTGTTAATTTAATAACGAACACGAAGGCTTGTTATGAAGCGCGCCGTGCGATCTGACGGCGGATGAAAGAAGAAAACTTTTTTCTCTTTATATATATATATATATATATATATATATATATATAAATGCGCGGGTGGTTTTTCTTTGTCGGACGAGCTGGGGAATTTTTCCGACCGCTTTTCTTTTTGCCTTTGCCCGCGAGATTTTTCCTTTCTTTTCGCGCTTCGTCTTCGCTTTTACAATTCGATTTTTTTTCATTCGCCGCCGACGCAAAAGTATAAAAACTTTTCGGAGAATATTAAAAATATTTTTTAATTGGTTATGTGATGAGGAAATTTTATGTTTTTTTTAATATGAATTTATTATTATTATTATTATTATTGTTGTTGTTTATATGAGGAAAGAATGAAATATTTTAAAGATAAAATATTTTTATTAAATTGGAATAATCTTATAATAAATTTAAAGCTGATGTTATTTTTAAGTCTTGGGTTTTAGTTACTAATAATTCAATTATAAATATATCAGTTTTAAAAAAAAAATAACAACTACCGATACCATATATTTATATATGATGAAATTAAATTTACGAAATTTTCAGATTAAAGAATTTAAAATATTTTTAATTATTTTATATAGTATTGTTCATTTACAGCACACGAACTTTAATCTAATCTAAATCATTTCTGCTAATCAAAGTGCTTTTTCTCTTAATTTTTTTTAGTTATTTTTATCGTATTTTCCTTCTTTGCTGAAAACTTATCCAATTAAGGGGGATGAAAACGAGGCGATGCTAGTTTCAAACAGATTTTGCATTCGTTAGATAATTATTATACTATTAATTATTTTATTCTGTTTTAAATTTGTTTGACAGTTATAATTTATACCATGATTTTTATTACGGTGTCATTTTCGATATAATTTTAATTAAATAATGTTTTTTAAATTCGTATTATACAATTACCGTATTTTAAAATTAGTTTTTATTATATAAAAACATAATGATAACAAATGTAGTAAAATAATAAAAATAAATAAATCTTCAAAAAATATGATAAAACATCACTAGCGCATTTATTTGAATATTAAAAAGCTTAATTTTCTTTGTAAATCGCATTTTCCGTATATAACGATACTGTTATTTTCCTCTTCAAATATTATTATGTTACTGAAAGATCGATAACTAGACAATGTTCCGTGCTGAAAAAATATTTTTACAGCAAAATATTGTACAGTTGAAACCGTTAATTAAGTTAATAATTTTCTATCTGGAAAAGCTAACGTAAACTCTGCAAGTCCTTTGAGGGGAATAAAATCTGTAGAGTCGAGCAAAGTCAAAGGACTATGATCCCGGAATAAAATAAATGAGTTTCGTCGAGATTTTCTCGCGAATGATACACATAATATAATTTTATACGTATAGTTTACGTGAAAATAATTTCATGAAATATTTATTGCGCGTCTACACGAATAAGCGTTCTAAATAAGAAAAATAAAATATCTAACATTAAAATCATTCATAGTAAAAATATATTTTGCATAATATAATTTCAACTTGCAAACATCGCATTTAAATTTATTAAAAGAAAAATGTTGTCTTAAAAATTAATATAATTAAAAAAAACTAGTGTTAATATTAAAAAAATACTGGTTTATATTACACACATATATATACCATAAATAAATATGACGCACGTCAAAATATACAGTTTAATTAAGTTATTTTTAACGAAAATATTATTTTTACTAACGACGAATAAAATGTTGTTTATGTTTATTAACGAATTTTCCTTTGAACGTCATAACGAGCTGTATGAAAAATTTGTGCATTCACTATTTAAAATATTTTATACTTTGAAGTATGAAACATGTTTTATATTAATTAAATAATATGCGATGCATATAGTTGAATTTTATTGAATAATTATTTTAAATTAGAAAAATCAAAGTGTATATATGAAAATGTATGAGAATTACATAGATAATATGACAATATTTAAATATATGTAATAATTTATATATTTAAGAGGTTTTATAATTCAATAATTTTTCTAATATATATGTAATTTTTTATCGTTTCAACACTTTTATAAAAATATAAATCGTAAAAATAAAATATATTATAGTATATTAAACATTAGATATTCAAGAAGATAGAGTCGTAGACATTTTCCGTGAGAGAATTCGTCGGTCGTTGAAGTTATCTTATTACGTCTAATAGACCTATTGTAAACGGATATCCGTTCGCGGGATGTTCCCTGGGAAAAATTTTCGTCTCGTCTCTGGGAAAATGCGGCGGAGTTTTCCGCCGAAATTCCATTAACTTCATAATTTCATCCGAGCGTCGCGCCATTATCCAGCGGCCTGAGCTTTTCCGGCACAACCGAGACTGATGGTGTGTAAACAATACGCAATTCGCAATTAACCGGAAAAGCTTTCTCGGAAAACTCATACCGATATACATTTATATATATATATATATATATATATATATATATATATATATATATATATATATATATATATATATATACTGTTGCGTCTACATATTTCGTGCTCATCTACCGTTTTGTACTCACACCGTTTTGCTCTCAACATCACGAGTACTAAGATAGCTGTTCTAAACCTTTTTACTTGAATAATTTATATTATTCTATCATATATGTTTATTATTATTACATGTACTTTACGTTATAATAATTATTTTACAACAAACTATATTAGACTATATATAAAATTTGCATTGTTAATTTTATGATGAATAGTCGAATGAAATTTTTAAATTTAATGAATGGAATAATAATGAATAAAAATTTAATATATTTATCTGTATTAAAATGTATATTTTTTTAACTAATTAATATTGAATAGTATGATTATTGAAATATATTATTGTAAAAAGTGAATACAAATATATATTTAATTTAATATAGAAGAAAAATGTTAACAATATAATTGAATACAGTAATGAATCAATGAATTAAATACATATTATATATTTTTCATATTCAACGTCTTTTTTTGATAAAAAACACAATAAATTACATTTTCAAAAACAGTATTTAATAAAATATTAAGTATTATATATATATATATATATACACACATACACACACACACACACACACACATACATATATATATATATATATATATATATATATATATATATATATATGTATGTATGTATGGTATATCATAAAACTATGTTTAAGGGCAATAGGATGAAAATAAAAATTCGTTACTCGCAGTTTAGGAACCACTGTCTTTGGGATCATCGCGTTTCGTTCCATTGTGCGCGTTAATATATATATATATATATATATATATATATATATATATATATATATATATATATATATATATATATATTATAGTGCCATAGTACACTAGTAGGAAAATTCATTCGTAAACAATTAAAAGATTAATTTACATAAAATATAACATTAAATAATATTAAAATCGCTTTCGTTCGCCTGCTCGTGCGGTTATTTGATGCTGTGTTTATTTACATAATAACTATTTCATATTGTCAGTCATAAACAGCTTTACCGCACGGTAAACATTAAAATGAAATACGCTGCAATACAATTTTAATACAAATATTATATCAAAATATATATATTATATTATATTTATTTTACGACGATATTAAACGCAAGAAACGGCATATATTTTTACTCATTTACGATAATACAATTTTATTAGTATTCGTGACAATTTTGTAAAGTAACACACTCGATTGTGGTTCGGAATACGTTTGCGCTCAAAAGAATATTTATTTTCAGTTATTATCGTATTCGAATCGACGAGCGTTCGCTATATAAAAATCCAGAGATTTGCAGCATAATTTTCTTTCTGAATCAAAAAATATTGTATTATTTTTATTCGATTTTTCAGATATGAATATTATCTGAATGTTGAGAATAAAATTATAGTCTAAAACCGTTAAAAATATATTGACATCATAAATATATGTTGATTTTAATCTTAAAAAATCAACTGCTATATCAATATATTTAAATTATTTTATAAAATATATTTTATATAAATCAAAAATTTAATTTCAGAAAAAAATATATTTAAATGAAATAATAATAATAGACACTTTAAAATATCAAAAAAAAAAAATCAAAGTAGATAATTATCATAATGAAAATCATGGAAAATAACCCCGAATATAATTATCTATTTGAAGAATACACCTTCGGATCGGTTAATTATCGCATAATAATAACATAATGCCCGAGTGTAATGTGAGCGATACGGTTTCAGGCAAGATATTAATTTAAATTTTAGGCCCAGACTGGGTGGTCTAATGAGCGTGTTTAAATTAACGCCCGTCGAACCGGTGACCCTTTATCGGCCGTCGAAACGAAGGTGTTTTATTAAATGTCTACAACTTAATTGCTTGTTAACTACTGTCCTAAGAGCGGTTCAATGAAAATCGAATTGCCGTTACGGTCGTCGATTATAATCTTTGTCTTCGGCGATTGCTTCGACGACGTTCGAGAAAGATTTGTGATTCTATAGCTTGATTGTGTTGAGAGAATTGAAGGTCTGTATATATATTATTTTAATTAAAAAAAAAAAAGTAAAATTTTTAATATTAATTGTGTTGCAAATTGGCGATAAATTATGTAAATATTATATATAATGAATGTTCAAAAAGTAGCAGATATAGAATTTTATTTATGGATACTAAACAAATAATTTATCTCAAAATGTATTCCAACATTACGAAAACAATCGATCTGATATATAGTTTACAAAATTTTACATTGAAATATGTTTAAAAATATCAGAATTCTTGTATTTTTATAAAAAAAAAGCATTGGAATGATGTCTCAGCCTACATATTCGCCAGAAAGGGCTCCGTGCGAATAATAAGTATAAATGAGATTTAAATGCATCGCTAATGGAGTTTCAGAAAATTTTTGAGGACTGAAAGAAGTGCTTTCATAAGTATAATAATATGTTGGTCACCTTATAAATGAATAAACATTGTTTTTCCAGAAAAAAAATTTTCTTTATGTTAACATAATATTTTTATGTAATAAAATAAGGTTTTAAAACGCTACTATAAGAGTCTATTAAAATAATCGTCACGAAAAGTGCACTAACGGCCGTCTCATAAACGTGTCGTCGGGTCAAGCCGTCAACTACTTTAACCCATTAACGCCCCTGCCCCGGTCATCTATTACGAGTATGGTAGTAATTTTTCAGCGAGCTTTGCAGTCGGCGTCCGCTGAAAACAAAATAGTCAGACGGACAACGGCTTTCTCTACCGGCCACGGGCCGATGATAAACCACCCTCATTTTTCAGAGCTTTCACTTAGTCGAGGGGTTCGGTTTGCCTGTGTGTGTGAAAGAGGCTGTGGTCACATCGATAAAAATTTAATTTGTTTCTATAAATAATTTTTAAAATCGAAATAAAAAAAAATTCAATAAAAATATAATATTATATTATATATATAATACATAGTTGTCATATCTGAATATAAAGGTTTAGTTTCATACTCGATTTTATTCTTTGGATATACTCTATATGTATTACGATATCCGTTGCAGTTTCTAGCGAAATATAGCATATAAAACTGTAATTTCTATTTGAGACACACTTTCAGGTAAAAGAATATTTTCTCAACGATCGTTATTTCTTAAAATTCGTTCTTTAAAAACAGCATTGGGTTTTTAAAGTTGCACAATTGCGGTCGTTTCGAATACGTGCCGATTGGCTGCGGCACAACCGCGAAGAATAGTAGACACTGTGACCGAGTTTTTCAGACGACGATGCGGTATCTAAATAACAAATGTTCGCGGCGACCCTCGACCCTCGGACCTCGTGTCGACCCTTAAGGACGACAGGTTTTTATCTCGCCATTTGTACAACAGCCGTTCTCGTGTCCGGGATTTAGTCTCAGGCTGACACTTGTCACTTGGTTCCGTGTTGCATTCCAGTGTGAGATTTTTTTTTCCACCCTCGCTTGTATAGTCTATTCATTTTTCATCGTCGAAAAGTTGCAACGTTTTCATATAAATTGCAAGTTTTATATAAAATAATATGGTTTATTTGTCTTCAACTATTGTAAAATTTGATCTTTGAATATATATATATGGTATATGGTATATATATATATATATATATATATATATATATATATATATATATATATATATATAAAGAATTAATTTAAATTTAATAAGATTATTTAAATGTAAATACAAATTTAATTTTTTTTATTATAAAAAATATATATTTCAATTAAAATATATAACGGTTATATCAAAATTAAAATCTTTTATAACTGAAACAGAGTTTGTAGATTTTTTTTCTTGAAATAAATTCAAGAAAAAGCTCCAGTTTATTTAGGACTATTATATTATTTTTAATGTGTTTAAAAATATTTATATTTTATATTAAATTTTCATTTTAAGATCGCTCTGAAAGTGACATATAAAATTTATTTTGTTCACAAAAGTACAAAATTGATTATAATAAGATTTAGAAAAATAATACATATATAAATTATTAGAATATTTTTTATTTTATTATACATTTTCATTTTATTTGCACTGTTTGTATGTTTGTCTAAGTGGATTTTTGTAATCAATTTTTCGTCCACTTTCCAATATCCAATCAAATTGAAATTTTGTATATTTGCTCATCCTCGATGACAATACACAAATCAATCAACAGATTTATCAATTAGCGGTAATCAATTAATTATTATATTACAAGTAATACATGCATAAAAATATGTACACGTGCGTATATAAAGGTGTGAGTTTTCGTCTAAAAATCTTCAACAAAAGTCTTTCGAGAAAGGGCCAAGCACGCGATCGCCACCCCCTATTTTACCGCCCAACGGCGAGAAAAGCATAGAGCCTCGGCCACACCCCAAAAACCCTGAAATATAGTTAATTAGTCGAGTTGGAGTGATTAAACGTGGCCATTAGGCGGCGTTAACGCGCCGGCACTGGACCCCTTTTGGCGCGCTTTTTGTGTTTCCCGTTCGTTTTTCATGTGGCAACGACTGCTATAGCGCGAGCCACACTTTGAGAATAGACGACGTACCGACTGGAAAGGGGGGTTTTCCTGATTAATCGCAACTGCCTTTTTCCACATATATACACACATACACACGCGCGCACACACGTCGTGTTAGGTGCGGTCGGTTGAATTTTGGAGAATTAATTCGTTTCGAAACTAACACCGGACCTATCCTTTTCACATTTCAGCCTATTATTGTTATAATACAATTATTTATATGTGTGTGTGTGTACGTGTTTGTTATATTATGTAACTTTCGTCCAGTAATGTATTATATCGGTAATTAATGTTCCACCTTTCGCGCTGAAGTCATATTGTGTTGAATTTCAAAAGAAAATTCCGACCCCGTTTTTTTTTTTGTTTCACTATTAAAAGATTTATTCGATGGTTTTATTCAAATGACTTTTTTTGTTTTATGGTCGAATTATTAAACATTAATAATTTTATATTATTTTTTCAGCAAATAAAGAAGAGACTTATAATAAAATATTGCCATTATGAAAAAAGAAAAACTTTTATATTAATTAAAGGTATTTATTTTAATATTTTAAAATAAACTACTTAAAAATAATATTTATACACGTTAACGTAACGTTATAAACTTTCAAGTATATGGTTAAATATAAACTATGTGTCTGATAAAGTATTACAAAAGCTATTGATTGCTACGTGTTAAGTTTTCATTGAAAATATTATTATATTTGTACACTATAAAGTTGCATAAACAACTTTAACTTTGATAATCTTGTAGTTAAATAGCTGTCAAATATGTCCACTAAGTTTATATAAGTTTCAAAGAGTTTGTCTCGACGAACGTCATATTTGAAACTAAGTCAACACAATGTAATGTTTTTCCTTTTTTAAAATATAGCGATAAAATAAATTTAATTTATTTTAATCGAAAAATAGAAATAATTATGAATAATTATGATATTTTAATATTATAGACAGATAACTATTGGGTAATTAAAAAGAGTTTATTTACGATAACTTATGAATTGAATATGAAAATATGAAATAAGATATAATGTTACAAAATAAAACTATACAAATTGTAATTCATTGAATCCATTTTGCGGTTAAATGTTTCACATTCAGTTTTTAGTATTAAAATAAGTTTTTGAGGTCTTTTAATTTGAATGTTTCAACCCTAAATTAGAAGCTCACAACCAATTTATGCGGAAGTTGAGAGCGTTTTGACCGTACGATAAATTATAAATTTCGACATTTATTGTAACCGTTTATCGTTATCTTTAAATGAATCTTTGAATAGTATCAAAGGATACCAGAGGGAAATGGATTGCATTTTTTTTCACATAAAATTCATTCGATTGCATTATACGACATAATATAATTATTATATTTTAACTTTTTCAATATTTAATATGATTCAAATTCAGATTTTCAACTGGAAAAACTTAATTCTATTACGTTTTAATTATAGATCGAATGATGCATCGAAAATTGAATAAAATGGAATTATATATATCGATGAAATATAATATATTCATTTTACTTATTCAGTATATATTAATATGAATGTTTGTCTGTTTGTACTCGATAGATTCAAAAATTATGCTGTGAAAATTTTGAAAATCATTAAGTATATCCTTAGGAAGGTCTTTGATTTTTTTTAATACGATTTGAGGTTCTAGAAACAAATATCCGATGATCCTGAATTATGTATCGTTAAATGTATAACACAACAACGCGTGAACGGGTACAGCTAATGTTATATATAATAGAAAAGAAAAATGATACAATATTTAAAATTAAATAATATTCAACTTTTTAAAGGAAAATACCATAATATGATAATAGAATTATTTTTATTTTATAAATAAACTATTGTTGTATGAAAATTTTATAATGCATTATATATAGTGATAAAACTAATCACACATATATTTGAATATAAATGTAAAAAAGTTGTTACAGTATTTAGTTTTGTTGGTCGTTCGAATTTGCCAACCCTGGCGAAATGGCCAACTTTTACACGTCGGCTGCGGTAAAATTTTCCGGGTTCGTTGTCAATTAATCTAACTTAAATGATTGATGGCGCAAAAACGTAACACGAATATAGAGAAAACTAAATTACAGATGCATTTACCGGAGTCACATCATTACTTCTTAATATATTGCATTTGAATTAGCCATTATATTGTATACGAGTTCGCCCTTTTGATAACTTTATCTGAGGGCGGGTGGATGTATTTTTTATTTCGGCAAATGTTCGAAACGTGCATTAATTTATAAAAACTATACGTGTCTTTAATATTTACAGCTCGATATGTTAAGAAATCTATATTTATATTTAAAAAAAATCGAGTTGATGATTCGATGAACAAATTAGCATCATGATATATGAGAAAAAAAATGTTGAATATAATACATATCACATAAATATTATATATATATATATATATATATATATATATGTATACATGATAGCAAATTATATTTGAAAAATCCACGTAAAGTAAAAAATCTACAGTAATCAGAAAAATACTGTAAGGTAAATGAATATTTTTTACGTCGGAAAACTCTTTGGCAAATAAGCTTTTTCGACGTTTCGGTTTTTTTTTTTTAGATTTCGTTCATTTGGCGAATTAAACGCGGGACATCGGTAAATTCACAGAGATTTTTCATGCGAAAGTAATTACTGAAAATACATTTCAAAATTAAAGTTTCGATATTATTTATATATATATATATATATATAAATAAAATATATATTGTAAAAAATCTTCACAATTATTATATATTATATATTAGTATTGAGTTATGAAAAATATTTTTTTTAAATAAATATTTAATATATAAATATGTGACAGTTATTAACATGTATTGAAATGTGTATGAAAAAAAATCGTCGCCGTTAATTAATGGGTAATTTTTCCAGGCGAAATAGGCCGGAAATTGAATTTCCCGCTTTCGTCGCTGAACGGGTTTCGGCCAATTGTAATTGGCACTATCGTTTCTGGCTATTTTTAGCCAGCAGTGCCAATGGCTATGATGAGATTGGCCAACAAATCCTCGACCGGTTTCATACGACCGGCTAATACTTCATGTTCGCGCCGTGAATACAGATAAACCGCTCATTAAGTTTGTTCACGCACGCGAACTATGCGAGCTGATACTTGTCGAATCGCAACCCTCGAAACTGCCGCCCGAGCCCCCCACCCCCATCCGGTAGTCAGGGATTATCAACTTGTGTCATTCCATTTCTTTTTCGTTCGGGTTTCATTATGTTTTCATTTTGATTTGTAATGAACAATATTTAAATCTGAAGTTAAAAAATATTTTATGATTGTTAAATATTTTTTTTTTTAAATAATTTCATTCTATTTATGTGAAAATATATCACTTTTTAATCATTTAAACTATAATTTAGTATTTTTAATAAATACAATTAGAATTAAAATTTAAAACTGGATGTAGATTTTAAGGATTTTGAAGGAATAGAAGTTGATTTTGATTGAAATCACGGATTTTTAGATCTAAGAAATTAAGACTTTTTATATTAAAAGTTGATAGAAATATTTTTAATTTTTCAATATTTCATTACAACTTTCAGATAAATATTTAGAATTATCTTGACTTCTATAATTATACATTTTTATGTGCTCTTTTCAAAAAAAAAAAAATATTAAAAACTCTTTATTTTTTTCATATATCGATTAATTTATTAATTTGCGTATAAAAAAGCTTTCTATATTTAAATAAATATATATATATATATATCATGATTTATAATAAGGTAACTAACCGTTCTTATTTAGAGAGGACAGTTTTCCTTTTGAAAGTTATGTCCTTCTTAATATCCTCTGATTTTTTTGGAACCGTTAGAGTTTTGAAAGTCTTTTCATTATTTTTTTAGTCAAAATCTGATTACTTTATATTATAACGATTTATTGTTCAAATGAGTAAAATGATATTCTATTGTATCCTACTTTTACTTATAAATAAATTTAGTCATCTTATTTATAATCAAATAAAAATTCACAAAAAAAATAACGTCTACTTTTATTAAAATATTTCGTAATATTGAATCGTTCAAAACGTTTTATCCCCGCTTTTCAGTATTTGAAAATATTGTAATATTAAAAGATTACTAAAAGTTGAAATTAATGTCTAGTTTCAAAAAGGAGATGTCTAGCATTTATATTAATATTTATCGAGGTGAAAATTTTTGACAAACGATTCAAATTAAAGTTTTAATTACAAAAACGAACGATTTCGACGGTTTCCACTTGACAAGTTGAGATATCAATATTAGACATAATTGCTTAGAATTTAGATTAATTGTATAAAAGTTGTAATTGGTAAGGTTCTGTTAAATATGTTCAAATTTTAAATTAATAATATTTTCAACGTAGAAATATCGCTATTTCAAATAGTTCAACTTAAATGAAAGTTTTTAAATATTATTTATTTTAAACATAATTGTTATTTTTTTGTTATATAAATATGAAATGTGTATATCAATATTGGGCAGTATTTTATTATATGTGTTTATTTACATAGGGTAGTGGGTTGATAATTTTCGATTCGTATTACCTAATTTTTGCCTTAATTGTGCCCCATTTGGGCGTTTCGGGTTCGCGTGCGGTGGTTTTCTTCGAATTGGAAAATTGGAAAAGTGACCGAAAAGTGTGCCGTTTCGACCCAAAACTTAGTTCATAACGCGATAAAATGAAATACTCTATCGAATATTTCATTTTGTTAGTTTGAAAGCGTTATTTGTAAACGTCAATAATGTGTTCGATTCACTGTAATTATGATGATCAAGAATTCAATATCGATTTTAATAATACGAACGCTTTGAGAAAATTTATAAATATATATCGTCTTAGTTGTGATATTAAACAATAAGTATGTTATTAATTTTATACGCAAAATAAAAATAAAATATTGTATAATAATTTTCCAAGAATATATAAATTTTTAAAATATTATTTTATTGAATATTTATAATTATAGTTTATGTTTGAAATGTGTTAAAAAACGACTATTTTTAATTTTATATTTTCAAATAAAAAAAGAAAGTAAATACATATATAATAGACAGGATTTCGTATGCAAACAAATACTTTAAGGGTCGTCGATCCTGCAGACGAGTTTCCGAGCACGTTTCACTCTTGCAGGATCTTTTTTTTTTGAAGCTTTCTTTTCGAAGTATCGATACCACTTTCAATAAGAGTGCATTCAAAATATTGTCAAAGACATGAAAAAAGCTGTAAATATAGAGGGTCGATAATAATAAGGGTTTATTGGATTTTTCCTTGTGATATATTCTATCAAAAGATTTTAATTCTACAATTAAGGCGAATTGTTTGCTTATTCATACAAAATAAATTTAAATACATAGAGGTTGCTGTAACATTTTAATTAATTAATTAATACTTGTCATCGAGGATGAGCAAGTATATAAAATTTTGACTCAATTGGATATTGGGAAGTGGTCGAAAAATCGATTACAAAAACATACTCCGACAAGCAAACAAACCGAAAAACAGTGCAAGTTAAATAAAAGTGAGTAAAAAAAATATAATATATACTGTAATATTATTGAAAATTTTATTAAAAAAATAATTCTGTTTAACGCAATCGCTTGTATAGCGTCAATAGAAATTTGCACGGTTAACGCGTACGATTTTATTACAGGAATAAAACGGCCAAGAGGAGTAAGTGATTAAAATTAGACCGGGTTCAGCTTATACATTCCGCTTTTTCCTGCCGGTATGAGGGGTGTTTCGGTGTTAATTTTACGTAAACGTTCAATCGACAATGAGGGTCGTTTCGATGGTTTCCGATACGATTCGTACCGGAGTCCCCTTCGCTTTAGCCGCTGCTAATCAGACCTAACTCTTCCCAAGAGACGAATTGGGACCATCCCCGAAGGACACTCGAGGGGTGTTATCATGACCCTAGAAAAGGGCCTACGCCCCTTTTATCCGATAAGATTGAGACCCTTGCCGACGGTCATTCAGTTTGAATTGGCATATTGTAATATTTTTTTTCTTCGCTTCTTACGATATTAGATATGAAATGATGTCCTTAAGTTGCTCTAAAACTATACATCATTTTACTCTTATACTTTAGATATATTTAATCGCAATATAAAATTTAATTTATCATGCTAAATAAGAGGTCAATGTGTAGGTGAAAATTACATTATATATTATAAAATGAAAAATTTCAGTTTAATCTATTATTTTCAAGCATTGACAATATTCTTGATAATAAAACATGAAAACACTATTATGTTTTTCATACATTGCCATTATTATTTTTTTAGAAACCTTTACGAAAAAAACGATCGCGGCAATTTATGTGTGAACGATCACGAATTATAATAATAAATTTAAACTTTAAGCCATTATACGTATCCAGTATATTTCATCGTATACGACACGGGGGGTTTGAGGGTTGAATAGTCATCGATCGTTTTCAAATCAAGACTTTTTACATTCAGATCACGCGCTTTCGAATTGTCAAAAAGCCGAAAGCGACAATTTCAACCCTTAATTCGTGCCGGTTACGAACGACCCACGCGCTTTTCGTGCATAAAGAGTAAAAGTGAGGGTTTATCATTAAGCGCCGACGACCGCACCAATTTGCGAACGGCGCTAATTAATAAGTGTGGGGTATATATATATATATATATATATATATATATATATATATATATATATATATATAGGTAGCGATGCCAACCTTAACCTCCTTACGTTTTTGACCCCTGTCACCTTCCTTCGTTCGCCCATACCCCCAATACCACCCTTAACCGTCGTTTGCCGGGTGTAAACAATTGGAAAGTGGCCGGTAAAAAGTTAGGATCGGGTTTAATTCGCCCCCGAGCCCTTTGTCCGGTGGCCGTAAGTTGATTTACAAAAGGGACCCAGAGTCGCTCGTTAGTCGCGAGAGGGTTAAACGCTCGTTTGGTTCGGCGGTCGCCATACGCAAATGTGTATTCGTATGTGCGCACTTTTAAGTCGAAATTCGATTTATACAGTTAATCGAATTAAAATTTCGAATTATATATATATATATATATATATATATATATATATATATATATATATATATATGTATATATATATATATATATATATATATATATATGTATTAAAGATACAAGTTAGATATTTAATTATCATTGATAAAGATAAATATTTTCTTTAGATAAATATCTATGAAGTTTAATCAACCCTTTTTATATTATATATTTAGCAAAAATGTAAATGTCTTTCTAGAATTAAAATTTTAATTAAATAAACTTTGCGATTTGCTCAAAATAATATATAATATAAATGCAATTACCAGTTAAAAATAAATTTACTATATTATTAGTATTGATAGTTAAAATCAATATAAAAATAATGGACTAATTAATTGCTCGTTCGAAAGTGAAACGCATCAATTTAACGGAATTAATTTATATAGTTTAATTGCGGCGAAAACCGATGACATTTAATCGCAGGCAGTTTTGGAAATCGTCTTACTTTCCGTCAGCAAATTAATATGATTATTATTATTATATTATGGGGGGACGGAACGAAAAGTGTTTATGATATCTGAATTTATCCAATTAAAGTGCGCCTATCGTATCTGATGGAAATTTAAATTGAATTTTCTCCTTCGACGATCATTTTGCGAACGAAAATTATACGCATTAAAACAAATTACGGTTCGAATAACGCGCGCTTTTCCAATTCGATCAATTTAATTCTTTCTATTAATTAGCGTGATGAGCAATTATGAATATCGCGTCTTGCATTCGCGATTTATATTTAACAATACTAGTAACGAGTTTAATTGGACATTTTTATTATTATACTTATATTTAAAAGAAAAAATATTTTTATTATGATTTTTTAATATATTTCAAAAGAATGCGACTCTTGTATTCAAGTCGAGAATCATTTTGAGAGACGACAACTTTTTGAGTTAAAGTATATTTTGTGTATGTGTGTGTTATTAACTGCAGCTCGAAAGTAAACTGCATTGTTACACCAAAACCAGAACATTGTTTTGGCACAAGAATGGTTTGTTCGCCATTTTTTATACGTCACGGAGGTTTGTGCAATAATTTATATCTGTATTATTTAAGGTTCAACATATATTTATGGTAAAATATTATCGTATTTATAAAAGTAAATATTAAATTGTCACTTACAAACTTCGATTTATAATTTAAGTATATTGAAAATAATATTAAAATGTCTATTTAAATTTGCGATAAAATATTATTTAAGATTCAATGAATAATATATAATAATAAATAAATTAGTGAAATTGTTTTGAAAGCGACTGAAACGATTTTGTAATGTAGAAAATGGTTTATTCAGTGAATTTTCAGTTTGATTTTTTAAGTCTTTAGGAAAGAAGTCGACTCTGCGAAAATAAAAAGTCAGACCTGGGGGCGGACAAAAGCCATCTTTTTGTCCACTTTTTTTTTGTTTCCACCGTAAAGAAAATAGTTTTTCCGACGCCCGGGTTAACCGCGAGACCATTCTCATTAATGAGAATAAACGATTAGAGACTTCGTTTAAACTGCAAGTTTATTCAACGCGAAACGGACAAATGCGCATGCTATTTACAAAAGCTTCTTTCGTTTAACCATACTGCTTAAAATGCATATATATATATATATATATATATATATATATATATATATATATATATATATATATATATATAACTGTCATGCATAAAGCTAAAGTCGCTGAAACCCTGACTTTTAAACCGAATTTAAAATCAGTTCATTGTTTTCAATATATATTATTTTTTTTTATTGAAAAAGAAAAAATAGTACACATATATAGTAAAAATAAATGTAGTAAATATATTTATAATTAATAATAAAATATATATATAATATATAAAAAAAAATTATCATCGTTTATATAATATAGTATCAAACAAAGCATTAGTTTGAATAGTTGAATTTAGAACTAAACATTTCATGGTTTTAGAATTTATCAAATTATTAGATTATTAAATTAATATTGCATTTCCTATATGTAAGATTTTTAATGAAAAACAGTATTTTAGATTTAAAAAAATAATTTGTAATGAATATGAAATTTAATGATCAATTTTATAAATATGAATATTGTTTAGGGAGAAATGAAAAATATTGAATAAAATTAAACATATAATGCGGAGTCGTAAAAGTTTAGAATCTCGAGTTATAACCCTTTCCAGTCGAAATTGCACCAGTTAGCAGGTTATTTTTTAGTCTATTTAACGCGACAAAGCACTAGAATAACCATGCGCTGTTTGTGAATAGGTTTGAATTGGAAATCTGTTTGATCAACGATTCTCAAAGTAAGCCTAAAGAAAAATACTTTTTTTTTCTTTAAGAAATATAGATATTTTTGTTTCTTTTGTAACATTTTTTTATGTTTAATTGGTATGTTTCGTAGAAAAATTAATAGTGGAAAGTTTTTCGAAAAAGATTGAGAATCAGTGTGTAAGGTGCAATTTACATAATGTTATTATTGGTAAATCGACAAATGTAGAATGGGATATATATTTCGTGGAAAATCCTAACGACTTTCAACGAAAAGTTCTTATTGTAAATCGATATAAATAAAGGATTCTAGTTATGTCTTGAAATCTTGTTTTACACGAAAAACGATTTCAGATGAATTTTATATTTATTAGCAACAATATGCATATATTAATATAATATTTACATATTTTTAATTGTTAAAACATTCGCGAAAAGGTAAAAAAAAAATATGTTAAGATTATTGATCAGAAATTCATCATAATTAAATTAATTTAATCAATATTAAGACACATCGAAAGACATTTCCGATATATGAATATACATTCGATCGTTTTATAGAACAACATTACCAAATAAATCAGCAACCCCATAAGGAAGTCAAGATATAATAAAAATTACGACGACGAGTTGTGCAACGATTTCGAATGTTGAAGAGTCGCTTTTTCGGCGAAATTCATTCTCAGTTCGTTGACCGAATCGTTTTTGCTCCGTAAAACGGGGACCGCATATGTGAAGATGCGAAGAATGCCACAATCTCAAATACTATCACCGCTGCAGAAGATGCAGCATCAGAATGCGGAAGTCTTTTTGGAGATTATTGACCTCTTATTGCGAAAGAATTCATTTTTGATGAGTGTTTCTCTTTAGAATAATATCTAAAGCTCATGATATTTTTAATATATTATAAGTTTTATTGAAATTGAATGGATCGTTGTTTATTGGATGTTTTATAATAGGATATAATCAAAAATGTAATAAACGTCGAAAATACTTAAAAATTTCAATTTTCAACGATAGTAATGTCGATTTTTGTAGTTTCAGGAAATTTTCGACGTAATATTTCAATTGGAGTCGTACAAACAATAAAGGCTCGGTGCATCATATCGACGTTGAACTGTTATCGTCGACTTTACGACCTCTTGAATTTATAGTTATTTAGTTCGGGCGGTCGTAAAAGTGTTTTCATAAATATTCCACGGTTCTATACTTCATATTCGACTGTTATTTTTAAAGCCGCAATTTAATTTTGAAAGATGAAAGCGTTGACAGGAAAAATATTGTGTACGTATATAATTTTACGCAGAGGCGGACCGATATCAATATTTAAAATTAATATATTTCGTGTATATTGCAATTATTGAACGATCTGTATACTATAAAATATAATCATTTTTTAGTATTTCATGAAATTTATAAAAATTTTCTAAGGACGCTTCGTTGTATTTATTTTAATTTTTGATGCATAGGCTTTTGAAATTATCAAAAAGCTCGTCAAAATTATAGGGAGGTTCTCCTTTGCCTTCCATATTGTAGTATTAAATTAATTTGTTATAAACGTTACTAGATTATCAAAATAAAACCTTTGTAACATCATTTGTTTTCAGCTTCTATTTGATACTGAAGAAGTTACTGTTCTATTTTAGGTTTACTAAAAATAAATACTATTTATAAAATTACAAATATTAATTTTAAAATGCGATAATCTAATAATTATTACGAAACGCAATAAAGTTTATTGAAAATATTTTTTTTATATTTACTAAAAAGTATTTAAAAATACTATAATTATATTACATAAATACTACACTTATATAATCAAGAAGCGTATATAACTTTAATATCAAAATATTTTAATATTTTCTATGAAATATATATAATTGAAGTACGCCACTGTAAAAATAAGGGATAATTTCCGAAGGCATTTTGATGTTTTATCTACGTCGATAGACAAGTTCAGTTATTATTTTTATCAGGCGTTGCATCGTTGCCTCTTATGCGATCGGAAAATTATATTTCGCACGGAAAACTAGCGGAAAATTTCCAGACTTTTTTCCCCCAGACATTTCCTTCGTGTTTATTATTACCGTTATTATTTTCTTTCGTCGAGATTGAATTTTTAAAAACGAACAGTTAAAGCGAAGTACGTGACGACATAATAATTATTGCGAATGAGAGCAAAATAATATTGCTGAAATGAAAAAAAAAAAGTATAATACTCGAAGAATATTTCGAGTGTCTGTACAATTAAAATTATAACAGTGAATTTTTTATATTTTCTTTTCGATGTAAATTATTTTTTTCAGTGTTAGATTTAATTGATAGAAGTTGTGAATACAATAGTTATTTTTGATTAATATTTATCGCCATCGTTTTTATATTAGTAGACATTAAATTGCGAACAATTCTGTCATATCGACGATTATAATTCGAGTTGTCTTTCTAGAATTTCATCGGCTTCTCGTTGTCGTCTTTCTTCGACGGGGTGAAAATCGAAAAATTGAACCAAACCACCCTTTTCATTCTCCAATAGTACTTTTAAAGAAGTTGAATCGCCGTTATCGCGACCCGAGAATACTCCGAAACTCGAGCAGAATAAGAAGAAATTTCAACTTTGATTATGTGGTAGAGTTGTTGGTGCACGAGCGAACCGAGATAAGCAAGAAGAAATAATATTTCTTGATGAAACCTAAGGGAAGGGCTCGTTTGCCGCCCTTCTGTCTGAGTCGCCTATCGGGGATGAGGTGTTCGTCTTTACCAATAGAAATGATCTTTTCGTCTTCGAATTGAACCTTTCGTTTCGTTTCGTTTGACTTCCTCGACCCTCGTTTCGCCCTTTTAACTTATCGTTTTCCTTTGTATATTAAAAAAAAAACCGTTCGATGATTCGTCAAAAACACAAATATTAATATAAAAAGTTTTCTGTTTATTATTTTAATTGTATAATGAGTGGTTAAAAAGTTACGTATATAAAATCATATATATTCATATGATTTTAACATAAAAAAAAACAATACTCAACAGTCAACATAATTATATGTATATTTTTATATTCGATTTTAAATTTATTTTTTTCTACAATTATTATTTATTATTTTCATTTGTTTAATTTTAAAGTGATTTTTTTAATATTAAATTCATTTTGGTAATATCTGATATATTTATTTTTATTTTAAATTAAATTTTTACTTTTATATTTAATAAATATATTTTTAACAGACATTAAAAACTCGTGAACGAATCCGAACATGAATCCATTAGTATTTTAATAAAAATATCGCAAAATAATTTCACATTTCTATTATTTTTTTATTATCGAATATTATTTTAACTTATTAAAAATAAAATATAAATATTTCAGAAAGTGTAATTATGTTTAAATTAATCGTTATTGAATAGATAACAATTAGCATTTTTATTAAAAAAAAAAAATTATAATACAATACAATCGAATTATCTGGAATATAAATAAGGTTGGATTTCGTTAAAGCACCTGTTTAATTTTCATAGTATGCAGTTTCATACAAAATCTACATAACGTACTTTAAAACTATATTGAGCTGACTTAATGGGATTTATCTCTTTGAGAATATTCGAAATTAATGTACCGTACTTACCGCAAGAATATTTATTATATTATATATTTTATACGGCGGATTCCACACACAATATTTATATTATAATAATATAATAAAATATATATTGCGTTATAAATATTGCAGCGATTCTTTCGCCTTGGTGAATGGGAATGGTGTAGCTAGCGGTGGGGTCTGTTTAAGACGTCTTCATTATTCAGGATATTCAGTATTCGGAGAGCTTTAATCGCTCATCATAAAACTAGTAATAAGGGTTTGACGTCGAAGGGAAATTGTATTTCTCCATTGTCTATTAAAATCTTTATAGACGACAGTAAAAAAGATATAAGTTTTGCCATAAAAACGATTGACAGAAAAAAAATATATATACATATATAATTTCGATATGAAAGTGAATATCGGACGAAATTCAAAAATAGATTTATGCAATTCAATATTTGTATTATATATTTTTATATCATAATATATTGTAACTAGTGATCCTGCGTGATTTTAGATTATTAGTAAAAATTTAATATATTTGACATAAAAATAAATATATCAGATTTTACCAAAATTAATTTAAAATTAAAAAAAATGACTTTAAAAATAAAACAATTCAAAAATAATAAATCCTATTTATAAAAAATAAAATAAAATCATATATTAAAAAATATATATCCAATTATGGTGACGATAGGTACTGTTTTGTTGCGTTAAAATCATACAAAGCTATCAAAGAAATCGTAAGAAATTGAAGCAAAATTCGATCGAAATTTATGAAATATTTTACATGGCAAAGATTTATATTTTGAGTTTTAAAGATGACTTAAGATTACATTTTGAAAATAAAGTTGCATTTTTCGAAAAAAAAAAATAGCATACCGTCACGAACTTTGCACCGGCACTAGCATATTGTATATTATATAAATTATAATAATACGTAAAATAGTTATCTTAGGAAGTGTTCAATGGATCTTCAATGAAATAATTCATTTAATAATATCGGTTAATAATGCTAAAAAAAAAGTTCAGAGAAGTTATAAATTATGTTGGAAATATTATGATTTGAAATATAATGTAAAAATATGAAGTTAGAAATATTAAATATTTAATTTAAAAATTAAAAATTAAACGAAAAGTCTGGGATCACGAATTTTGAATATGATGAAGGTATATATATATATATATATATATATATATATATATATATATATATATATATATATATATATATATATATATTTGAAAACATATTTAGTAAAATAATAATTGGTAAAGAGCAAGCTTGATCACGTTTTATATAGTAGCAACGAATGTAATAACAATCTGGCAACATCACTGGGGTGATGTATGGGTATACCGCGTGCGTCTTTGTCTCATGGTGCAGACGTCTGAATAGTCTGTGTCTAGTCAGGGGTGGGCTTAACTACCGATTTCTCATTCGGTTCGGGTTCATCACTTAGGGGAGGATTGTCGCCTGAGGCTACCCTCTTCCTGAAGGGTAGACGTCGCCATTATAAAAGATACGTATATAAGTATATATATTAATACATATATATTTATATATATATATATATATATATATATATATATATATATATATATATATATATATATATATATATATATATATATATATATATATATATATACAGGGGTAGACGGAAAATTGAAAGTTTATTGCGGGGTGGCCGATTTGTATTATGTACGCTTTTCGTCGACTAAATGCATTGCGTTTTACACGGAAAATACTTCAAATCGGATGGTTTAAAGTGCGAAATTTTGAAAATTTGTACGATAAATGTTGATGCCTTTTGATCGTCGCTTGGATTAATACAAAATGACAAATAAGATGTTTTTTTTATCTTAAATTAGTCCGCAAATACGTAATCACAAAATGGACTGCATTTTTGGTATTGAAACTTTGACACTTTTTTTTTTATTCTAACTTGACAATCTTGTCAGAAGGATAACTAAAGATAAATTTAGAAATATCTATAGACATGGATCGACAAAACGATTGTGTAGATCAGTATATTTCGATATACCGTTTTTTAAGAAAATTTTTGAAATGATGGTGAAAACTTTTTTTTTTTTGGTGTAGAAATTTATTCAATAAATTCATACATTCTATATAAATTATTAAAAAGCAGACACGTATAAAATGTTAAAATATATAATAATTTTAAGTTTGGAGTAAAAAAACCTTGCGAAACGTCTCGAGTGCAAAAGATTATAAAATTTTAACTTAACAAAATTATCATTTATTAACATAAAAATATTTTTGAATTTTATTATTATATAATATTATATATTTTAAAGCGACAGAACCGATATATAAAAAATAAAAATGTGCGCCCTTTTAAAAATATGTATCGAGGATGGATGATGCTATGTCGGTACAAAAAAAAAAAGAAAAAATATATGAGTCATACGAGCTACACGACAAAAATGAAAAATAAGACTTTTCGTCTAGTGCCAGCTATCATCCCTTTGAAAAGTGAATTTACATTGATGTTGCGTCATGTAAAATTTATGAGCAATATTCGATGAACATATTGATTTTCGCGTGCACTACATGCATCAAACGTACGACGATCGTTTGTAATATTAGCGTCGATATTTTCTTTCAGCGTCGATAAACACATACGACGTTATGTTCGGGTGTAACGCACTGAAAGCTGAAAAGCGTATCGTATGAAAACGCTGACAAACGATCGTTTCAGATTTTGTAATACAATGTAAAATGGCAACGATAATACTAAAGTATCGGTTAACTATATTTTCGATTCTGGTTTATTTTTTTTCATTATTATAGAATTATTTTTAATAATATAAATTTATATGAAAAAAATCATATTTCAAAGTCTTCAAAAAATTACGAAAATTTTCTTTTTCAAATGATGCGAAGAAGGCGTCAAAACTCTGATGATTCCTCAAAAAAAAACATTTAAGAGGACACTTTTTGTAGGAGCGGTTAGTCACCTTAATATCAATTTTATCTTTTTCAAAATAGTCCCCATTAAATATTATTGTACTTATGTTAGTGTTTTTTATTCAATCTTCAAAACTTTTAGAACTCGATCTTTGAAATATCATTAAGCTTTTTCTGCAATATGATTTAATCTCACCTAAGTTTATGAAACAACGGCCCTTCAAAGTTTTCCTTATTTAATTTATATTATATCCACGGGGTCATGTCTGGCGAATATGGAGATTGAGGTTGTTTTTTTGATAAATTTCAAAAATTAACATTTACGTTGTTGGATTGATAAACATGTCTAACATTTTCGTAAAAAAATGAGATATATTAAATATATAGTCTATAAATTATTTTTTTTCAAAAAAAAAGTGAAAATTTCTATTATTTTTTAAACACACCGTATATACGCATGTGTGCATGTAAAAATATGTGCATTTATATACTTGCGTGTTCATTTAATTTCACTGAAAAATAACCCTCACAAATAGAAAGCCTCACATCTCGTGTGTTTTTCCAGTGCAATATAAATCGCCGTAGGGTGAAAAATTGTTTAAGTCTCTCAGATCAAAGGGAATTTACTAAACTATATATCTTATATACTTACAAAACGTATACATACAAAATAAATAGATAAAAAAATTATTGTTATATATATAAATAATTTTATGAAATTTAATAGTGATTCTTTGTGTTAAATTAAATTAAGATTTATATTAGAGATTGTGAAATATTTTAGTTCGACAAGCTTATATATATATATATATATATATATATATATATATATATATATATATATATTTATATTTGTTGTTAAATAAACAATCTGGAATAATAGAGAGGATCGTTCTAGGATTAACAATCGTCAAACACAAATTAATCGGCAACGAATTCTTTCAAACAGACATAATGCCTGAAAATGATAGTATTTCAAGCAGAATAATTGAAACATTTCATTTATTTCAATTGATGGGTTTGAAATTAGATTGTCGGTTACGATAGCGTACAGAGATTAAGGCTTTTGTACACAATACATGTAGCTCTAGGTGCGTGCGTACATTAAATTATAAGAAACATGGTTGCCACTAAATTATAAATAAATAATTAAATAAACAATCTAATACATATATGTTGATAAAATATAAATTTCATTATAAAATCATTATATAAAAATATATTTACGATTAATTTAATTTCGCTGAAGACGAAAATAAAAAGTAACACTCATATTTATTATTAGTAATGATTTCATGAATGAAACAAACATATAGATATATAATATACAAATCTTGAAAATTAAAAGGCTAACGAAAACAATAATAATGTATATAAATTATTAATTTACGACGCAAAATGATTACTTAACGCCACTCAATTACATATTTTTATATTAAAAATTTTAAAATCCTAGGGCAATAATTTATAATTGCGATGATTAAAATGTGTGATGAAAAAAAGCAAAATTAGATTGGCAACCCTAATATGAATGTCTTTGTACAATGCCGTAGTTGTTCGTTGTGTCTGATACCACTTTCGATTCCCGGCTCAGTTCTAATTCAATTTGCCGATGGCGCGAGAGCCTCCAAATAATGAAAGGGCTGTTCAAGACACCTTCCCGCTAGAGACAAAGAAACATCCCTTTCTACCCGGTTTCATCTGCCGAGGTAATTACGAACAGCTCACCCATTCCACGGACACGTTTCCCGACGTACCACCCCATCGTTCCCGTCGACTTTTGCCTTTAAGAACGTCTATGTTGTAGGCATAGGAAAAGGTTCATCGTTATATATATATATATATATATATATATATATATATATATATATATATATATAAATTCTAATAAAATATATACTTGCTGATTCGGTAGCGAAACTGTTGCTTCATCGACTCACATCTGGTGGCATTAGAATTCGATGTTACTAAACTTCTAAACTGCATTTATGCAACGTTTTCGTGCATAGTAATAGAGTGGCGATGTTAAGGGTGCTTGTGAATAGGTTCAAGTGATTTTGAAATTGCTTATGACGAAATTTAATGATGTTATATATATAGTTTTCAATCTTATTCATATAAAAATATTACTTTAATTAAAAAAAAATCGTTTTATTATAGAAATTTGATTGTCATTTTACTACTAATTTGAAATATATTATAATAATATGGAAAATTTTTAAAATTCACAGATTTTATTTCAAATTCTATTGAACGTTTATATTATACTAAAATGAATATTAAGATTAAACTATAATAAAATTTACTATAATAATATTTTAGATATTCAAATTTTACTTATTGTTCACATATTGTAAACACTAAAAAAACTGTAGAATATCTTGATTACATGGTTCTCCAGCAACCTCCTTATTCACCAAATTTTACTCCGACTGACTTTTTTAGATTTCGCTGTAATCAGATAAGAGACAAAATATTTTCTACTAGTCATGAGTTAGAAATCTAGATCAGTGTTTATTTATATTATATCATTATTAATATTTTTCTGAGATAACCACTATTCGATTTAGAACATATAAAAGTGTGCTTTTTATAAATGAATCGAATAAGAAAATATGCACGTATATCTCGCATATTCTTCACTTCGAGGACCCCCCTCCTCGTGTTTGGGTTAATTTGTAATACGCGAATAATTGGTAAGTGCACTTTCTAACGTTCATTTGCCAAGGCGAAGGCTGTATACGTGCGCGCGGTAATAATTGCAGTAACGGCAACAGTTACCGTAACGTCGACAATAACTGTAACACTATGTATGTAATATTGTATAGCAGTGCAAACGTGCATTTGTGCACATCTGAAACATATATGAAAGTGTGATTAGGTGCATTGTTCATTTAAACGATGTATATTGCATATTTCGCTTCTGTATATATATATATATATATATATATATATATATATATATATATATATATATATTATATAATAATATCTCACAATATTATATATGTGTGCATCATTTACAATGTACTTGAAATACATGGGTTACTCGATGCACAATTGTGATGTTATACGTTTGAACTTTATAATTAGCAAATATTAAATTTTATTTTGCGTGAAAATGTTATATAGAAAACACAACAATGAAGCTTTCAGATTTATTTAATAAAATAATTAATTGGCACTTCTCTATTTTCATATATCTGCTCAAAGTTTGTTCACTAATATACACTATAAAATTTACTATGACAATGAGTTATATATATATATATATATATATATATAAATTGAAAAAAAATTGACAAGTCTTATTAATTAAATATAGTCAAATTATTAGACGTAAAATGTTTGAAAAATGATTTTATGTCTATTTAAAAAAAATTTTTTGTAAAATAAAGTACAAGGAAGAATTGTATTGAAAAATAATCGTTGAAAATTAAAGGGTAAACATGTAAATTTAATATATCGACTATATCAAAGAAAGGCTATATTTTAAATTTATATCACATATTTATATAGTCGAAATTTGATAAAATTTATTTTTTAGGATATATGTCAAAAGAGGAAAAAAACAATTTCCTTTTTGAAAGTTTAGAAACTTTCGTTGAATTGGTAATTTTGGATCGTAATGTAATATAGATGAATATGTTTGTGCGTAATGAATAATTTATACGGTAACAACGTAATTAGACGAATAGGTCTCTAGGTCTCTTAGGTCAATTCGATATACGGAGACATTCCTGGGGGATGGTCCTTGAGGATATTTAACATTTAGCGAAACTTCATTTCACATATTCATATGTGTGACTCGAGAAATACGATCGACAACAGTGCATATAATATTTACTATCACCGATACACTAAATTGATTATACTTAATAATATTGCTTATTTTATTTATTGACTATTATTTTTTTATATGTTATAAATTGTGATATCAAAATTAAACAATATCTAAGATGACCAATCATCCTTCTTCGGGGAGGACAATCATCTTTTTTTGAAAAATGTCATGTTTAAATTTATCCTCTTTTTGATTGATTTCGAGACTTTTCAAGTTATTGAAAGGATTTTTTTTATCGAATTCGACTCTTAAGACTGAGAGTCTTTTTTTTTATCAAATTTGAAAATTTATTCGACCGATTTCATTGCGTTCTTCTTTTTATTGTAATAATGTTGGTTCATTTTATAATATCATATATTTGGATTATATATATATATATATATAGCGAGTTTAATTAATTGAAAGTGTTTCGCTTATATCGTACGACTTCTATGTATCTCTTATATGAATCATATATAAGTATGAGCGAATATGAATATATACACTTGTGTACGTAACTGGACACGAAGATAAGAGGCTCGGAATTCGAGCTTCGGTTCGATGATTTAGTAATTTAGATACATGGCAATAAATTATCATATTATATTATTGGTTCACGGAGTCGCGTCTCACAGGAATCATAAATTACACAATGTTTTATTTTCGTTAGAGGGAAATATATGAAACGTAATAAATTTAAAGAGACGTTCTTATACTCGCGCAATTAACGCAGATTACCAGATAATTTACGCCTCTCGAAGGCGTCGATTTTCAAGAGGAATCCTCGATAATATATCGATTAAAAATGAAATAAATGCATGTTATCATTATATATATATATATATATATATATATATATATATATATATATATATATATATATATATATATATATATATATATATATATATATATATATATTAAGAACAAATCAGATTGATGTTGTTTAAACAATAATTATTAAAATATTTTTTTAAAATTAAAAGTATTGATCTCTTAATGAAAATTATTACAAAATAAATAAGTACGGCTCGCATGGGACTCGAACCCACAACCTTCAATTTTAATTAGTTTGACGCTCTTACCTATTGAGCTAACGAGCCTTTTCCAGTGTGGTTTAAATATTTAGTATAAATTACGACTAAATTCAGAGTGACAATATTGAATAATTTTATATAATACATATAATTTAATGAAACCTCGATTGCATTATTGTTTCGTTGATGCAATTGTGTTTTAAAAGAATGAGGAAAATACTTCAACATAGATGTCATTTTCACGTATAAAATGGTTTTTCCATATTATATTTTTACGAATCGATTTATGACTCAGCATTATTTAGTCACGAAATATGTGTATATTTATAAATACCGATTATTTTTAGTACTATTTTTCACCGTAAGAGTAAAAATATATGTTGTTACTTCAATTTAGACCAAAATTTATATATTGAAATCTTTTTTTTTTATATAATATTATATATAATAAAATTCATCGTAAATATGTTATTGATAATTTAGAAATTGTTATGGTTTGAATTTTGAAGTTAATTATGTAACTAGAAAAAGATGGTATGTATTGAGATTTGTAAATCTAGATGTAAATTTGTATTTATGATTGAATATACTATATTATATTTTCATTTAATTTTATTATTTTAATACAAAATATATATGTTTAAATTAAAACGCAGCATATAAGGTTCGCTAGCTCAATAGGTTAGAGCGTTAGGCTAAATAATTTTTCTAAAGGTTGTAGGTTCAAGTCCTACGCGAGCCAGTTTGAAATTTTTACTCTTTTTAGAAAAAAAAATATTTTTATACCAGAATGTGTTTATATATTATATATATAAATATTAGGTTACAATTTTATTCATTAATAGTTAGAAGCTAAAATACATATATAGTTGAAAAGTTAAACTTTACAATAAACGAAAATATCAATAAAAATATTTTCTCCAATAGGAAAAAAGTTAAACTATTTAATTTATTTTTAATTTAAAGTATACTAATATTAATAGAGATTTATGGATATTATTACGTTCAATGTATTCTTCGATTTTTGCACCATTTTAATAACTATTTAGATATAGTCAAATGTTTTATTAAATAGAGAGAACATATTTAATATGAGTAGATTGATATTATATTGAATATTCTTTTAATGAAATAACTAAAATTCAATACTATATATAGTATTATAAGCGTATAATTTTTGTGCTTTGACATTATCTATATTGAAAAACGATACAATACAATTATACGGTTACAACGCTAATATTACAAATCGGTATATTGCGAACAGTGAATAGCGATTTTAGATACCTTAAATATTGACAATTCACATTTTGTTACCGTAGATAATAATAACAACGGGCCAACGTTGTTTGCGCAAACACATATTTATTATTTATATTTAATGAAACTTTACGAATGGCGAACATCGAAAATTCGCGACATACACACACACACACACGCATACACACACGCCAATATATCGATTCGTTATTTTAAATCAGCCTCGTTTCATATATAATATTTACGAAATAAATGTATAATATTTTATCGTTATATTCTAGGCGAACGATGTAAAAGCGTTACATAAACGGGGATGATTTGAAATTTTGTCGAATTTTTTTTTTTTTGATATAAATAAAAAAAATATATTTCTAAACGATATTGTGCTATTAAATTAAAAAAAAATATGTGTAAAAATATATTGTATCTAGTATACTAATTATTGATGATATATAAATTATATTATATTTTGTATATTCAATTATCAAACAGAGCGAATGATATTCTAAACAGTAATTATGATATTCAGATATAATAATTAACAATATTATAATAATTAATGTATATTTTTAATTGAATATATAATATATTAATATGTATTAATTTTGAATGAAATTTGGCACAGATAAATACGTCGATGTCGAAAATATAATACGTCTGATATAAATATTAACGATCGCATACGCATTATTGTGTACGCGAATGTTTACGCGCAAAAAGTTTTTATTCGAAGCGATCGTCCGTATAATATGGAAAATTGTGAAAACTTTCGCCGACACATCTCGCGCTCGCGCCTTTCATAAAAAGGAAATTCCTGAAAGGAGCCGTGAAAAGCCGTTTCGTATTCAAGTTCTCGATTTCGCAAAGACAAACTTTCGCCTTTCCAGGATCAAAGCTTAATGAAAAAGCGTCGAATTTTCACGCGTAAAACATACACACGTACATATTTTAAGGGCATGTATACATGTGCACGCACGTGCACGCGTACATTTTCCGAACTTTCCGTTTTAATGATCGAGCTTATCACAAGATGTTCAAATATTTGATGTTCGCGCCTATATAAAATGGTGACTATCATTGTATTATATAAAATTCTTTCCTTCCTCATTTCACATTTTTATATTTTTGAACCTAAATGAAAAAAATATAACATTTTTTTAAGAAACATAAGTAAACGATTCACATTTTATTCTATAGGAAAAAAAGTATTCTAATATTACATAACTATTTTTAAAAAAACATTAAATAGAAAATATTTCATAATTCTCGAGATATATAACAAAACATTTAAATTTTAATTAGCTAATATCGATGTCGATAGATTAAAAGTCAACAATTTACTCATATTCCCAATTATAAAATAGGAGAAAATAGAATATTTTCAATCAAACTGAAAGGTAGTTGAATGAGCAAAGCTTTCTGTGCCATTTAGTTCCTTTACTGGAGTATTTACGGAATGAAAAGTATGATTGATAAATTGAATGGATATTCAAAGGCACAAGAGTCAAACGATGAAATGAGAATTGATGGAAAAATATATTAAAATATTGAAAATCGTTCGTAATATACATATGTAAAATGTACTTTAAAATTTTCATCATCAATATTGTTTATATATGAAATTTATATTATATATTGCGACTTAAAAAACATTGGAACAAAGTTTAGGATATTCTACTACAAATTTCTTATAAGAATTTAAATAAATATCTTCTTTAGAAAATAAATAAATATATATTGTATTCTAAGTATTGTACTGTCATTAAAATGGTATTATAAAATATATCGTATTAAAATAATTATATAATTATATTTATAAATATTCTTATAATAAGGAAAAAATGTTCTCATTAAAAAACGCTATATCGAGTTTGATATCGTGAAAACCTCGGAGAATACATTGATGAGGAATTTTTCCTCGGTTTTCGTATGTATTTCGCTTAATAGTATAAGCAAAGAAAAATAATATAAAAAAAAAGAAGAAAATGCGGAAAAATAAGACTTCGATTCGATCCGCGGATGAGGATGGGTCTTTGATGTGGATAGTCGATTCCCTAGACCGTCTCTTTTCTCCTTTATGAATAATTATTGGAATTCTCGGATATTCCGATGGATTCTTTTGAACTGCAATACCGACCGGTTCCGTTTGAAAATCTATACGATAACATAATATTATTATATAAACGTGGCATATATTGAATTAAAAAGGAACGTTATTATGCGAATTTTCCTATCAGAACAACTATATGGTACCGAATAAATAATAAAAATTTTGATGACGTCATGCGACGAAATAAAAAAAAATATTTTTAATAACAGTCATTTTTTATTTTGATTTATAATAATAATAATTTTTTTTTATATATAATAAATTCTGTTTTTTATATAATTATATACATTGTACTTATAAATGTTGGTTAACTCATATCTTATCTACCGATTACATAAATATTGTATAACATTATTCATTGTGATAACATGGAATATATGTAAAAAAATATCTTATTAAAAAAATAATATTTTTTATATTTGAGAAGGATTTTCAGAGAGAGAGTTTGAAAAGTTTTTAGTTTTATTTTCTAATATTATATATATTTTAATCTATTTCGTAGAAAATTGATATATAAATTATAAAATAGGAAAAATAAAATTTATATTATTATTATATGAATAAAAACAAATTTAGATTTTTAGAATTATATTCTTTTGTTTTATTATTATGATTTCTAGATAGATTAAAAATATGAATTTATATATTTAAAATTTATTTTATATGTATTTTTAAAATAACACTTAAAATCATAAAAATATACGATTTTTTTATCGGATTCATTCTTTTGTATTTTTCTATAGCGATAACAGACTTATTCAAATGATTCTATATAAAACGGCAGTCGAATTTTTCGAAAACGCGAACGTACAACGACAATAAATATTTCCGACGTGCGTTACCGTCACATAATTCAGAAAATTGGCCGCATCAGCCTTTCCGGGAAAACGAAAATACAAAAATAAGATGAAAAAAAAAATTGTCAGAGTCGGCTGCATATGCAATGCGGACTCTGCACGGCGAAAACGGAATTTTTCCAGCTTTAAATATTTACATTTTTCCCGCGCTGCGAACAAAAATGCGCAACTACACACACACACACACATACATACATACATGCATGCATGCATACTCGAATACGACAGGTTGTGCTTCCGGTAAACCGAAAAATAAAATTTTCAAAAAAAAAAACAACAAATAGAAAATAAAACAGAAAAGTGAACGAGCGATACGGTTTTGTAACTTCGTTACGTGCGATTTATTGCGAGGTTCGATGTCGCCCGGAAAATTTATGCGGTGCGTTTTCCGACGTTTTCGAAATCTTGGAAATATAAATTGCTATGACACCGTTGTCGGTTATGCACTTAGTATATATTCAGTTAAACTGACATGTCAAATTTGAACTCAAAATGTCGCTACGTTTTTTTTTATTACCATTTTTTTACCATTCATGTATATATTAATATTTTATTAGCATATAGTTTTAATATCAGTTTTAATAATTTCTAGTATGATTTAAAAGAGAATTAAATAGTTTCAAGCGAGTATTGCTCGCACGCAAATCCCGCACTTTTAAGTGTCGTACGTAAAATGTAAATTAAAAGCGGAAAAAGCTCTGGGAAAAAAGTCCCGGCAAAAAGCTCGAGTCGTCTACGTGGAGCCGTTGTTACAAATGTAACTATGAATTATTCAGGTTTGATAGCAGGTCTGCTGCAGGGCGTTCTGCAAATATGAAAAAATTAAATATAAATGAAAACAAAGTGGTATTATTATACGAAGCCTTCGTTTCGTTTTCAGGGTATGTTAGTAGGGCAATTATTTTAGAATTGACTCTCCCTTTTATTCGACTTTCTTTTAGTAATGGCTCTTGTCTTAATTTAGATTTCAATTTAAATTGACATGGCACAGTCTATTTTTAAATATTATATATTGTATATATAAATATAAAATAAAGATTATTTATTTTATATTTATATATAACGGTGTTTGATACAAAACAGTATAGTAACAAATATCGATTAAAAAATTACTGAAACTATGTGAAGGATAATTAAAACATCACACTATCAGATAAAAACCATTAGCAATTCTGTATAGTAAGATAAATAACATTTTTATGCAAAAATCTTAATTAATCAGCCTAAATGAATTAAAATTGAATCAAATTCAATTAAAAAAAATATATACACATATCTAACTTTTATTTCAAATATTTTTTTTAATCTATAAATATGGTTTCTCTATACATATATATTATAAAATATAAACACGTGTATATTTTTATAGTTAAGATGCCATATCATATTCAATGTCTAGTAAATAGCCTGTTTGCTTCTGCTCTGAAAATATTGATATCAGAGATGCACTTTTCTTTAAAAAAGTTGATGAAATCTTACAAAATTGCTTGAAAAGTTGATGATATCTTACAAAAAAACGATGTCTGAGTTTTACAAATGATTGAAGAACTGAGTTTTAAATAAATTTAAAACTTTAAAAATATTAATTTAAACAATTAAATGGATATCGAAAGAAGGTTGAGGTTTTATAATATTTGTTATTTTTTATATATATTCCTAATATAATAATATTATATTTTATATCTAATTCAATTTCTATCGGAATTATATTTTATAATGACATTTTGGATTGAATGATTTGTAATTGTTCAATTTGGGTCTTATGTAGAGGAGTTTTTGTGCATATGGATGGCTTTGTTCTTGAATAATTGGGGACCTTGTATATGAATTTATTTATTGCTCTATGTATCATTTTGACGTCGTTATTATTGCGAGACGACATTCGCATGGAAATGACTTGGTCGTTCTAGAAGCAAATCAACCGCTGAAAATGTATGAAAATTACCGAAAAGAATGAAAAACAAAAAAAAGCAACAACAGTCAACGAACACTTCTTCGTTTATGTTTTTTGTTATACGAATATCGCGTGAATTTATATAAATAATGCGCTGAACATTCTTTCTCGGTATAAAAATTTTCAGTTCATGCGACATTTTTACAGCGCGGCTCAAAGGTCGCCGAAATGAGGTCTTTTATATATTTTTTTTTTGCGTCTGGAAAAAATAGAGAAAAATATTTGAATAAAATCGGTAATTGTGCGCTATTTTCGGTTTGAAGATAATCGCGTGGGTTTCAAATTAACGAGAAATGTCATTCTGTTCAATTGAAGGTCAGACTGAATAATGATATAAAATTGTATTAAATTAGGCTCGCAAAATTTTCAAATATAATACAAATACGTACAAGTCGATTTATTAAATAATAGGTTAAATAATTGCGGTTGCTATATTATAATAATCGGTTATTATTAAAAAATATATTTTTTGTCATCATAAAAAAATGAGTTATTTATTGGTTTCATAATAAAGTTCTAAATTTCGAATGATTTGTACTTGAGTTCAATTTTGAAAATTGCGCTATTTTTATCCGTATACACAAATCTAGTACCAAAAACATTGCTACAACTCATAACTTTGAACCATGACGGGCATAAGACGAATAAACGAAACAAAAAAAAAAAGGAAGAAAAGGCGGGAAAACGTAAAAATAAGGTAAAAACAAAGAAAAATTCTCTACTCGTTCGCCATGATGAAAGTGTGAATAATAGATTTTTTCCACTCTTTTTCCTGGCGCGGTTGAACTGCCCTGGTCGTGGAGGGTTTCGTCTGTTATTTATGTCTTCATCAGGGGTCGCAAATCGTGCCGACGTCGCACAACTGAACTCCATTTGTCCGCATTCAAAGACACCTGTATAACGTAAAACCTCCCTCCACATTATGTCGAATGCACCATAATTGAAACTTTCAGAAGCCAAACGGAATAAGTGCATTTTTTATTAGAAGCGCAATCATAATTCACTAGATTATAATTTGGATAAGTTTGATAAGAATGATTTTAGTCGAAAAAAAAATTATATACTTCACAACACGTAGTTTGTTCTATCATATATATTGCTAATTTACTTTTTATATAAAATTTAAATTTGATATTTTTCTATTGAATTTTAATATTTTTGAAATATTGATTAATATTAATAAAACTATTAATATATATATATATATATATATATATATATATATATATATGTGTGTGTGTGTGTGTGAATAGAAACCGTAGGAAACAAATTTCTATTTTGGGACAGGTCAAGGATCTGTCAAAAAAGAGGAAGAATAATAAATAATATTGATTTCAGACAAAGAAACAACATACAGAATAATTATTTTAAAGTGGAATAATTACGTTTATTGTATTTTAAATACGAGAATATGTTTCAATTTACGTTGAAATTATTGTGAATAAGAATATTTTTAAAATTGATAATGGGTCAAATTATATAACTAAGCGGATTATATTTGACTTATGCAATATATACATTTATTTACAGTATCAGATATAATTTTTTTGAGTTTACTTCGTTCGACATGTGAATATTCGGATTTCTATCATTTTTTTATTATGCCCATTATAATGATTATCGTCGTTATAGTTCGATGTGAGCATCATCACATATTTACAAGTGAAGCACCGTGAAAATATAATATATTGCCATAGTGATGGGACTGAAAATGAAATATATAAGGCGAGAGATGAAAGCGCGTTCTTATTGTTCGCTGAAATGGAATTTTTTAACAAGAAAATCTGATGATGTTTCCGTGATTCTCCGTTCGGCGATTTTTTCAGCAGTTATTAGAATACGAAATCAAATTACATGCTTCAAAGTGGAATAAATTATATGTTAGATTTTTTTATTGCTCTTTTTCTTAAAGAAGTGTTTTTTTTTATTTATAATAAATGAAATATATATTTGGTGATGATGGTTTCTGTAAAGTTATATAGAAATAAATTTTGAATTAATGTTTTGAAAATATTTATATAAAAATTCGTAATATCCTACATATATTTTAAAAGTTTGAAATCATTTGTTGAACCATCATTCAGTCATATATACTGAATACTGAAAATATTTGAATAAATTATTAATGTGAAACGTTCTTTAAAGAGAGCTCAATCTACTTGGTAATCGTAGTAATTGTATGTTTTATCTCGTATCAAAAATAAGAACGATATATGCAGACACATCCTGGTGCAACTTTAACGATCGGCCGTAAAATAAAATATGTTATTTTCAAAGGATACTACGTGACACTTCGGGTCAAATGACGTTGCGACGTGACTCTGAACTTCTATCCAAAATACTATAACCATTTTTCATTCATATACCCCGAGCATTTTTGCGTGACACATACACATACAGACACAAGGAAATATAAGATTATATGTTATGTTTTTGTTGTTGTTGTTGTTGTTGCTATTTATTTCACGTTTGAAATATTACGTTTACGTTAAAAAAATCTGAGGTTATCCTCGTTAGATATTTTTTTGTGCCTTCGCATCTGAGTCACTAATGTATTGTGAGTTGTAAAATTGATATAAATTACCTTATATTATATATACACATATATTGTGATTTTTATATGTAATACAATCTGTTCTAGTAAAATTATAATTGTTAAAAATAACATAAATCATTATTTATATATTTATGACGATAAAACGGAAGAAAAATTATTGTCTATTAAATTCTTAGTTAATGTATAATAAAATATAAAAAAAGGTTTTGTTTTACTTAAAATTCATTTTATTATAAATATAAAACGTTGTAAAAGTATTGATTTTTTATCAACGATAATTTGATATCCTTTCCAATACATTGTACATTTTATAAGAAGATTTACTAAAAAAAAATATTGTTGAAAACTATAAATTATCTGGTCTAATAAAAAATAAATCATATATAAGGATATTAGGAAGAAAATTAATTATATTTATGGAAAATGCACAAAATGCAAGGGGAAAATTGCTTTTACATAGTTATGATATATAATATTATGAATAAAGGGGGAGAATATATAAGAAAAGAAGTAAATTTATTAGACGGACATTCTAGACAACAAGAAAATTCCATCAGGATATATTAAAACGCATTCTATTCGAGCATTATCAAAATTAATAATATATGTACTTAATATTCGAAAAAACTACCACTTAAAACCTTTTTCCGAGATTTGAACACGATACGTATTTTTTGTTTGTTTGGAAAGCGTGTTTTTCTCGGTTGAAAAACGAAACCAAGACGGAAAATGAAAGAACGGACCATAATGAACATTAATTAAGATTTTTTCATCAAAAGAGTCAGCCATTATGAAAATATGCTCGGTTGGTTCTCAAAGTCGGTTACCTAAAGTGGCCAAACTGTTTTGCTCCATGTCTACCGTTTAAAGTTTGCAATTTTCCGAGGTACATTTTGGAAAATTCATTTAAGTAAACACATATTTTTACCCTCATCCTCGCGCTTTTCTCTCGCACTAATTTTAGTACCGCGCCGATTTTCCGCTGGAGAATGGTAAAAAAAAAAGTCAAAATTTAAAAGAGGTCAGACATAAAGTGTCGTACAAAATTAAATTTTCCATCGAATCTAATAAAAGAGTCGCGCAGCTGGAAATCGATTAATGAAAATTGAAAATTAAACGTTACCGATGCATCGCTTCGACAATGAATTGTTTATAAGCGACTTTGTTAAATTTTAATCGGACGATTGAAAATAGATAGAAATGTAAAAAAAATAATAAGAAATAGTTTTATACTATATAAATCAATATATTATTAGAATATCTACATTTTTATAATAAAAAAAAATATTATTATATAATGATTATTATGAATATTTAGGTTTGAATATTATGAATATTGTTCATATAAATTTGATACGTATACATAATTATATGCATTATATGTCAAAGATAAATAGATTAAAACAATAAGTAGTATTAATTTAAATAAGGTAAAATGATGAAAATGTTATTTGTATACTATATATAAAGATAGTAAATAAACTAAATTATCCGATTTGCATTGTAAGCGATTATATAAATTTATTAAATGGACAAAGCACAGGACAAGTGGTCATCTTGCACACATTTGGTTCAAGTAATCCGTTTTGGCTATGTTGTGGTCCCTTTGAAGCGATTTTGTGATTGCTTCGTCTTCCTCGGAAATTGAATCAACGGCCTCAAGGTGAATTTGCATCAGGATAATGTTTGACCCAAGGCAAGGAATTTCTCTGGAGACTGTTTCGGTTTATACGACGCCCATATACTTTCAATATAATAACAATGGCCACGTTTTGTCTCCGACAGACGTTTAAACGTCTTCTATCGAATTTCAATAATTGTATTATAAATTTATATTATATCTATTAACGATATTATTATAATATTTATCATAAATATATATAAATTTTATTTTGTTTTTAATATAATTTATACATCATTTATTAAATGTAAAAAAAAATGTTAAATAAAATATTTATACCACATAAAATAGTAAAAAAAAAGAATGATTTATGATTTGTATTTCTTCAAAACATTCTCAAATATATATTTTATGCGTGACTTCATATAAAACTGCGTATAGCTATTTTTATTTTTGACAAATTCGTTTCATTTACATAATATTTTACGTCTGTGAATTTAAAACAATCGATTTATATCGAATGTTTTTCCTTAAAAAGTAAGTATATTTACATTTTAAACAAATCTAATTTCATTTTAAAAGTGTTTTAATATTATTATATCGATTGTAATATATTTCAAAAATAAAATTGTCGATATTGGAGCCACTTTTTTAATTTCTTAAAATTATATTATTGAAATATTTTCATTTGTATTACTTTTTTTATTATATGGTCTGATAATTCTGCATTACCCTTTATATATAGTATACCTCGCACTTCAAAGTATTAGTTAATGTAATACATCAATGGAAACAATGCTTGGAATTGTTTCGCAATCGCTTGGGGTAGATCAAAAATAATAGCCCTGCAGCCCCTACGAAGTCGTTTATCTCCATATTAGATTAAGCTTGATATAATTGTTTCTTTTGAAAAAGTTGACAAAAATTGAACGGCACCGTCGAGGGGTAAAACGGATGGGGGCGGACGACGGAAAAGCGGTGAAAAGCAATTTTCCGAGCTGCACACGGGGATGGCTTGTTTTTTTTTAATTTCGGCGGGAAGATTCGCGAAAACCGACGATGAAACGGCGAAAGACGTTGATTGACTCCGAAATTGAATTCGATATTATCGAGTTCGTCGCAATCGCAAAATTGATCATACACAATATAAATATCGAAAATAAATATAACACAGGATGATCATAAAAAATATATTTTTATTTTTTTTAATACAAATAAAATTCTAAATCAATTATTTATTATAATATTATTCACACACACATATATATATATATATATATATATATATAATTTTAGAAAGAAATATAAATATGATTCTAAAATCGAACTGATAATTGTATAAAAAAGTTTTCTAATATTATAAACGCGTTTAGACGGCACAATTGTTATTCTATAGGCTTTCGCGCCGTTGTAACGGCGAATATATTGGATTATCTATAATTTATGATCGTGCATGACTTACGGACCGGCGATAAATGAATTTAAATAATTAGCAGGTGTAAGTTGTGAATCTAAATATCTGCGAAATTCGAAAATTGCGAATTAAAACAGCATTAAATCTAGAAAGACTAACGTTTCGCAAAGATAAGGCTTTGCATCAATTATTCTTAACGATGCCATGCCAACGGTACGCATTTTGAATCAATAATTTACGATACATTTTATTTCGTGATTTATTACGATTTATTAAAATTTATTTTCGCTCAAAAATATAATGATAAAATGAACATTCTATAAATATTACATTTGATAATATTTTTCTAAATTATCTATATATAAAACTCATAATATTAAAAAAAAAATATTGTATAATTTTGCTTTGTTCAATTTTAACTAATAACAGTTTAGAGATAATGTCAGTGCTAAATTAGCAAGTGTATACTTGAACAATTACAAATCATTTGAACCGTAATTGTCTAACATTATGCAATTGATTGATAACGAGGTAAATCCTATCTCCTTGTTAGGGCTTTGTTCCGAACAGTACCAAATTTAATATGTAAACCATTTTCGTTAGATACTAATATATATATATATATATATATATATATATATATATATATATATATATATATATACATATATTGTGTTGTGTATTTCTATTGTTGTAATTACATTTGCTTACAGTTCTAGTGCAATTAATTGGATAACGTCACAAAATTATCGTTTCCTTTACTATAATATACTTTGTATGCAATTCTCTATTTCAAAAACATTAAAAATGTATAAATAATGAAATAATATTTTGAAAAATATCAGATAATATTCAATTTTGAAGAAAAGTAGAATAATAAATTTAATGAAAATTGGAGATTTTTATAATCACGAGCAAGTTATAAAATCATTGTCAAATTTTTAAATACTTTGTTTTATTTATAAGGTCAATATCACTATATTTATTTTATTTATCTTTTTCAAATTTTAATCAAGTAAACTAGCTTTTATTCTATATTAAACGATAAAATATATTTCGAAACCAAACTCACAGTTTTTTTTATTTATAAATCTGAAACAGGAATGAGGAACTGCGCGGTCTTAAGACCGAATGTGACCTTTTGAGTGCTTTTGTTTTGAGGTCTCACTCGTTAGAGTGAGGTCTTTAAAGTTTTTGTACAGTGTTATGTTTCCATTTTTCTTTTTAGTATTTTATATATGAAATATTTATATTTTGATACTAACGTAGAAATTTGCAGCCTTTTCAATAAACAGCGTTTTAGAAGTCAATATTATTACGAATTAATTTACCTATGTTTAAATATCTAAATATTTTTGACTTGTCACTGAACTAATAGTCTATTATTTAGTTAAAAATCGAGCAAATTAATCACATAATTAATACTGATATAAGATTTTAGTCTATTTAAAGATTTTCTATTAATTTTATATGATTTTTTTTTGAAGTTTCATTCTTCATTATTCACATCAGATGTTACCAAATATGAACACTTCAACGCGAATCGAATATATAAAATTTTGAGACCTGGATACGAGTTCAGACCGGTTACAAAAAATAAAAATAATAAAATAGAAAAAAAACCATTCGTACGGAGAGAAGGGAAAAAAGTTAGGTCGTTGCCGCCAAAACTGTTTCTATTTTCTCGAGTGCTCTTTGACTGCTTTATATTGCGACTTTGGCAAGTTAAGTTACTTCCGCGGCATTCTCGTTATATTAACCCTTTTTACTGCCGACCTTTCGGAATTCTTGCTCCGAACTCTCCACTTGGAAATTGTCGACGATTTCTTTAAACTTATTTTGCTTGCTTTTTGTATTTAATATAAAAGTTTCATTCTTTCATTTAAATGAAATAGCATACTTCAAATTCTAACAGGAATATTTTTATATTCGTATATTTGCAGGGATCGACAATTATTTCAATTTATTAAGAAATACAATGTCTAACGTATTTGTAAAAATAAAAAAAATAATTTATAGATATATTTTGATTTCACTTTACATCAAAATTACTATGAAGATTTAAATATTTAAATCTATTATATTATATTACAAAAAAATATATATATAAATATAAAAAAAATAATTAAATTTTCAACACATAGATAAATGTTTCTAACCCAACGCCGGTGGAAGAGTCAGTTCATTAAGGTTGAATTATAAGACGTGCCTGGTTCATCGTCTTCAAGATTGTAAAGTGGATTAAAGTAGCAAGTTTCGAATGGAACGCCTCTAATCCGCCTTCAACGTGGCAGCAGATACAAAGCGTCAGACCGGTATATTTTAGCGAACGGAGACCGCGAAATGCAGTTGGCAAACTCTGCATTCGTCCGCCGACACGGAGACCTCATTTGCGTGCGTCGTTTAAGGACTACGTGACATTGCCTTGCGGTGAAACGTTGAGTTGTGACAGTCTGTCTGTTTTCCATTTTGCACCAGTGATATATGAAGTACCGAAACAACTTCAGGATATACTCTCTTACATTGTGATCTGTGTGATATTCTTGAATTTGGATAATAATTAGTTCAATTCAATTGTTATTAAAAAAAAAAATGTATGAAATTGAATAATTATAATATACTTTTTATACAGAGGCGATGATAAATTAACAAAATTGAATGTGAAGATGTGGTTTGAGGGATGTTCTCGTTTGTTATTTTCAAAAATTGAATGAAAAATCCGAGGTGTAAAAGAATAATTCGGACGACAGTTGATTCGAGTTAATTAATTTATCAAAATGGAAGCATTTCAGAGCATATTTCACTGGAGACACCGGGACAAATATACTTGTCGTCGGCGTGTCACGGCGAAGCTTTTATCTCGGTGGCTCAGTCAGTTAAGTGGAGGTTCAGTTTACTTCCTCACAGAGCGTAACGTGCACGCAAACACACAAAGTGACATACACACACATAAATATATATATATATACATAGTAAATGTTGGAAGGTGGTGGAAAAAAAGAAGAAACGGATCATCTAACATTACTCCTGAGTTACCAAAGTTGATACCCTCGGCTTCCTGCTCACCAGACTGATGACCATCCATTTGTTGTTTCTCTGCTGCGGCGTTCATTTTCCACAACCATCCCCCTGGTCCACTTTCATTTTTACCCCTCTTTTCGCTCATATTTTTCCACCGGTAACACCATTATCCCCTCGACTCGGGTTTTTTGGAGGGTGGACTGGATGACATATTTTTCACGACGTCAGTCCACTCGACCTATTAGAGACGCCGCTGTTTAGACAATTATTTATAAAACAACGAATACTAAATGAAAACTGGAAATATTTTTCATCATTTTTATAATCATATTTTTATTTTATAAAAATATTTTTTGTAATTTAAAATATTAACATTATCATTCTGTAAGACATTTTTTCTATATTATTAGTAATTGATCTCGATTTCAAAGGTACTAATAAAATAAAGAAAAAATGTTGTCTTTGATAAGTTGACAACATCATATTCTTTCCGTCATTATGATTTTATATATTTTTCATTTTACGATTTTTGATTTAATATTATTTTCTATAATCGTCATTTAAATTAATTAGGATTTATTATTTTTCTTTTGTTAAAAATAACTTACAATATAATTTATCTGTTCATCTCTCGATATAATTATACAAAGATGTCAGTTTATTAATTAGAACATTTCTTTAAATAATTGTAAATGTAATAATGATTCCTACTGATTAATTGTTAATATGAAATTGGTAAACTGAAATAATCTGATATATACATGACTTTGTCAACGTTATGTTTTATTTTTTTTTTGATATAAAGATAGAACAAAATATATCTACTCTGGATATTATCAGGAAAAGTAATGAAATTAGCAATACGTGTGCATCTAGTGTAAACGTTGCAGAACGTGACTGATTTTATTTTTCTGTCTTCTTGAAGGTTAAAATCACAGATTTTCAGTAATTAATCCAGAAATAAAATTTAATAAAATAGTGAAAAAAAAATATAAAGTCATCTCACATGATTATCGCTAAAAATGAATGTCAAAATTTAGATTTTTAACAGATTTTTTTAAAGCATATCCTTTTATCCATTCTAAACTGTCGCTGTTATACTTTGATTGAATTTTTTTTTTGGGGGATATATTCAAAAAAAAAAAAACGGTGCACGTTTACCAAGAATCGACAGAGCGGGCGGTCGGTCGTTTCGGACGTAACAGCGGTGTGAGGCGGGCTACTTTCAGGAATGCCACCGTCGCTAATTTGTCCCCTCACGTTCCCGGGACGGCCACTTATCCAATTACGGTGCGTTGTAGCCGCAATGATTAATGAACGGCCTAACGACCTAACGAGACCCAGGACCAACTCATAACTCGATTGAAAACTCACGGAGATCCTGCGCCAGGATTTGCGATCCCCGGGCATTTCGCTTTGCGACGCGATGACTCGGCGGATTCCCGAACGCGAGTCGATGGAACGCGAAATCCGACGTTTTATTATTTATTTTTCACCCAACGGTGATGTTTAATTTTTCAGGATGTTTCTGTTGCTGAAATGCTTTATACAAAACGGTATATTCAAAATAATAACACGATAAATATTAATATATATATATATATATATATATATATATATATATATATAACTAAAATGAGTGATTCTTGCTTAATATCCATGTAAAATTGATCCGTTTTGATATAATCATCGATAAAACAGCGGAACGAATATTTTTGACCGAAAGATCCATTTTAACTATATTTTTAAACGCTTTTTATATTACGAAAAGTTGGTAACAAGTACGCAAATAATGAATAGAATATTTTTAATGTAATGAGGAATATTTTATTCGCGGGTACTTATATTTTTGAGATAAATCTGGAAAATTTAAATATGGTTCAATTTTGGGAGATTTTTTTGTGAATTTTGTAAAGGAGCTACCACTCTATAGGGTACAACTTTTCATTTCTTATTAAACTCTCTTCGTAGTATATATCATATTTAATGAAATGGACTAATAAATGTGCCGTTTTTTTTTAACGTGTATAAGACTATTTTATATTATATGGAGATAATATTACTTTCAAAGTAATTAATTATATTTGTAATTTCATAAACAACATAAATTTATATTGACCGGATTTTTTTTTTGGGAAATGTTTATAGATAAAAAGCATTCAATAACTTTTTGTAACTTTTTGTCAAAAATAAACTTATGTATTAGATAAAAATATATTTGATTTTTAAATAATTTTGAATATAAGAAAATTAATTTAATTTTTAAAAATTCATTAAATTAATTTTTAGCGCATTTTTAAATTATACAATATAGATAATAAATGACGATTTAACATATTTTAAAATTAATCATCAAATCCGCATATACCGGGCATATGTTTGTTTATTTATTCGTTTTTAGAGTTTGCGAATTTGATACGGAAACGGACTGCATTTGACAATGGAGGAACAAATGGCTTTAGTCTCTGGGGATTGAGAAGGGTCACGATTGGTTTCAAGATTAGCTTCAAAATCAAAGGTTAAACCGAATCGAATGATTCACCTCAGAGGCGTTTTCAATCACGTCTAGTTTGTGTTCAATTTCAGCTAATGTCTGCAATTGAGACGTTAGAAACAAAAATAAAATAGAATAAAATCGACGAAACATTCATTTTGCGAAAGCATCCTCGGTTATTATTATTCATAATTAAATTTAAAAAAAAAGATAATTATAAAAATGTGACTATTAAAACGGCGAAACTAAATGAAGATAAGGGATTATGATTTTTTTTTTTTTGTAAAATACTTTATCTCGAAAATAATTTCGGCTCTGAAACAGTTTTATACTGCATGACTTCAACTTTTCAGGTACTTTTAAAATATTTTTAATGAATTGTTCAGACATTTTAATGTTTCTCGGACAGAAAGAGAGAGAAGTTCTTTCACAATTGTGACTGTTTAAAATTCATGAAAAATTAATGTACAACGTGTACATAATATCAGAGCTGTTCAATCTTTTTATGTGTGCAAGATAATATTTTTTTAAACGTAATCGCGACATATTGGTGTGCAAAATGAATGTTAAATTTTACAAAAATAGAAGTATTTTGTAGAATTTTAAAAATATTTAATATTAAATGTTTGATTAAAATTATTGTTAGAATAAAATATTTTAGATATAATTGTCATTGCTATTATTGATATTATGGAAAATTTTTAATTAAGACAACAATTTCAAAAATGAAGTAGCATGTTTGATAAAATAATATTAGGACTCGAATTAATGGAAATAAAATTTATAATACAATAACGAAAAATTTTGAAAAGGACTAAAATTTGAATTCAAAATTCTCAATATTAGTTATACGTATTGTTAAGTATACTCGAGGAATATAAAGTCGAGTTAATAAAATCCGAGCACCTGATAGCGACGTTTACATGTCGAGGATGTAAAGTCGGGAAAAATCGATCGTAGACAGAAGTACCGAAAAATAATAGGAAAAGAAAAGGTGTGGCGTCAGAAATGGGCGTTGATTTTCTCCACCCGTTTCTTGTTCTCCATTATCACCTTATCGATTAGATAAACTACTTTGCGCCGTTAATCCGAACGGTTTTCCGGAATATTCTCCGGAAGGCTTCTACAAATTAAATGTAAATACCGATGACGCAGGTAAGTACATTTATCGTCCTTGTGACACACGTGAGCATTATATATATATATATATATATATATATATATATATATATATATATATATATATATATAAAGATGTTTATAAAAATTGATATAAACTATGTCAAAACTATTATAAATATTTTAATGAATAAAAAATATTTTGTTTAAATTGAAAATATATAATTCACTGATAATATAATGTTATCTATAAAAAGTATTTTTAATCATGCTGTACATATTATATAATTTCCTATAACATAATATTATTAATTTATTGGCTATCACAATAAAAAAATTGTTGATGAAAATGATGATTTTTTGAACCAATTATTATTACTTTGATAGATTGTAATTTAAAAAGGAATATTAAAAAAAGATTATATAGATATGTCGCGTTTCAAAATATTTGATGTGCAAAAAAATTAATTAAGTGCAAGGAAAAAACAAAAATCTTTACCGGATAATTAAAAAATACTGTTCATATCATTGGTATTATTAATAATTTGATTATTATTTAGAATTGGCTGTAACTTGAAAATTTTTATATAAAAAATATAAAAAAAAATAAATGTTCAAATAGAAAAAAAAGATATTGCTTTTATTTATTTTTTCAACGTATGTTCTAAATTGATTATTTATTATAATGTGTAATTTTTGTAATATTATTCGTTTATTAATTGCATATTTATTATAATGAATCCAAAAAAAATTTCTTTATAAGAATTAGTGAATGAATAATTACACTAATTTAAATATTGAATCTCCTCAATTTTTACGACTTACTCATCGTAATTATAATATACGTGAAATTATCATTTGTATCGTTTATATATTATATTAAATATATATAGTCTTTTTAGCGTACATTGTTATCGTTAAATATGTTTTCGAATAGTCGCACTTGTGTCCTTTGAACTATGAACGTATACTTAATTGTATACATGTTTGTGACTCGACAATTTTTTTTTATCAACGCGATGACATTAATCACTCCTATCATTTAATTAGAACGGTGTTTGTCAAACTTATCATTGTTATGATATTTTCATTAGTAAAATACACATAAATTATTAATCAAAATGATAATATATATTATATTGTAAATAATAATTACGTTTTAATAATATTGTGTGAACGTAATATTTTTATCATATAAAAATTTCGTTATACAATTTGATCAAAATATAAATTTATCTAAATTAAAATCTATATTTTAACAGTATAACTGATTTATAAAAATTCAATTACTTAATCTATTAATAAAAGTATAAAAAAAACAATGATATTTTTATATAATATTAAAAAAATCAACAAAAAAATGACTAATTAAGTATTTTTTAAATTATTATAATTGACTTTTAACATTTGGTATTTTGCGTAATTTGCGCAATTCTTCGTAAATGCTATCCCAAAATTTCATTCTTTCCCCGTCTGGATTAATGCTTTCTTTTAATTGTTCATCAATACTTAAATAATTAATTTGCGATCTGGTTACTGGTTTCCATTGAGTTCCAAGTGCTTGATCACCAGTTGGTGTTGGATTACTAATATTATTAAAAATTGAAATCAATTTCAGTATTGAAAAAGCAAAATTCGTTATGTAATATATTCAAAATTGCTTACCCATATTTAGCAAAGTTGGTCCACATTTTACACATTTGTTTCATTTTTAACCATTCAATACTATTTGGTTCAATATCAATCGTGGATTTAAATATATAAAATAGTTCATCTGCATGACAAGCTCCCTTTTTATCTGCAAATCCCATGAATGTCTTCGCTATATTCATAACACCGTCAAAAGAAAATCTATATAGATACACCGGATTCGAAGAATTTTCCGCAAGAAATTTACATAAGTTAATTATTTGATAGGAAAACATTACATCGGTTTCCATATTGACGACGCCGTCAAACACTTTTTCGTCATCCGTTCTATTTTTAAAATAAAATCGATCTATTTTATCGGATATTTTATTTAAATTGTCTCCCGTCAATGTTTTCTGTATAGTCATTGGTATTCTTTTTTTGACGCTTTTCAATATTATATCGTTGGTTAATTCCATAAAACGTACCATCATCATACCGTCGACGTCATTGTAACCTAAAATAACTGGCACTTTCGAGAAGTTTCCTTCTGCTAAGAGTTTCATTGGATGCTTCGGTAGAAATGCTTCCTCTCCATCAAAGTGTTTTTCAACGGTCGGAGCTAATAAAATGGCCAAACTTCTTAAATGTTCGTCTTGAGTCGATACTCGATCTGTTATCTTTACCAACTTTTTAAGCGGTACATTCTTGAAAAATGTACTTAATTCCTGTAAATTTTCACTATTATTTCCGAGAAATTTAGCAATTCTCAAACCATTCTTGACACAATCGGATACGTAACTCCAACTATTCATAAAACATCCACTCTGAGCAATTACTTTGTGAAATAAACCTTTGCTCATGGGAGAAATTAAATGATAGCTAACAGATGCTCCGCCTGCACTTTCACCAAATATTGTTACGTTATTAGGATCTCCTCCAAATTGAGCAATATTCTCCTTTACCCATCGTAATACAGCCACTTGATCCTTCATGCCTGCATTACCAGGCACTTCTTTTGTATCTAAACATAAAAATCCTAATGTTTCCAAACGATAGTTAGCTGTGACTACCACGACTCCTTCTTCTACCAAATAATCTGGTCCATAGATCGCAGAATCTCCAGATCCAGATAAAAATCCACCCCCATGAAACCATACCATAACCGGTGCCTTAGCACCGTTTAATTTTGGTGTGTAAACGTTTAAAAATAGACAATCTTCAGATATACACACGATTTGACCTGTCGTCATGTCCCATTGTGGACAAATATTTCCATGTTGGGTTGCGTCCCTTATACCGACCCAACTTTCTGGTGGTTGGGGCGACTGATATCGAAACAAAAAAATACGGTTATTTTTCATTAAAATCGAAACGACAACATATTTTAAATACATATAGGGGAGTAATATTACCCTAAATCTTAAATCTCCCAAGGGTGGTTTAGCATAGGGTATTCCTTTGAAACTAGCGTAAGTATTTCCCGAGGGTAGATCCACAAGCTCACCTTGCAATTCACCTTGTTTAATTTTAACTCTAGTCATCTTTTCGCTACTACTACAAGAATATTTATTATAAATATATATATTTGAAAATAAAAAAAAATATTTTGGAAATAGTCTATTATATATAGATTTGTTATCTCACACTCTTATCAGTATTTCGAGAACATGATATAATATTTTACACAGTATTATATTTAGCAGAGAAAAAATAAGGTAAGAATATTTTAAATAGCAATAAATTCTAGAAGAATCCTTTTAATCAATATTATTTTTATAATGTTTAATTAATGTTAAATTATCAAGTATTTATACATTACAATTAAAATCACCGAATCGTGTCGATATCACGGCGAACAAATGACGACTGGTTATCAACGAATAATTTAACAAATATAATTTATAATAAAAAATATAAACATATACAAAAAAAAAAATACTTGATAATAACAAAATACACGTCGACACTAACGATTGAAAATTTATAAACTGACGATCTGCAATTTAATTGTATTTTTATATTACTTAACGTATATATTAAATGTTAAACCTTGAATAAAACTCGTTTATTTTATTAATAACGAGTATAAAACCTTGATAGATTGCTATTATTAAAATTGTATATATATGATATAATTATGTAATATTTACGTTTTCAGTTTCTTAATATCATCAAATTATTATTAACCTTGATTTATATACTGTCAAAAATAATGTTTTTTTCTTATATTTATGGAGAAATTCAGAAAGGAATCGATATTATTATATATTATAATATAAATGTATCAAATTATTATGAGAATAATTTATAAATTTAGATATGAATGACGATAATTTAACATAATAGCCATTAAATATTATAGTATTTTCAACAAATAGTAATAAGGGCAATTAAGAGTTTAAAAATACGAATATTAATTGTTGAGGATTTAAATCTAATAAATTCAACGTAAGAAATAATATCAATTTTGATCCCAGTAATTTTGTTTTTTTTTTTTTTTAAATAACCTTGTATATAAGTAATTAGAATTAAATTATTAATTTAATTTCAAGGAAAGTGATTACATATATTATATGATATATTTTAGAATATTACTCTTTATAATGACTAGAATGATCAGGTCGAAATATTGGAATGAAATCAAATTTTCATAGATCAATTGCGTGCGTGTAGAGTTTATATAATTATATATGTATTTGTATTTCTGTTGATGTAATTATAATCAGTATATCTGTATTTCGTCATTGAGTGACACGTTTTTATTGATTTTAAATAAGAAATAAAATAAAATATTTTTAATAAATTAATCAGTTAATCGAATTTATATATATATATATATATATATATATATATATATATATATATATCAGTTTAAAAATAAAATAGTAAAAAAAATATAGAAAGATTCAATTTTCCAAAATTGAAAAATGTTTTTGTAAATAATTTTTAAATAAAAATGGTTGTGATAAAAGTTAAACAAGGTTTATTACGAGGTGTTTCTGAACAAACGCAATCGGGAAAAACGTTTTATAGTTTCAAAGGAATTCCATATGCGAAACCGCCTTTAGGTGATTTGAGGTTTAAAGTAAGTATAGTCAATAAACAATATAAATTTTATATAACATACATAATTAAATACAAAATGTATATAAAAATTATGTCTTCGCGTTTTAAAGGCACCACATTCACCCGAATGTTGGTCTGGAATACGGGATGCAACAAAACACGGTTCAATATGTCCACAATGGGACATGTTTATACCTGGAATTAGAGAAGGTAGCGAAGACTGCCTATTCTTAAACGTATATACCCCAAATTTAAACCATATTTCTCTTCCTGTAATGGTGTGGTTTCATGGTGGTGCATTTATCTCAGGCTCCGGTGATTCTGAATTATATGGACCAGATTATTTTATAGAAGAAGATATTGTACTCATAACGATAAATTATCGTCTAGAAGTTCTTGGATTTTTGTGTTTAGATACAAAAGAAGTTCCAGGAAATGCTGGTATGAAAGATCAAGTAGCCGCTTTAAAATGGGTTCAGGAAAATATTGCTAATTTCGGTGGAAATCCAGATAATGTAACAATTTTCAGTGAAAGTGCTGGTGGTGTATCTGTTACATATCATATGGTATCACCAATGAGTAAAGGTCTATTTCATAAGGCGATAGCTCAAAGTGGTTGTTTTTTTCATGAATGGGGTATGTCGACCGATAATATAACACGAGCTTTTAAATTAGGTAAATATTTGGGAATAGAAACAAACGATGTTAACGAGCTTTGTAGATATTTAAAAAAAATACCTAAAGAAAAATTATTTAAATTGACATATAAAATAATTACGAAAGAAGAAAAAGAAGTAGGTTTACCGATATTGTTTTCACCAACAATTGAAAAAGAGTTTGAAGGTGAAGTACCATTTTTAACGAAATCCCCATTGGCATTGATGTCTGAAGGAAATTTTGCCAAAATTCCATTCATGTTGGGTTTTAACGAGGCCGAAGGTATGATGAATGTTCGAGCTTCTCAGAAAGTCGATTTAAATAAAACCGATTTTACGAAAAAAATGCCTAAATCAGTATTCAAGGTGGCAAACAAAGAAAAATTAAATGAATTTGCAAATGATATAAAAGAATTTTATTTTGGAAAAATTAATACATATAGTAAAGAAAATCAAGCGTATTCAGATTTGGAAAGTGATATAAATTTTACTTATAATTGCGTTAAATTTGCCAATATTTGGTCCTCGATATCGTCCAGCTCATTATACTTTTATGAATTTTGTTTTGATGGAAAGTTAAATTTGATAAAAAGGGGCATTCAAATGGATAATATAAAGGGTGCTGCTCATGCTGACGATATATTTTATTTATTTAAAAGTTCCATAGATCCAAAGGTGGGTTCTGACGAATGGATAACAATAAAACGAATGGTCAGAATGTGGACAAATTTTGCTAAATACGGGTACGTTTTGTTCTTGTTTTCAAATATATATTTGATATTATTTATCGTTTATTTATTTATTTTTTCAATTATGTAGAAATCCAACGCCGATAATGGAAGATTTATTAAATGTCAATTGGAAACATTATACTCAAGATGAAAATCATTATATGCATATTGATGATTCGCTCATTTTGAAACGAGATATAATTCATGAAAGAATACAATTTTGGGATAGAATTTACAAAGAAGTTCCCGAATTACATTCTTTATTTATTTGTCATTTATAATTTTTATTTGAATTTACTATGATTCTATACGTATATATATATATATATATATATATATATATATATATATATATATATAATATATAATTTCACTTTATTAATATTTAAATTATAAAAAATTACACGTTCAATTTTCTTTAATATTACTATTCAAGTATTAAAAAGTAATAAAAAATATAAATTAATAAAAAAAAATTGTATTGGATATTGAATTTTTATTGAATAAGTAATCAAGATAAAATCTTACTATTCTATTATAAATTTATCATTTTTTTGAATTTGCGCTTAATTATATTTGTATGTGTATATGTAAATACTTAATAAATAACAAAATAATCAACTTTTCATTATTTCGTTAATAAAATCAGTACATCTGCGCCTTGTAATCGAGTGACACGATTGATCGATCTTCATTTTTTTTTAAATATTTTTTATAGTAAATTATTGTGATGTTTTAAATTTTGATTAGATTACATATTTTAGTGTAATCGAGTTACGATTATAATAAAAATAATCTTTGGTATGTATTATTTTTACAGATATACATATGTATACTTGTAAAAATGAAGTTATTTATTTTATTTGTAATGATCAAATATTTCACGAATGAAATTAGTTTGAATTAAGCATTAATAAGAAAGATATTTTCTGCAGATTTTTCAAGAATATTGTTGTGATATATGAAATGGTTGTGGTAAAAGTTAAACATGGATTATTACGCGGTACCTTGGAACATACAGAAACTGACAAATCATTTTATAGTTTTAAAGGTATACCATATGCAAAACCGCCGTTAGGTGATTTAAGGTTTAGGGTTTGTATTTTCAGATTTTATATTTGATTTATTTATATTATTATTCGAATGAGTCAAAAATGTACTTTCATTTTAAAGGCACCACAACAACTTGAATACTGGACAGGTATACGAGATGCAACAAAACATGGTTCAATTCCTCCACAGTGGGATATGTTCAAACATTCAATACGAAATGGTAGTGAAGATTGTTTATTTTTGAATGTATATTCTCCATGTTTAGATAAAAGTTCAATGCCTGTTATGGTATGGTTTCACGGAGGCGGTTTCCTATCTGGCTCTGGTGATTCTGAAATATATGGACCAGATTATTTGATAGAGGAAGACGTTGTGCTTGTAACAGTGAATTATCGATTGGAAGTATTTGGATTTTTATGTTTACATACGAAAAATGTACCTGGAAATGCTGGAATGAAAGATCAGGTTGCGGCACTTAAATGGATTCAGGAAAACATATCCGTTTTTGGGGGCAATCCAAACAATGTGACAATTTTTGGTGAAAGCGCAGGTGGTGCGTGTGTTACATATCATATGATATCACCGATGAGTAAGGGTTTATTTCATAGAGTAATAGCTCAAAGCGGTTGTTTAATGAACGAATGGGCTGCCTCGAAAAACAATGTAGAACGAGGTTTTAAATTAGGTAAACATTTTGGTCTAGAAACGAACGATATCGATGAGCTTACGAATTGTTTAAAAAATGTACCGAGCGAAGATTTAATTATAGTTACATATAAAGTGATTACTAAAGATGAAAAATCACGTGGATTTCCAACATTATTTGGTCCGGTTATAGAGAAAGAGTTTGATGGCGAAGTACCTTTTTTGTTGAAATCTCCACTGGAATTAATGTCTGAAGGTTCATTTTCAAAAGTTCCCTTCATGTTTGGTTTCAACGAATCCGAAGGTACGATGAAAGTTCGCACTTCGCAGAGAGGTGGTTTAATGAATACGGATTTCACCACTAAAATTCCAGAAGCGATATTTAAAACAGTAACAGAGGAAAAATTAAACGAAATAGTTGACGATGTTAAGCAGTTTTACTTTAGCAACGAGAGTAAATTTGGCGGGGTAAATCAGGCATTTGCAAATTTGGAGAGTGATATAAATTTTACTTATAACTGTATTAAATTCGCCGATATTTGGTCATCAGTATCGCCCTGTCCGGTATATTTTTATGAGTTTTCTTTTGATGGTGAACTAAATTTAATGAAGAAGAGTATCGGAGTTGATAATATTAAAGGTGCAGCTCATGCTGACGATTTATATTATTTATTTAAAAATTCCAAAGGTGCAAAAATTGGAACTGACGAGTGGAAAACATTAAAACGAATGGTTAAAATGTGGACAAATTTTGCAAAATACGCGTATTTCCATTTCTTTTTCTATACAATTATATATTTGAGAATATTTCATTTTATTCACTTATTTTCCTTTTAGAAATCCGACTTCAAATTTGGATAATTTAGTAAATGTTGTTTGGAAGCCATACACTCAAAATGAAAACCATTATCTGCATATTGGTGATACACTTATCTTGAAAAAGGATATAATTAGTGAAAGGATACAATTTTGGAATGATATTTATAGAAAACTTCCAAAATCATATCATATTCTTATGAGTCATCTGTAGATTATGTATTTTTGTCCAATTTATTTATTTTTTTTATTCTAATGATTATAATTTACTGAAAGTTTTTATAATTTTGAAATAAATGTTTTTTTTTAATCCGTACTTTCACAATTTTACAGGAATAATTACAAAAGCGGAATATATTTTAGAAAATAAATGAACTCCATATTAAATTGTTTTTATTTTTTGAACATATTATTGATTCTTCAAAAAACCTTATACATATAAAAATTAATTTAAATTTTAAACGGGTCAATATAAAAATAAAGTCGAAAATATTCAATAAATAGAATATGATGTTATTATTATATTATGAATATAAAATAAATTTAATAACAATAAAATATGAAATTATATCATAGAAAAAAATCGATAACTAAAATATTAAATATGTATTTTGATTGGAACAAAGTCGACAACAAATAATGATTAAATATTTTTTACAATAATAAATATCTCTTATACGGCTAAAATAATCATAATTAACTAAATATCAAGTTGTTTTAGCACAAATTAATTATTATAATAAAAAATAAATAAATGATAACAATAAAGAAAATCAATTGATATAAAATTAAATACGTAAATTTTATGTCAAGATTTTTTTAATTTATCTGCTATAATATGTACGACCAGTGCATTCCTTTAAAAAAAAATTGATTAATACTCATATGAATTTCTAATATATTAAATTAATAATCAATATTAATATTAAAAAAAAACTTGTTGAGTGAGAATTTAACCTTCATATTAATTTATTTAAATATGATTGCCCAATATTTGGAAATTTTTGAAGATTTCTTAGGTTATATGGCTGATTATTTTTTTTATGATCTAAATTTTAAATATAGTATTACGAAATACTGGTTTTTAATATATACACATATTTTAGGGAAAACTGTAATATATATATATATATATATATATATATATATATATATATATATATATATATATATATATAAATGGTTAATTTTAACCGAGATTTTGTTGAAATGTAACATTGGGCTCAAGAAATAAAGCGCAAATGTCAAGATTTGTACGTTTTCATTAAGGGAAAATTTGAATACAAAAACCGAAAAGGGATAAAAAATAAAAACCGAGAGCGGAAAATGAAAATCAAAGGGCAAAGGAAGCATGAAAATAGAAAGCAAAAACCTTTAGCGAGAAACGGAGGGGAAATCCTCGTGCGGACACTTCACAAATTCGGTTTAAGCTGTCGTCCTTTTTCGGCTTTTGTTTCTACAAAACTTTTTTTTTAAACGCGTCGGTTAGAGGCCAATGGATACAAGAGCAACATTGACGCGTATAAGAGATCGTTATCAACACACACGTATATAACTGCGATGAATCGACGTATGATAAATTGAAATTTTTGTCAACGATTCAACATTCGATATTACCCGATTTCATAATTAAAGAAAAATTATATTAAGATCATAAATGACTATTTTGCACTTGTATCATGTGATTTTTAATCGTTCGGTATTATCCTTCATAATTTAGCGTGTTTAACCGGGCCGTCGGATTCTGCAACAGATGTTGAAATTTTAAATGCGTACGAATAATTAAGCCAGCTTAAAAAGCCGGAGACGTTTAACAATGGTTTCGTCGAATGAGAAACGATCCAGAAATTCGAACGACAAATGGAATAAGCGGTCCGAATCGAGATGGAAATCGAACATAATTGTTATATAAATTTATGGTGATATAACTTACATCGATTTTATAATAAACTTTAATTATTTCTCTATTTGTTATTTGCATTGACGTATGAATAACCGTTGGCACTCGAGACGTTTCGCAGCGTTATTGGCGATTTTTTACTCCTAACTTAAAATTGTTATACATACAAATTGATGAATAAAACTTTTATATTTTATGTCTATGTTGTTTAGTGGCTTTATATATAATAGAATATATGAATTTACTGAACAAATTTGGTTACGTGGTTGCGGACTGATTTTAGATAAGAAATTCTTATTTCTATTTAAAAGGATGTCATTTTATACTTCATAATATTATACAGAAAGAGTATGTGAATTCGTTATAAGGAAATTAATATAAATTAATCATAGAGTTTTCGCATTAATCTAAGTAGTGACCAAAAGGCACCTCTCGAAAAAAGAATAATATTATGAAAATTTTTAAATTTAAAAATTATTAAACGTCATAAACGAAAAAAAACACATAATAATAGATTAAGATGATTAGCAATTGTGTAGTATAATATATTATAAACAATATCTAAAATAATGATATAGGTTGACATAAAAAAAAATAGCATTCTATAAAAAATAAGAATTAAAATGTAATATTCATTAAACAAATAAAATACAATTTCTACAGAATTTTTAAATTGTAAATTTTTGAATAGTTATAAAATTAGAAAAATATAAATTTTTATACGATTTTATAATCAAATGATTTGCAAGTGAACATAGTTATATTATATAATTAGTCATGTCTTCGTTTTTTATTTATGAAAATTGGACTCTGGATTTAAATACGCGTTTATCATTTTCGTGCAATTTAAATTATAATTTATTCAAAGTATTAGTGCATACACATATATGTGAGTGTGTGTATATGTATATGATTGTATTTATTACGGTTATAAAATCAGTATGTCTCTGTCACTTTGGCAGGTGACAGTGCATATTCGTTCCGATGTTACAGTATTAAATTACGTGTATTATATGTTACTTTTAAAAATATGTAATGAAGTCGTCTAATAATTTAATTAGATCTTAAGCGATTCAATATAATTAACTGGAATTTGTGAAAGGAAGGTAATTATATTTTTGACATCAACGTTTGGTAGGTGTTGCTATTTTGTATATATTATTGTACATCACGCTAGGTTATATGTATCTATTTTTTTATTATTACGATTTGAATATTTATGTGTTTTTTGTTAGTCATATGATTGAATCGTATGTATACTAAAATATAAAATAAGCCTTTTTAAAACAATGAAATAGCTCGCACCGAGCGCTTGGATAAAATAATATTGACAGTTGTTGGCCGCAACAAGTCTATTCATCGCCTATTCTTTATATATCTTAAAACGTTTAAGTGTTTAATTTTTTCCCCTTATTTTATTTCTTGAATAAAGAAACATTGTGTGATTTTTTTGTGAAATATTTCGTATTGTTTGACATATATTTGAAAACTTATTATTTATTTATAGTATTTAATTCTAAATTAATTTTATAAATAGTAAATAAAAATACATTAAATATTTATAATAAAAATAAAACAATTTTTATAGTTGGTTTATAATTCTTCAAAGCCTGGATTAAAAAAAAATCGGAATTCAGTTTTATTATATTGTCAAAATAATATGTTGAAAAAATTAATTCTCTTAAGGTAATAAATATATCTAAAATATTTTATTCTGTAGAACTAAATATAGAATATTAAAATGTGTTTAATTCAATATATACTCTATAAAATATATTTTTGAATAACACATTTAATTTCTTAATCAGTGTTGCTAGTGTAAATAAATACTTTCACAATTTTATCTTATATATTTTTGTTATGCCAGTAATATTTTTTTTGTGGTTAATTTTTTTTTGTTTAAATAAATAAATTATTTTATAGATATTTACGTGGAAGATATTTTTGTATTCATTAAAAAGAAAATAAAATGGTCGTAATACAAGTTAAACAAGGTTTATTACGCGGTTCTTTGGAAAAAACGCAGTTTGGAAAAACGTTTTATAGTTTTAAAGGAATCCCATATGCAAAACCACCATTAGGTGATTTGAGGTTTAAAGTACGTGGTTTTTATTAATACTATTTATTTCGTTAAATTTTATGAACACGAAAAATAAACAAAAATATTTTTCCACTTTGAAGGCACCTCAACCACCTGAATGTTGGAATGGAATACGGGATGCAACAAAACATGGTTCGATATGCCCACAGTGGGACATGTTCATATATCAAATACGAGAAGGAAACGAAGATTGTCTGTTTTTAAATGTATACTCACCTTCTTTAAACAAAACATCTCTTCCCGTAATGGTATGGTTGCATGGTGGTGGCTTTTGTTCAGGTTCTGGAGATTCTGAAATGTATGGACCGGATTATTTAATCGAGGAGGACATTATTCTCGTAACAGTAAATTATCGTTTAGAAATTCTTGGATTTTTATGTCTAGATACAAAAGATGTCCCAGGAAATGCTGGAATGAAAGATCAAGTTGCTGCTCTTAAGTGGGTTCGCGAAAATATACTTAATTTTGGAGGAAATCCAGAAAATATTACAATTTTTGGTGAAAGCGCTGGTGGTGCATCGGTCACATATCATTTGGTATCACCAATGAGTAAGGGTTTGTTTCATAAAGCTATTGCTCAAAGTGGTTGTTTTATGCATGAGTGGGCTGTAACTACCGATAATGTTACGAGGGGAATTAAATTAGGTAAACATTTAGGTTTAGAAACAAATGATGTCAATGAAATCAGTAAATATTTAAAAAGTTTACCTAGTGAAAAATTACTTAAATTGACTTTTAAAATTATCACTAAAGAAGAGAGAGAGCGAGGTTTGCCCATATTATTCGCTCCAACGATAGAAAAGGAATTAGAAGGTGAAGTACAATTTTTGACTAAATCACCATTGTCTTTAATGTCTGAAGGATCTTTCGAAAGAGTTCCCTTGATAATTGGTTTCAATGAGGCTGAAGGCATGACTCTTACAGACCGTGCCTTACAAAAAAGTGGTTTAGTAAATACAGATTTTACAACAAAAATACCGAAGACAGTATTCAAAGCAATGACCAGGGAAAAAGTATACGAAATAGGAAATGCCGTAAAGAAATATTATTTTGGTAAAGAAATTATATCAAACGAAGATAGTCAAGCTTTTACAGATATGGAAAGTGATATAAATTTTAATTATAGTATTATAAAATTTGCTGATATTTGGTCATCAATATCGCCTAATGTACTTTATATGTATCAATTTTATTTTGATGGAGAATTGAATATATTGAAAAGAAGTATGGGACTTGATAATATTAACGGAGCAGCCCATGCTGATGATATTTTTTATTTATTTAAAAACGCTGTAGATGTAAAAGTAGGATCAGATGAATGGAAAACAATTAAACGAATGGTAAAGTTGTGGACAAACTTTGCTAAATATGGGTAATTTATTCTCAACTATATATAGTGTGAAATATAAATATTACATAAAGTTTATTTTTTTTTATAGGAATCCAACTCCACAACCTGACGAACTTATTAATATTATTTGGAAACCTTACATTAAAAGTGAAAGTAATTACTTGTTCATCGATCGTGCACTCGTTTTGAGACGGAATGTAATTAGTGAAAGGATACAATTTTGGGATGAAATTTATAAAAAAGTTCCTGAATTCTATTCCATATTTAAGAGCCACTTATAACTTTGTCGAAAGTTATTATATTCCAAATTATTATATTTTTTTCATGTTTTAATAAAATAATAAAATGTAGTATTATTATTCTTTATAATTTCTATCAATCGCACATTTCATATAATTTTATATATCAATTCTTTATTACTTTAATTATAAATTCAAACTAAAAATTCTTATTTTATTTAATTGATTACTATATATCCGATCTCAATTTTCATGTATATCAGTGACATTCGATCTTTTTTTTATTTGAAAAATATTTATTTTTTCGAACTTTAAGTGAATCGCATTAGATGAGTTCCAAAAATAAAGTAAGTTAAAAAAATGTATTTGAAATTTAATACATTATATTGTTATTTATAAATTAATACTTTTGAGCTAATTTGCTAATTATAAATTAATGATTTTTTCTTAAAAAAAAAATAAAAATAGCATTAGGGAAAAATAAACTGATTTCTAGTTTTTTAGATTCAAACAGTTAAGTGGGTCATAAAAGTAGTTTATCAAGACACAAATGGTAGTCAGTGGACTCGAAAGTCAAGTATCATTAATATACATTATTGTTCACAAGTACAAAGATTATCTTTCTAGAAAAGATTTTGTCTTAACTACTTAAAAAAATATAATATGAAAAAAATGATATTGCTAATATGACGTCATGTTTACTAATCCGTTAGAATTTTATATTAAATAAATATTCGAGAACAATATTTGAAAACCAATGACAGTTTGCGCATGCGCATTACTACACGATTAAGAGAAATTTGACGTGCGCGATGTTTACAAGTAGACCGAATTAATAACATTATTTTTTAAGATACAACAGTCGATTATTCGACATTTTTAAAAGTGTATGATATAAAGTGAGTTTATTTTAAGATGTTCCGTTTCTTGCGACAATATATTCGTTCGAACAAAACGTCAGTTTGGCTCTTTGAACGCGGCGTAAGTACATTTTGTTTATTTGATCGATAGATAATATTATAGTAGAAAAATTGTAATAATGTTGTTAATTAGTGTTTTTTAATTGATCGTTATTCAACAATACGTATGTGAGATTAAATAACCGCATAAATTATTTGATCAAACCTAACTTAACCTATAAATGCGATCCGAACTTTGCACTCAGCGCCTTCAACGTAGCGAAGTAACAAAGCGTTGGCGTAAGCGTAAACATACACGAGCATGTACGATATTTATATTTTTATCAATTCACAACTTAAAATAAAAAGATTTAAATAAATTTTATTTTAATTTAATATGTTTATTTTTTTAATTCTATTTATATATATATACATATATATATATATATATATATATATATATATATATATATATATATATATACATATATATATATATATATATATATATATATATATATATATATATACATATATATATATATATATATATATATATATATATATATATATACATATATATATATATATATATATATATATATATATATATATATATATATATATAATTCTTAAAAATATTATTTAGTTTTCCTTTATTAAAATTTAAAAAATAAACTATTGTATGCAAATTTTGATAATTAATTATATATAAAATATTATGCACACACAAGCTGTATATATGTGTTTTAGTTTCAAATCCTATAAAATGTAACTTGATTACAGAATGCGACATTACCTCAAGTTACAATTAAACAGGGAGAATTAAAAGGTACTTTGGAAAATTTATATTCAGGTGGCTCTTTTGCAAGCTTCAAAGGAATCCCATATGCGAAGCCTCCTTTAGGAGATTTGCGATTTAGGGTATTTTTTATATATTTAATTATTTTTTTAAGAATAGAAAATATTAATAATAAATAAATAAAAATTTATTAAGGCGCCGGAAGCTCCAGAAAGTTGGTCTGGTATACTAGATGCCTCTGAACACAGAAGCGTTTGTCCACAATTTGACATGTTAAGTGGCGAGATTTTAGAAGATGGCGATGAGAATTGTTTATTCTTAAACGTTTATACGCCTAATTTAAATGGCCCTCTAAAACCGGTTATGGTATGGTTTCACGGTGGAGGATTTTTTTCTGGTTCTGGAAACGCACCATTTTATTCTCCTGATTATTTAGTCGAAGAAGACGTTGTAGTTGTAACAGTTAATTATCGATTGGAAGTCTTAGGATTTTTATGCCTTGATAACAAAGATATACCCGGAAATGCTGGTATGAAAGATCAGGTAGCAGCACTTCGTTGGGTCAAAGAAAATATCTTAAATTTTGGTGGAGACCCGAATAATGTCACTATATTTGGAGAAAGTTCTGGGGCAGGCGCCGTGACATGTCATATGGTTTCACCTATGAGTAAAGGATTATTTCATAAAGCTATAGCTCAAAGTGGTAGCTTTTTTCATGAATGGTGCATTTCTTATGATAACGTAGGACGTGCTTTTAGATTGGGAAAATTTTTAGGGGGTAATACTAATAATGTATCAGAATTAATTAAATTTTTAAGAAATGTGCCAAAAGAAAGGTTAATTAAAGTTACTATGCCGATGTTAACAGAAGAGGAAAAATTTAGAGGTCTTCCAATTTTTTTCACACCTGTTGTAGAAAAACAATATCCAGGATTGGAGTGTTTCATGCCAAAATTACCGTCCGAATATTTGAAAGAAGGTAATTTTGCCAATGTGCCTTTTATGACAGGATATAATAATGGTGAAGGTATGGTTTTTGTTAGAAATAATATAAAAAAGGCCGATATTATGAATACAGAATTTATTAGAAAAATTCCAAGAGATATTGCCAATGCAGTTTCGTCGGAAAAATTAAAAGAAATAGCTGCTAACATGAAAAATTTTTATTTCGGAAATGGTAAAATAGATGAAACTACAATCAAGGCTACATGTGATATGGAAGGAGATTATAATTTTATTTATGGTACATTAAAATTTGCTAAAACTATGTCGAAATTATCTTCGACTCCTGTTTTTCTGAATCGATTTTGTGCTGATGGATCATTAAATTTGTATAAAAGAGCCAGTGGTATAACTAATATAAAAGGAGCGTGTCATGCTGACGATTTATCATATCTTTTTAAATGTTTCGACGTAGATTTAGAATCAAACGAATATAAAACAGTAAAACGAATGTCCAAATTGTGGACAAATTTAGCAAAATACGGGTAAATTATTTTTTAACGTATATTTTCATAATTGCGATTTTTTTACTATCTATTTTTTTACAGGGATCCAACTCCAGAAATCAACGACTTTCTACCAGTAAAATGGAAGCCGGTTACACCAAATAAAACGCATTTCTTAAATATTGATTTCGATTTGACTTTGGGAGAAAATCCTGACAATGACAGATTCGAATTTTGGGAGAAAATGTATCGTGCTATTCCCGGAATTCATCATAATATATAATATAAATTAATTGTTAAGTAGTAAAATATTTTATCAATTTTTATTTATTTTAAATTTTTATCACATTTCAAATAACGTGATAATAAAATGGAGATTTTAAGATAATTATCGACAGTATTTTTTTGCAGTTATTTATTTAGAAATGTGAGATATTTTTTTTATTGTTTTTATTTTAATAAACTAATAAAATAAGTAAAAAAATGTTTTTTATTTGAAGATTTAATAATTATTTTACTATTTATGTCATATCTGTATTATATAGATACACTGTGTAAAATATTATACGCTTTTTTGAATCATTAATTAGAAAAATTTAAGATCAATTTTCAATTGAAAAAAAAATATTTTAGCTTTTCCTAAGTTTTTATAATAAATATAAACATTTAAAAAATACAAAAAAATTAGATCGTTTTATAGTTGAGAACCAGTGAATATCCGCGCATGCGTGATCAAATAAAATTATTAAAACAGGTTGGTGTTTTTAATGTTTTCATATCAAAATTATTTTTAATTTTGGAATTTATTTCAAAACAGATCAATGTTTTTTATAATGTATTTTTTAAATTTACTTATTATTTTTCATTGGGTTATATTATTATGAGTAAATAAAGCAAAAATATTGAATAACAAATTTATAATCGTACCGGTATTGGACTACACACGAAGAAATACAGGCATACACTAATGAGATTATTTTATTGTGTACTTTTTGTGTTCATATTTTTTTAAATATATATTGTAAATATGAAATATATATTAGGTGTTTTAATCCAAATTTTGCGAAAAATATTATATTGAATAATATAAAAATTTTCTAAATTTGGAATTACAACGTGAAAAAAATATGTTCATAATTTACACGAATTTAATTTTTATTATTAAAAAATATCATATATTATTTTTCATATTTTATTATAAATATGATGAAAATGTAAATACAGAATATTAAAATAAACGTATTTTCTTGAAATTAAAATACATCGTTTTCTAGAAAACTTAATATTGAATTTCGATTTTAAAAAAATATCAGTGTCTCATATTTTTGGATTTATTTTGTAAGTATAATGTTGACATTTATTTTCTTTTTATTTATGTCCACTTAAATTATTATTATTTTTTAATAAATAAATAAAATAAACACAATATATACTTTATTAATAATAAATTTAAAGTTATAATTTTTTCTACTGTATTTAATATCCTAAAAGTTAAATATAACCAAAACGGACAAAGTCTTCTAAAACTTCGTTTATTTTGGTTTTAAAAACGTTTTCGGCAAAATCTGAATTGTAATCCATTATTGTTGAAACTTTTGGTTTATTTTGATCTATTACTTCATCTTTTTTTATAAATGCAATACACATCATTCGTAATATAACTAATAAAGTAGCAAATTCTCGTCGAAAATATTTATGAAAATCAGCTTCAAATATAGACCGCGAATATAAACTATTAATATCGCAGTTAAGTAAGTCAAGAAATTGTGTGAGATTTTCATAATAAATATTTTTAAGATTCTCATATTCAGATTTGCGAAATTCAGATGTTGTGGATGTAAAAATTGCAAATAAGATATCTGCTATCGGTGACGAGACATATGATAATTGATAGTCGATCATGACAAGGCTATCCGGTTTATTTTGCTGAAATAATGTGTTTTTATAACATAAAATCTATCAAAATATGATATAATACATAATTTATTTTTGTATTTAATATATTATTATAGTAAATATATCATGAAATAATACTTACGTGATTATAATGAAATAATACATTTCTCAAATTATAATCACCGTGGCAAATAACCACGGTATCAGAATCGATCATATCTTCATTCAATAATTCTTCTTTTCTTCTTATTAATCGATGTTTAGTATCTTCATTTTCTAAAGCGTTTAAAGTCCAATCCCATACTTTTTGGACAAGAAACGCTCTTCTTTGTTTATCGGGAATATTGGGAAATTTCAAACGTTCTTTAAACATGGAAAATTTTTGAGGTTTATGTTGTTTTAACGCGAATGAAAAAGCATGAAATTTAGCTAATTCAATCATCATCACCCTCATATGATCCATGTTTAATGTTGACTTTTCATCTACATCTTTATACGACTTTTCGGATAAATCTTCCATCATTAGACAGTTTTCGTCAGCATAAAAGCATTTCACAAAATACATTGCATCCATTGAGTTTATTTCTTTTTGCAAAGACTCGAATTCTTCAATAACTTCATTATATATAAATGCTTCTCTGTCAAATTTGTCTTCAATTTTCACACGTTGATTTCGTTCTTTGTCATCACTGTGAGTTTTTATGAATAGACCGGTCGAGATTGCTTCATCATTTCTGGCACCTTCAACGTGTACTCTGTACATTTTTCCAAAGAAATTATTTTGATTTGAACCTTTCGCAACGGTTAAATTAAAGTTTGAAAATCCAGCTTTTGATATAATGTTTAATATATCATCTTGAGGTGTCATTTTTTTTTTAAATGAACACAACCACACCCTGCCACATTCTTTTACAACTGAAAGTGGTGTATTGTAGAAGTTGCGTCACTATAGCAGTGCTACCAACGTATCACAATTACCAACTAATCATTGTTACCAACATAATAATTATTATTATATGAAAAAGTAAAAGAGAAGAATTATCGTATTTATTTATTTTCTTACATATGAATATATTTACAATATTTTCACTATGTGATATAAAATAATTATTTCTTTGAAATTTTTATTTTTTATTTTTAATGTAAATAAAGTCATTGCTATTTTTGTATATGTTAAATTTATATTTAAGTGAATCCAATTTTAGACTTTCCATACATAGATTACTTAACACGATTAGTAGGATGGGTAAGTTGTTTAAGTGTTTAATCTCAACCTTTAGCTTATTAGATAAGAGATAATTCAGTTCAACGTGTGTGCAATTATATGCATACTATGAAAAAGTATTAAGAGTTTTGAAAAATATATAATAATTAAGAATTTGAAACAATATTTTTTTCTTCCGATTTTATATTTTACGATAGTAATTTACAACGAAGTTTAAAAATGTTATGTAAAATTAAAAAAAAAATAATTTTGTTGTTAGTCATATAAAAAGTAAATAAAAGAAATATTATTTTTATATAATTATTTATTAATAACACACACACACACACATATATATATATATATATATATATATATATATATATATATGTATATATATATATATATGTATATATATATATATATATATATATATATATATATATATATATATAATTAACAAATAAAAAATAAATACTTTTGTTTGAAAATTTGCGAAAAAAATTCATATTTTATTGGATTTTGTAATTTAATATTTTTTAAATAGCAATATGAAAAATATATAATTATTTTTAGGATGAATTATTATTATATTAAATTTAATTCATTTAATATATTTATTAAATCGTTAAGTTTTAAAGCGAACTCGGCTTCATCTTCTTTTTTATTATAATATTCTGTAATGCTGAAAATAGCTTGAGTGAGAGCATAGGAAAAATAATCTACGAAATCTTTTTTAAGGACACTTTTAGGATAGCAATCTTCCGATAAACATTGAAACTTTTTCAAAAACAACTTTAAAGAATCATAATATATGTCCAGCATCATTTCGTGTTGTGCTATGATTTCAGGAGTACCCGATGTCAATAACAGATTCAAAAAGTCCATAATTGGCGATCCAATTGTTGACAACTGATAATCCAACATTACAATTTCAGAAGGTTCGTCATTCTATTACAAATAAAATGAGAATATTATTATTAAATTCTTAAAAAAAATGTATTGATTGCATAACTAATACCTCATCATAAGTAAAAAATATATTATCCAATTTTAAATCTCCATGACATATAACTTGATAGTCGTTATTTTTTGTAGTTGATGCTATGTATTCTTTTGTTGTTTTAAAAATATTGCATAATTTATTTTTTAAACTTTCATTATTTATAACTTTACAACATTTTTCCACGACGTTATCGTAAGGAATTGTAAAATTTTGCGAATAATCGAAGAAACCCTTATTCAATTGCTTAGCTAAAGCGTCAAATGCTGGAAGATCTCGTTGTTTCAAAGCAAATGAAAAGGCATGAAATCTACCTAATTCCATATGAGCTAATGACATATGATAGAAATCGAGAGATTTCGGACCATCTTTTATGGCAAAATTTCTCATACATAAATCCTCCATCAATACGTATTCATCAGTTGCCTTATAGCATAGTAAAAATTTAAATTTATTACTGGGCGCTAGATCTTTTTGCATATCATCAAACTTTTTCATCACATTGTTATAAACGAATGCTTCGGTTTTAAACATAATATCTGTGCCGCCTATTTTAGCATTTTCTTGAGAATCACCGATGGTTTTCATGGTCAAGAATCCGATTTTGAATTCTCGATCTTTTCTACCCTCAACGGTGATCGATAACAGCACGCCACTGCATTTCACTTTATCTTTACGATTAATCGTCAGACGAAAAGTGGTGAAACCATGTTCTGTTAAGCAATCTTCTAATATGGATTCCCATTTATCATTCAATTGATTTTTTATCATTTCGCAAACGAGCAAGACGAATTTTAACCGAACGCGTGTATTCAAAAATCAAGTGGAACTAAACTAACGACGATATCAATGTTTTAATATATCGATATTTTGCGTTATTTTTAATCTTAAGATAAGACAATTGATAAGAAATTAATATATTATTTCAAAAAATAAAATATCTTGCAATATAAATATGTGATTAATAATATTATATTTAAAATTTTTAATAAAAACAGTGTAGGGTTTTTTCATAATAAATATTATATTTGCTTATAAAGATAACGAAACATTTTTTTGATAAAGGAGTATGAAATTTGATGTATTATTTAAAAAAAATAATTTACAGTGGTCAATTTTTTATACGTATATGAAGTGACTAATTTTTCCTTATAAGAAACAAAATCAAAATTCCTGAATTGACGACCAGACTTTTTAGATCATGTAATATAGATCTATTTAAGTCTGAAAAAAAGGATATTCGTTGCGAAGGATAAAAGTTGCGAAGCATGATAGTCAAGGATCATCGATTTTCTTATGTACATCAAAAATAGCGACAAAGGGGAAAAGTTTTAATTTGCTACTTTTACTGGCGGGATTCTATTTACTATGTTACATATTTCATTACTAATCATATCTCGATTACAAAAAAAAACTATCAAAATCAAGAGGTTCAAAAATCACACTCAAGTGTAGGATTCTGAACTGATAGATCATTTGAAGTTTGGAACGAGTTGTTGCTTAAACCCAATGAAATCGGTTTATATCTTATCTAATAATTAATGAAAACATAAATAAAATGAGATCTATGTAAGGTGGTGGAAATTTCAGAATATTTATTAATTTAATTGTTATCAACTTTTTTAAAAAATAAAGAATTAATGACATCGATAAGATTAAAAAAATCCAGAGATAAATATTTTTTTCGAAAAATTTCTAATTAAAAAATCAGCTTATGTAAATTAAAATATCATTATTGTTTGTCTTAAAAATTAAAAAGTAACTATAATGACATTGTTTTTCTATAGAAAATTCTAGCAACAAGATAGTGAATCATTTTTTCCTTAGAAAAATAATAACACGTATTATTTTGTATGAGAATACTAGAATAACTGAGTCGATAAACGCATTCATCTATTTCTATTTCTCAATTTAATATCCTGTATTTCTAATTTTTTTTTTATTTATTTTACACGACTATTAAAATTTCATTTATTATTTTGTCGGATATTATTTTTGATATTAAACAAAGCAATGTTGAAAAATCTTTATGGAATATTGTTTCAATGTTGAATTTGAAATAATCAATTGAAACCAAATATTTCCGATATCCAATTGATATCAGAAAATACTTTAATAATAAATAAAAAAAAATATATATATTTTAACGATCCGATTATTGATATGAAGTAAAGAACGAAGAAGAAAAGTGAACGTGAAATAAAATAATAGTTACATCGTCCACATATATAGTACATGAGTAGAAATCTCGAATCGGGAAATAGTGGTTTCGTTAAAATGGTTTAGAGGTTAACTGAGGTCCAGGTCACGGTGAACGTGCCGGTTGGTTATTATCAGAAACCAAATGGAATGTTAAGTTAAGGGTTGGGCCGATGTCGGCATACAAAGTGAACTTTGTATGCTGCGCTTTTCCAACATAAACTCACCGCAATCCATATTAAACTTTTGACTATACACTACAGTTACAAAATAAATATTAAAAATATTGATAAATATCGCGTACACCACACGCCACTGATAAAATATAAACGTATTATCTTATCAAAATATGATATGCTCGTTTATATCAAATCGCGTTAGTTACTATTGTGTGAATTTATGTGTTTCACCAGTTTTTTGTTAGGATTTTTGCTTAATATAAATAAATGGAAAATTTAGACATTAGTTCGTCTATTACTTCTGAAAAGACAACTAAGTATATATTTGTTATATTTAAATATAAACGGTCGCTTATAAATTAAAATTTATAATTGTGCATTGTTTTATTTATATATTGATTTTATTTGAGCATATATTATATTTTGAAATGGTTTATTATTATTGAAGAAATATTTACTATATATATTGTTTGTCTAAAAATATTTAGTTTGTCATATTTTATTCTTTCTTGATGATTTTTTAAATAATTTAAATGATATATTTTAGGAGTTTTGTGTTGTTTTAACTATGTAAATTAAAATTATTATATATTATTACCATTTTTAATTTTTAGAGTTTTTGCATTTTTGATTCGATTATTTTTAAATATAGATCTTTAATGTAATATTATAAAAAAAACATTTCAGAGCATTCGGAAGACGAAAAGACAAAACACCGCCAAAAGTGAACAGCGACATACTCGAATATGATTTGAAATCCAAAAAGGGCATTGCCATAATTTTCAGCCATATACAATTTAAATCATCTTTTATTACACAACATAGAGTTGGTGCACATCACGATGTCGGAAGATTGGAAAGTTGTTTTAAAAAATTATATTTTGATGTAAAATTATATACAGATTTAGAATTTGATGATATTCAACATGTCATGAACGTAGGTAAGAATAATCGTATTAACAATGTGATAAGATTAAGCTTTGTAAATATACAGTGGTGTACTAAACACTAAATTATTATTTTATGATTTTTATTAATATAAATTATAGTCCAAAAAATTCATATTAATATTTATTATGAACGGAAAAAATATTATATGTTTACTTTATTATTACTTTTGTATTTGTCAAAATCGTGGATTTATTTCAGTTTCTTCTTTCGATTCAACTGTTTTAAGTTGTTTAGCAATAATAGTATTAACTCATGGGACACAAGGATATTTAATGGCTTATGATAAACCATATGACATATCATATCTTTGGAAGTCATTGGTCGGAAAATTAAATGGTATTCCAAAACTGTTTATTATTGAGGTGGTATTAAAGTTGTTAAAGTAATTTTCGCTTTTCAAACAATATCAATTTTATTTATATATGCAATTATAGGCGAGTAAAGCATCTTTAGGAGATATGGGAATGAATGTATCACATTCTAACATTAACAATGATATCGATTATTTTTATAATACGCCAACAATTGAAGATTTTTTAAAGTTATACTCATCATTCGAGGGTAATTTCATTTTTTTAATATATAATAAATAATGAACCTTCAAATATTATAAAAAAATATTTATCACTAACATTATTATTTTATTGAAGTTTGTGCTATTTTATATATATATATATATATATATATATATATATATATATATATATATATATATATATATATATATATATATATATATATATATATATATATATATATATATATATATATATATATATATATATATATATATATATATATATATATATATATAAAGGAAAATTTCAAAATTATTTTATTCATTGCATTAAAAAAAATATTTAGTTATTTTTTATATTAATAGGTTCTAAATCATGGAGAGAAAATAATGGTTCTTGGTTTATTCAAACCCTATGTGAAGAATTAACTTCAAAAGCTAGTGAATATGATCTTTTACAAATACTAACTATTGTACGTAGAAAAGTGGCGGCTAATTATGAAAAGGTTACAAGTGATTTTAGAGTAAATAAAGTAAAATCAACATCACAAATAGAATCAACGTTAACTAAATTCTTAAAATTTAACGTAAATGTTGCAAAATAAACATATATATATATATATATATATATATATATATATATATATATATATATATATATATATATATATATTTAAATCGATTTGGATTAAAAACTGTAGATCTCATTTTGTAAGCGATTTATATAATTTAATTGTCATTTCAATGAATTCAAAATTTATAAATTAGGATGTCCCAAAAGTTTTTTTCTCATCGCGCTATGAATAGTTTTTTTTTACATTTAGAGATTTAGAGGAGAAAATTTTATCATGTGATCTTATCAAGATCACACTTGATGAAAATCCTCAATATAGTATGTGGGAGAAAGTAAATGTCACTAGAATTCACAAAATAACACTGCACAATTACATGGCTAATTTTGGAATACATCAAAAGGGTTCTTATATAAAAAAAGATAAATAATATTTAAATAATAAACATTATGCATTTATGTCACATTGGAAAAAAGAAAGAAACTTATGGAACACCCTAATAAATCTAATGGCGATCTTCTTAAAAAATAAAGAATTTTATTAAAAGTGTATCGTAATTGAGCAGGTAACATTATAATTAATGTTGAATGTTTTTTTCGTCAATATAAATTACATTGAAAAATATTTATGTGTTTTAACTAAAAATCAAGTCAAGTCACGTTGAATCCGAACATTATCAATGATCAGAACGTTATTTTTTTTTAGTTTTGAAAGTGTTAAAAGTTTCATATATTTTGCAAATATTGCCATCATTCATTTAATCGTGTGTAGAATCAATATTATAATTTTAAAAAAATATGTATATTTAAATATATATTAAGGTATATTTTTGTATTATATTAAGAAATAATTATAAGTGTATATATACATATTTATAAAAAATGGTTTCATTATTATTGGTCGATTATAATAAATACTATAAATTTTTATTTTTATATTTAACAATACAAATTTACTTTAAGTGTTAATAAATAGCTTTTATTCTTAAATATAAAATTATAATGATTTTTTTTCAATGAAAAATGTGGACTTAATTCTAATAACTCATTAATCAGAACAATATTTCAGTAAAATTCTTATAGTTGTAGTATATTTCGTTTGAAAATGCTTTTTATAAAAATTTTCATGTAAAAACTTAATTGAGAATTAAAGATAAAATAAAGAAGTAAAGATAAAATTTAAGATATGTTAGAATTTTTCTTAATATAAAATGTAGTAATTCTTATTACTAATAAAACTACGAAATATTTTTTTTCTGTAGAATTATTAACGTCATTTTTTTTCAAAAAAATATTTAAATGAATCATTACAAAAATTCTTGAAAAACTCAATTACAAATCTTTTTTTGCAAAATTATCAATTTAGTCATAAAAAGTTAATGTAAATATAAAATAAATACTTTTTATCTTTTTAAACATACAAAATTATATTACAGGAAAATCATATTACATATTTTTTTCATTAAATTATAATATATGAAAAGAATTTTATTTCATAGTTAATTTTTCATATAATTTTTTTATCTTATAAAATATATTTCACCATCATATGGAGAGTAAAAAACTAATTTAGTTAAAGTATGCAAACTATTAAATTTTCGATTATGATGACAATAATGATGATCGATAGCAAAACTTTTTAAACCAGAAAAAGGGGTTGCGACGTATATTAAAAACATTTTTTATGGGGTTGTCCTATCAATGCATTTATTAAGTTTTCACTGTGAATATTGAAAACGTCAAATTTTGCGAGTTATTTATTTCATTGTTAAATCTTGGCGATTGTTATTTATTGATGTTGTTTAAATATTAATCGTTTCACGTTGAAATATAAAGATTAATGTCGGCCATTTTTGCCGTAAATCCTGGAATGAACTCGTGCAAAATAATATGTCACGATTTTAATGGTAATTTTTCATTCGTTCAATGTTTTTCAGTCGATCGAATGAAAACCGTTATATTTATTCTATTCAATAGAAAAATTTCAACGAAATCTTATTTATTAAAATAGTCAATATCGTACATGACAGATAAGTTTTTGAAATATGATATATTTCAGATAAATTCGAGCATTTAATATGAATGAATGAGGAAAAGTTATCCTTATTTTTAATATTTTTTTCAGTTTTACTTTATACAAAAATTTCAAATATGTTATTAAATAAAATAATTTTAATAGATAATACTTTAAAAGTCCAATGTCATATTCATTGATAAGATGAATATGCGCATTTGTCTTAATATAAACTAAATCAATATAATAAAACATAAATCAATAAAGATTATGATATCAATGTTTTAATTTTATGTTGTCAAAAAATTTTTGAATGTAAAAATAACATTCTATTATCTAATGTTTTGTTATATTATAGAAAATATTGTGCAAAAATTTTGGTTTATTGAAAATATTTTGACTGCTATAATGTTTTGAAAAATAAAATGTATTTGAAACGGGTCAGAATCGTCGGTTGCCAGTGAAAATTTTCACATTATGCCATCCGTTCATTGTTGAAGCTTTTCACCTATTTTTCATATCCATTGTTCGGTTTGACATCGTGAAAATAATAATAAAAAAGAGATACGCAAGGGAGAGAAAAAAGGGGGTGGAAAATTCGCATATTGGAGGTTCGATTGTACATCGATTGAAAATCTCAACGGATTCCGCGTTATTTTTCATTTTCTTTTTTTTTCCCGCTCAACGCAAACAACGCGGTCATTTTTCATTTTTTTTTCTCTTTCTCGATGTTTATTTACATATTTCAGCCATTCAAATAAAACGTAGTGTTAATTTTAATTTTTACAAGTTATAAAATATTCAGTATACGTCAAAATTATGTTTATTTTTTATTTGTTATATTAAGAAAAAAAAAATTATTTAATTCAAGTCTTTATTATGTGATATTATTTTTTCTTATTGAATATATTTAAATCTTAAGTAAAACTTCTGTTCTCAAAAACTTAAAAAAAAAAATCAAAACAAATTATTTTTTTCAAAATCAAATTCATTGTATATTAATCAGTTAAATTGGTTGTTTTCTCTCAAAATTATGACCCTGTTTAGTTTTAGATTTTATCTTTAAAATTAGTTCGTATTAAAAAAGTATCATTGAATAAAATATTTTTTATAAGGTTTTGCACTAATAATTTGTGGAATTGTTTTCAATTTTTTTTTATTTATTATACCGTTTCATCAGCGATTATCTTAAAACAGATTGATTTTACGTATTGATGAAGAAAAAAATTATAAACTATAAACACTTTTATAATTCAAGAAAAAAATGGAATTTTATTAAGGAAATTTGTGAATTTCAAGAATTAACCACAACTTGCAAGGATAGAATGTTTAAATCTTATTTTAAAAAAATTTTTAGAATATATTTTAAAATATATATCTAATCTATTCTGACTATATAATTGAATATTTAAATATATGCAAAACTTATTGCAATTCTCAATCGAATCGATGCGCGTGTAACTGCGTATTTTCATCGTATAAATACGAGCGTTTTTCGCGTGCGAAACTGAAAAAGTTTTTCCGTCGAGCGCAATTTTCCGGCATCCGAGAGCGGGCAACATGTTCAATATCGTTCAACTTTCATTGTCTGCCGAGTTTTATCATGTCTGTACAACATCATGTGACAGCCGTTGGCGCAGTGTAAGAAACTGCCCGGCGTCTCTAATGTAATTACCGGAGTTTTCCACTTATAGTTTTCCCGGACGATTTCGGAAAAGTTCGCCACGTGACACATTAACATTAATCATAATATGTACACGTTTAACGCTTTACTGTTTACGTACGGATTTACTTATATATAACTGTCAAATATTGATATATATATATATATATATATATATATATATATTAGACATTTTTATATTATATTTCATAAATAACAATTTAAATAGTTTTTAATAAACTATTATCGATAATGATATATATAAAATTAATTATTGATACTTTTGCACTAAATTTTCTCTTCATTATCATATATATATATATATTTTATTTGTCATATTATAACAAAGTCAGAATGTATATTTATTATTTTTCTCGATATGCTATGATTATTATTAATATTTAGTGTTCAATATAGAATAACAATAATTTGATTATAAAAATCAGATTTTTAATACTTCTACAGATCTTTTTCTTTCAATAAGCAATATTTTATTAATATATAATTATATTTATAATTGTAATTGAACTTTAAAAAAAATCTAGCGAGGAAAATATTTTCATAAGTACAAACGTTAATTTCAAGTATATAAATTTAAATGTTTTTTTTTCTAACGATTTATGTTGGTAACGCGTATCGTTTATCTTATCAAAATCGAACATTCGATTAGTTAAGTATGTATAACACGTAACATTATAGTTTTATTAGTAATTTGTGAAAATGGAGGCCAAAGATGGAAAACCAGAAACGATCAGAGAGAGTAAATCTGATGCACAACCCGCTCGAAATATTGAAAAGCAGTATGAAGCTTTAATTTAAATATATTATTATAATATAAACAAACACTAAACTCAACCATAGATTTTATTATATTTTTTAATATCTATTGGTAAGTTTTAATACAAAAGTATTATTTTTAAAAATAAAAAAAAATGTTTTATAGAAGGACCGTTCCAAATCTTGAGGCCTCTAGTTCGCGTGGATGTGAAAACGAACAAGATGATGAAATATATTATGATATGAGCGATAAAGAAGGAAATCTGAAGAAAGGATTAGCCATAATTTTTAATCATATACAATTCAATCATAATTTACTCGACAAGAGAATAGGAACACAAGCGGATGTCATTAGATTGGAAGAATGTTTCAGAAAATTAAATTTTAATGTAAAATGTTGTAAAAATTTAATTTATGACGATATCATGAAGGTTATGAATACTGGTAAGCAATTTTTATCAACAAGATTATATCTAGTACGAAATTAATAAATTTTACTATACAATTATTTTTAATAGTTGCGATAAAAATATATTAATTTTGATTGTTTTGTTATCTTTAGTAAAGAATTTACCTACGAAGAACATAAATTGTATAGTAATCGTTGTATTAACCCATGGTTCCATTCGTTGTTTGTGGTCATACGATAAATTATATTTCAAAGATGATCTATGGCAATGTTTATACGGAAAATTTCCAGGCATACCGAAATTATTCTTCATTCAGGTATATTTATTGATTTTATTTCTTTGAGTATAATTTTAAAATTGTAAAAATGTTTTACAATTTGATGTTCATCAGAATTTATTAGCATATCGTAGATGATCGAATTATAATATATATTGATATTTTTTTTAAATGTCATATCTTTCACAAAAAAAAATTAGCTTCATTAAAAAATTGAGAAAAAGTCTAATTTATTGTATAAATAAATTTTATAGGCTTGTAGAGGAGAAATGGTGGATGTAGGATTAGAAACAACCGATTCTTTGAATTCGTCCAATGAAAAATATACAATTCCGATAACCGCTGACTACCTTCAAATGTATTCATCGATGGAAGGTAAACGAATTTCAATATTATAAGGTTTCGATTTAATTTTTAAAAATTTAAATTTTATTTGTAGGCTTCAAATCGTGGAGGGAAGAAAACGGATCGTGGTTCATACAAACGCTATGCGAAGTATTTGAAAAATATGCGAATAAATATGATCTCATTCACATGTTGACAATTGTATGCAGAAAGGTTGCTATTAATTTTGAAACTAACACAACAAATGAGAAAACTAATAAAACGAAAGCAATGCCTCAATTTCAATCTACGTTAACTAAATTTCTCAAATTTGAAGTTTTGCCTTGAAAATTCTATGTATTTATAATATTACAGAAAATATATGTAATGAAATAATAGTTATATATTTTTATTTGTATGGGTAATTATTACATTCAAAAGAAAATAATTATAACATATTGTTCATAATAAGTTAATTTTACTATGAAAGAAATCAATTTAATTATTCAAATATGACGTATATTTTAAAAAGAATAAAGGAAAAGTAGAAATAATTATTTTAATAAATATATACAATAAAAAGAAAAAAAAATAAGGTTGTACGGTAAATATGGTCGTCTTAATTTGGTCGTAATTAAATTTCGTATTATACAATATATTGTGTAATGCAATATATACATTTTAAAAATTAAATTAGGAATAGATTTATTTATTTATTTTGTGTTACACGTTTTTATCAATAATTAATATTTTTAATGTGGTCTGGAATATATATCTCTTTTTCAAGAACTATATATTTATTTTTTTTTAATATATTAAATTGCAAAACTTTTAATCTATTCATATATTTGTTTTAAACTTGAGAAACAATGTCATAAAAAAATTATATAAATCAATTGTGAATAAGGCTTCTCTTTCGAGTCGTCAGCTCTGCGCGAAATCATTTCTTTCTAAAGGTTGAAAATTAGTTTTATGTTTTCATATTTTCAATATGATTTATTTAGTTTTACTCTTTTTTTAATTAAGATTTGTTTTCTTAAGTCAAAGAACCGAATGAAATATTCGTCCATAATCCGTTTTTTAATATATCTCATATGCTGATATCTTATCAGTAATATTGATGTCATTGAAAAATATATTTATATAATGAATAATCCCAAAAATAAACATCTTACTATAAATTTACCTCAATTTACACATATGCTAAGAGATATTAAATTAAAAAAAAAAGAGGATTCTGAAATAATACCAAGAATAGACGAAGTAGATATAGAAGAAGCGAATTTAGAGTATGTATTTTTAGATTTCGCTATCAATAATTAAAAAAAAACATATTATAAATTGTAAATAAATATTATTTTTTTATAGCCGGATTGACATAGGAGTTAATGTATCTGATGATGACGATATAGAAGAAAAAGTGGAGCTGGTTCAAATTTTCAATTTTTGTACAGATTCCACTTGCGATGCTTTAAAAAAGCATGTTAATAACGATATAAAAGAATTAACGAACACTTTTCTACATTTAGAATTAAAAGTTAATAAAACAAATATTTTAGATGGCAACAAACTCAAAAATGAATTAGAAGGTTTAATGATAATATTAAAAAAATAATAATTTAAATAACTTTTAGAGTTTTAAGATATGTATTCATTTTGTAGATATTTTAAAAAATAATAAATTAAAATATTTAATTATAATAATTTTAACCGACAATTATAAAAATACTTTATTTCATGATAAAGATAAATTACAACATGTTTGGGAAATAATGTATGGAAATCGTGTTACAATTCCAAAAATTTACATCATTCAGGTATGAAAAAGCAATTTATTCAAAATTTCTGTAAATTGTATATTGAATAATGTGAATATTATTTTATATTCTTCAAAACTTTTATGTCTTTATGTAAATATTACACGATGATTAAATATTAAATATGATATACAAGATTTTCATAATGTTTAAAAACATTAATTAAACGAGAAACTGAATACGAATTTACTTGAATAATATTTCTTACAAAATTGAACGTATAAATCTTAAAAAATTAAATTAAATGTAGATTAGGCATTACAATTTATATTTTTATAATATAAAAAAAACAACGGCTAAGCGATCTTTGTTTTCTGTGTGTATATTGTACAAAAATATTTTATTACATAAAATTCAATATGTTTCGATATATTTTTTGTTTTATCTGGTTTCTTTAAAGATCTATGAAGGATATAATTTTAAAATTGATCATGTCGAAAGAAGCGTTTCAGAAGTGGAAAATTTTGGAAAACAGAAAATTCCTATAGCTGCAAATAATCTACGAATAATATCCAAAGGTAAAATTAAATTAATCTAAAAATAATTAACATATGTTGATTTAAAACAATTTATCTTTCAATGTTCATTATCAATTTAAAAATTTACTAATATATTTGTTAAACGAAAAAAAAATGAGTAGTCTTTAATAGTTTATTTACTATATATATATATATATATATATATATATATATATATATATATATATATATATATATATATATATATATATATATATATATATATATTTATAGTAAACAAATTAACAATAATTTTATAGTGTAAATTAATTTAATTTTTTTATTCTTGCAGAGACGGGAAATTATTCATATATATCCGATTCAGACGAAAGAGTCTCTAAATTTATTTCAAGTTTTTGCAAACATTTAGAAAATAAATCAAACATACTAAACATTTTGGAAATATTAACATTAATTTGCAAAGATTTGGCGTCGACTGACGTAAATTCAGAATTACCCGAAATCAGTTCCACATTAACGAAAGAATTCCGTTTTGTATCATAGAAATATATTTATTATTAAAATTTATTTTATTTTATATTCATGTTTTTTATATTTATTATATTTACGAATTTTAATACATATTTTTTGTTGATTTTTATATGATTTTAAATATAATTATTCAATCTTTATATTAATATATTATGTAAAAAAAATATTATTTATTACGATATCTATATTTTTAGTGGTGAAAGGTGAAAGTTTTAAACAACAATGTATAAGAAAATTGTAATTGGTTGAGAATGCTTTTTTACAACTTAATATATATATTTGTTTCATTTATGTAATAAATATATGAAATTCACTAAATTAAAAAAAATGTATTATATATCTATACTAATAATTTATCATTCTTTATCGCCATATCTTATCGTTTATATTTTTAAGAAATTTATTCTTAATATATGTATATAATATTCAGTAAATTATTATTATTGGTTTGTGTGACCGCCTAAACATGTTAAAATTTTTACATATACTGGATGATAAAAGTGTTAAAGAAAATAAGAAAAATAAATCATTAGCATATAATTTAGTAAGGTATTATAATTATATTTTTGTATATAACAACAATTTTTTTATTTATTCGTAGAGTACCTTTTAATAAAAAAAATCAAAATTTAATTTCTCTTTATTTTTTATATGCATGTAACATTTTTTTTTATATAAAAATAATTTTTACTCTTTTGTAGACGATTACAAGTAAAAAATTAAATTAATGAACTGTAAAATAATATAGATTGCTCTTCTATTTTCTCTATTTGAATATCAGACTATAAATTACTATTTTTTTAAATACTAATATCCAGTAAAATAAAGACTAACTTGTAATGTCTTATCATTTCAGTGGACAAGAACTGAAAGATGAAAGAGAATATTATAATATGGAAGGAAAAGGTATCGCAATTATTTTCAATCATATAGAATTTAATAATATATATATAGAAAATAGAAATGAATCTAAATACGACGGTGAAAATATCGAAAAAACACTTCAAGAACTAAATTTTGATGTCAAAAATAGAGTAAATTTAAAAAAAGAAGAAATTTTTAAAGAAATTGATAAATGTAAGAGAAATATTTACTAAGTTAATGTAAATGTTACGGATTTTATTAGATTAAAAAAAAAAGAACTTTAATATAAAAAAACATTCACATATAGAATTCTAAATAAATTTTTATTACGTGTTAATTAGTATTATTGTTTATTATAATTTCAGTATTGGAAGAATATAAAGAATCTAAAATAAATTGTATAGTAGTAGCAGTATTAACACATGGAGATAAAAAAAACTTGCATGCGTTTGATGTTGAATATAGAAGAAAAGAACTAGAAAGCAAACTTCAAGGAAATTTTTTAGGAATACCAAAATTTTTTATAATTCAGGTATCAAAATTTTTGAAATGAAAATATAATAATTTAGAATTTAAATTATATATCTTAGTAAAACTTATGACATGTTTTTTTTTAAATATATAATATTTAAATAGTTTTATTTATATATACTTTAGGCATGCAGAATAAAAGGTACCGATGAAGAAGATTTTGAAAATTACCCTAGTCCCGATTATGTATGGTTATATTCAGCCGTAGAAGGTGAAATTGTTATATATAAATATATTATTTTAATTAACATTAGAGTCACATCTTTTAAATAATTATGTTTTGCAACAAAAAAAAAAAATATTGTAAAATATCACAACATTTTTATTTGATAATTATAATGTAATATTACATAAAAAAATGTAACATAAATGCATTTCTGTTTCGTAAATTAATCTTTTTTTCAACTTTTAAGCTACTATAAAACAATTAAAAAATATGTGTTATTTATATAATTTTACTTTAAATGTTTTTTTATTTATCATAAAAATGTTGAATGTTTTTAATATATCAATGAAACAAAATGTGTTTTTTAAATTTACTGTTTTTATTATATATTTCCTAATTTCATTATATATATTTTGACAATAATTTTATAAAAAAATATTATTTTTTTTAGGATTCTACGCTTATAGATTTGGTAAAGGTTCAGTTGTTATTAAAATACTGTGCAAAAAATTAAAAGAATATGCCAATAAAGATCATTTATTAAACATTTTAACTATGGTTATTAATGAAGCGATAGAAAAGGACGACTTTGCTGTGTCAAATATAAATGAAGTTCGTGGGATGTTGTTACCAGAAATTTCTTCATCATTAACAAAATTATTAAGATTTGAAAAAATAGTTACAAATGACAAAAAAATATTATCACAAAAAAAATAAATTAATTAAATAAATAGAAAAATATTTAATTTTAATATTATCTATCATATCAATACGTGTATTTTATAATTGTTATGTTTGCCGAATGTAAAATAAATTTTATATTTAAATATTGTTAAAAAATAAGAGTGTGAATATAATTAATTATAATAACTAGAAAATGTATGAGACGATTCTTATTCCACACATTTTCTAGACATTCTATAAAATGTTAAACGAGAACATGGCAAAGTATGAAATATTTTTTAAATTTCATATTCGTTTTCATCTCAAGCGTAAATCTCAGGTATATTATTTTTCCAGAATAACATTTATATTTATCCATATAAAAGTCTTATCAGTATCATCTTTAGTATTTCTATAGAAAATCAACTATTTATTATACTATTTATTATATTTTTTTCGCCAAAATAGAATTTGTTATTCTATAGAATATCAACTATTTATTATACTTTGCCGGTGTCACATATACATATCTTATCTGAAATATTTGATAAGAATTTTATATGTATCAGAATTAAAATGTCCATTATTATATTTTAAACTGACAATTGATAAACATTTTTTTTTGAATACCATGAGCGAAGTACCGGATTTAATATACCAGAATATTTCTAATGAGTAAGTTATTTTTTTTAATTTAATATCAAATTAATAGAGATTTTAATGATGTTTACAAAACAATAATGCCGATAATTATTTTGTATTCGAAATTAATAATAATTCCGACAGTTTAGATTATTTCGATATAACTGAAGATAAAAGACTGGTTGTTATTTATAAAATTTGCGCTTCTTCAAAAGAGCATATTGCAAAAGACGCAGAATATTTAAAAAGTATTTTTGAAATGTTAAATTTTGAAGTTTGGACAAGATCTGAATGTAATGAAAAAAAAATTAAAATGGAATTAGATGCTCGTAAGTTAAAATAAAAAATATTATTATTAAAAAAAAACAGTAATACATATTATTATAAATATATTTAGTGAAATTAAAAGGATATCTCAACTGTTTAATAATAATTGTCTTAATTCAGAATAATAATAAAGGTATTGATGTTAAAAAGGATGAAGAAAATATAAAATTTCTTTGGGAAAATATATACGAAGACAGCAGCATTACTAATATTCCCAAAATATTTATTATTCAGGTATGAAACTTTAATAGTAAATAAAAACAAATATGAAATACACATTTTTTATTATTAAAAAAATACCATCATCTTTTCTATATTTCATGTTCAAAAATTAAAAATTAAATTAATGTATACAATTTAAAATATAGGTAAAATGTGAACTTTCATGGTTTTGATTTATTTTTCAACTTTCTTTTATCAGATATTGTAAATTTTTGTAATCAGATTTAAAGATTCCTTTTTTATTTAATTATTACACATAATTGTTAGAATTTCCTTATTGATAATTCTAGAATCATAATTTTAAATATAAAAATCGTTACACTAACATAACTTGTTGACTTTTATTTATTCATATAATATTTCATTTCAATTCAATTTTAAATATGTTGGATGATAGACGTATAATGATAAAAAGCCACAAAATAATCTGGAGATTGCTAAAAAAGATACAAAATTAAGATCAGTAAAAGATGTAAAAGAAAAATTGTATAGTGAAACTCCAAAAGCTGCAAATTTTCTTCGAATTTTATCAACGTCTGCAGGTAATATGTGACAAAATACAAAAAAAAAATATACATACATTTGGCATCAATAATTCAAAATAATATAATGGATTTAATTAATTCTAACTAAAACAATATTTCCTTCAATTTTCTTTTTAATTCTAAAACCTAATCTCTCAATTTTTAATTGGAAGAGGAATAATGATTAAAAAGAAATCTTAAAAAAAAACTAATCTCTTACCATATAAATTATAAAATTAAAAATTATATAATTTCAGAAATTTCTTCTATTGAGACTGGATCCGTATTTGTTAGAAGTCTTTGCAAACATTTAGAAAAAGAAGCGGATTTCTTAGATATTAATGAAATATTAACACTTGTTAACTCTGATCTGGAATATAAATGTGAAAATCTACTTAAATTCAGTTCAACTTTAACGAAGCGTCTTTATTTAAAAAAGGATATATAGATTTGTTTCGAAACTAAATTAAATTATATATTCAAAATTATTTGAGAATTTTGGTTAATGAGAAAATTAATAAAGTAAAATTACAAATTACATTACAAATTGAAATATATTTTAAAAATGTATTTATATTCATTTGCACTCTATAGTTGAAAAAATCAGTACATATAATGAAAAAGATATCGTCTGTATAGAAAAAATAACATAAGAGTATTAATAATAATACAGTTTATATGACAAAATAAAATTCCACTTGTAATAGTAATTTTTAATTGGTATATCATATTCCATGTACTAAAAGTTTCAAATTCCATTTTAAAAATATATCGTTGTATATGTATGATTGCAAATTAAAATATTGATTATGTATTATATTTATTAATTGTTATCAATTAAAAAAAATACTTAACGAGATAACGTATCGTTTAGATAAATGTGAATCTTTTTTTCTTACGTTCAGTTGAAATCAAGACAATGTTGTTTTTACATTCTATAAGAGATAAAAATATCAAAGAAAAAAATGAATGGGATCCACGTGAAACAGCAAAAGAATCTTCAAAATTAAAAAGGTATGTGTAATATTTTTTTTATAAATTAATATTACAATTTCATAAATAATATCAAAATATTAAAAATATTTTTATATATCATGATCATTGGGGTTTTATAATTTTTTTTCAGATCAAAATTCTTTTCTAACAAAAAACAAAATAATATATATTATAATATGAAAGAAAGCAGAGGTAGCGCAATAATTTTTAATCATTTCGAATTTAAAAGTACGGATTTTTATACAAAAAGATTTGGAACTGAAAAAGACGTTTCGAATTTGAAATTCACATTTGAGGCATTCAATTTTGATGTGGAATCCAAGAATAATCTGAAGAAAAGCGAAATTTTTACAGAAATTGATAAGTGTTAGAAAATAGTTTTTGAGTATGGCTAAAATTATGCATACATTCAATAAATAATTTGTGATGATCGCATATCAGTCTATCGAAATTTAAAACTGCAGTTTTAAATTTAAATTTTTAGGAAATATTATATAATTTTGATTTTTTAGTAATAAAAAAAATTGAGGATAAACCATCAACAGTAAATTGCTTAGTGATAATAGTGTTAACACACGGTCAAGAAAGGTATTTAGCAGCATTTGATGAAAATTATTCAATATTGGATATTGAAGAAAAATTATATGCAAAATTACCCGGTATTCCCAAAATATTTATAATACAGGTGAACAATTTTAATTTCATTATAAAGAAATTAATTAGCAAAAAAATCATTTTTATATTGTGTGTGTCAAATTTTAGGCATGCAGAGGTAGAAAATTTGATGGCGAAATAGCTAAAATTGATAACACCGAAAAAACATTAGAAAAATATAAAGAATTTGAAAATTTCCCACCAGATTTTCTATGGATATATTCAACTATTGAAGGTATATTATTACAAAAAAAAAATGTATTCCTAAATTATTTTTCGTTTAAATTAAATTTTGATTTAATTATATATGTACAGTTTTACGACACAAATTATTTTTACAATTTTATCTTTCATTAAAGTAAAAAAATAATATTAAAAATTTATAAATTGAATTAATTTAAATTATAGGATTTGTATCAAGTAGAAATGAAGAAAAAGGTTCGCTTTTTATTAGGACACTTTGTGATAAACTACTTGAAAGTAAAAATGGCGAACACGTGTTGGAAATTCTTCCGCGAGTTTGCGATCAAATGTCCAAAGAAATGATAAAGAAACCATTATCAGAAAACACAGCGTACTTTTTTAAAACAATACCAGAGTTCTCATCGACATTGACGAAATTTTTGAAATTCGAAAAAAAAACCAACGTTAAAAATTAATATTGGCAATTAAAAATAAATTTTCGATTTCAACAATACACATTGAACGTTTTAAATTTATCAAAAACAGCGTGATAGTGTGCATATTTTTGTATTTCGTATTAAAAAAAAAACTTTTTTTTTAATTTTATTATTAATGAATAAAAAAATAAATAAATATGACATTATTTGAAATAGATTTTATTATTCTATAGTCGGACGAGTAAACTTGAGGCATAATTCTCCCCCTTTAATGTTATTGACAAGCCACGTACAGGGTGTCACAAAGGTAACATCCATTTGACCATATAGGTGGATATGATTGAATGACTTTGCGGTCTACGCACTTAACCCGGAAACCTGTGGGTGCTGTGTTGCCAACACGAGTTATTTCCGGTTCAAGTCGCATCGTTGCCAACGTTACGAAAATTCAATTGATATGTTTTTTTTTTTTGCAATATTGATTCGATTAAACGAATCAACTTGCTATATATATTTACTATATTATAAGTGTATGTTTTTTTATATTATTTTAATACTAATGTGTTTTTTATATCATTAGAAGTACACGTGTTTTTATTACGTATTTAATGAATATAAAAATATGGTATATAATATAGTATCATATATTAATAGCCGTACCTTAAGAAATTAATTATTAAAATCGAAACAAAATTGGATCGTAAATTCTAAAATATTTTGTATGAAATCATATAGTAATAAGTTAAACTTCGGTATGGCATATATTTATATTTTGAGTTGCAAAGATTATTCAAGTTTAAATTGTTAAAATAAAGTTGCATTGTACGAAAAAAAATGTTACACCTTTACGAACTTTCAATGGCGTTAGAATTTTATATATATGATAATATTGAGCATATATATATATATATATATATATATATATATATATATATATATATATATATATATATAATATGAAATTTAATAATTCTTTTACGAGTCAATATGATAGTTTTTCGAATCGATCTTATGATTATTAGAATCGTCTATGAAAAGTTTTTTCATTGTTTTCATCAATTTTGTACGTTTTTCAAGTACACGAAAATACTTATAAACCGACCCCGTGTGGCCTTCCATTGAAAATATACTTAAAAGTTTTTCAATCAGCGAAAAGCTGTTCTCTCCATTAAAAAGTATCTATTCTAAAAGTATACATAAGATGTATACACACACATTTTCGCTGGCAACATTGGCGATTATCGAACTTTTCACTTTGAAAAAGTGAGCGAATCTTCTGAAAACGGAGGGCGAATGAAACTTTTATATAGTCACAGTATTAATTTTTCAATTACAGTGCGATAAATACGTTGATTTTTGTTTTTTTTTATTTATTGATAAAAAAAATTATGGAATCATTTGTGAAAACTGAAGTGGAAATTGTGCAATTTCTGCAGTGGAACTGCAGTTTTCGCGTTTTCGAAATTATTTATGAATTTAAAGTTTTATACGTGTTCGCGTCTGTACGTGAACACCTGCATTGTGCACTTGGAAAGTTTTGTTTGGACGATTATTCTCACGGTTGGAGCTTAATATTAAATCAGGCTTTGCACATTAGTAATGGCCCAGCATTCCACTAATCATATTGTTCCGTGTTGCCAGTTGCATGTGTAATAAAATAGGAAAACTTTCCTACGTAATATTATCATTCAGTTTAATTGTAAATTATTTATGAACATTAAAAACGTATGCTCACTTTTATGTATATCTATATTTATTTATATGTGATTTTACAAAATATTATATTATATAAATTTAATTTTGTAAAAAAAGTTTTAATATATATCAAATTAGCTCTATTATTATAATGTTATCCATTTAGATCAATAAGTCGGTTTCACTATATCAGTGTAAACCTGCCAAAAATTTTATTAAAATTATTTTATAGAATATGAAGTATGTAATAATATTAAATATTATATATTCCATGTAAAAGTTGATATTTCAATGTCAATTTGGAGTCAATGACACGAAAAAGGGGTAAACCAAAGGGCGTACTGTTTAAAGCGAGGGTTAATTTATGCAAAAATATGAATGTTCGTACAAGGGATTATGAACCGGATTATGGAAGAAGGGTCATTCGGACAAGGTGAGCTCTTGCATAATTGCAACCATCAACTATGTAAATTGGAAAGCCGATGCATACAAATGCAGATAATGGGCCCCGGAAGGGTCGCTTTTCCACGGCGATTACGAACTATTTTCCTACTCTCTTTTCCCTGTCACCACTCCTTCGATTTCCGGTCAAAAAGGGTGCAAGTGCCGAAGGGTTGACGTCGTAAAATCGGCTATGGTAAGCGAAAAATAGACGAAGTTTCGAACGGCACGCTCTATACGTATTTGCATTTGGCAATAACCAAACAAAGGTGCGAAAATGCAAAGCCTGATCCTGATAAAGAAATGGTTCTGACGTGAAATCGAGTCCTTGCATGTTTTTTGGGGAAAAACTCGTTTAAACGAATCGACTGTTTACTTTTGTCGATTTCTTCTGACACGATTCGATTGTGTAAGATGATAGAAACATTTCTTAAACATTGTTAATATTTTCTATGTATTATATATATCGTACCTGATTATGTTTAAATAGTCTATTGTTCAATTTCAATTGAAAGATATTATTTATATAATATATATCATATAGAATTAAAAATAATTGATTTTGAATGTAAATCATTGCACAATAATCGAGTCATAATTTTACCTATCTTCAATACGCTGCAATCTTATAATGATATATAAATATATATCTCATATCAAAAAACTGTAATTATTTATTACAGATGTAAAAATATTTTCATATACTAGTAAATAGAAATTTTATTAGATCGTATAACACTTATATGAATGTATAAAGTTCGATTTGAATCGCGAACACACTTATTAGCAATTGTCTCTTTGTTCTTTTTATTCTGCAGAATAAAGTATCGGCGTCGCATAAAAAGGACAATATAAGGGAAAAAAGGGCGTATTTATGGGCCTTTACCGGATGCTGAAGTTTCGGGATAGCCTATTTCCGGTTTTATGAATGGCTATGAACGAAAAAGAGAATGTTTTCCGTGGAGCCTTATATAGTATATGACAGGTTAACCTTTTTAGAACGAGATCGAAGAGCTCGTTACTTCATAGAAATATATGTTTTATATTATATATATATATATATATATATATATATATATGTTTTATCTATGTTGAATAGGCAAATGATATTGATTTTATACAATTTTTTATACATATATAACATTGTTATTTCCTTTCAGAACAATTTTTATTTTTTATATATTTGAAATTGATTTTCAATATTAAAAAAATAATAATTTATTAGTAATAAATTATATATGTAATTTTTAAGTCTTTCGTGATATCGTAAAATTTTGATCTATTTTTATGTATGTTATTCGAATATTGTATAATATTGTAATTTTGTACATCAATCAAATTCTTTTTAGATATATTTCCATTGTATTTTAACAGTCTCCTGCGTTGCGGATGTCACATTTTTTTTTCTATAAAAACCTTTTCACGCGGACATTAGCGGGTCGTTCGTCGTGGAAATTTCCCAGATTTTTCCTGCTCCGCATCCCGTTATCCCGTTTCGATCTTCTCGAGCACGACGTTTCCGCCATTCGGAGGCGTCGGATGAAACAAAGTGAAAATCTCTGTCAGTCGGTTTTATGACGCCTCTCAACGACGCCGTTCAAAAAGGAAAAACGCTCGTGTGCTCGAAGGTCTATGGAAAGGGGGACAAAAATAAAATAAAAAAAAAGAAGAAGAAGATGAAGAAGAAGAAGAAAAAATAAACCGGTAAAACCGATTTCTTTGCGCTCGCGACGCAACTCTGGACTTTATGCTTCGGTTTTATTGCTCGAAGGGAGAAAAAAAAATCGGATGAGCGACAAATACGTCTTTTGGACCAAGAAAAAGAAAAAAATATATATATAAAAGAATGACAATGAAAAGGCCAGAAACAAAAAAAAAAAGGAAATAAATCTTGCGAAGAAATTTTGCACTTAACACGTTTCGACGTTTTGTAATTCGCATCTGACTATTTGCGGCATTGTCGATGGATTTTCGGTTCAATTTGCTCTTATATACAGAGTGTTCCAAAATATATTGCACCTTAAATTTATTTTTAAATAATTTGATAAAATTATTTTTACTAAATATGATTACTGATTACATTGGTAAAACAAAATAATATAAAATTTATAAAGTAAATAGAAAAAAAAATCAAAGTCTTAAAAAATATATATTGTTATATAAGATACTGATGTGTTTTAAAAAATCGATTAATAAAGCGTTTACGGTTTTTAATGTAATTTTTTCAAAGGTTCTATATAAAACGTAATCAAAAAGATCTGATACGATAAGACGGGTTAAATTCATTATTTTCAGTTTCTTTGTGAGGTTCACCCTTCGGCGGTTTTGGAAGATTTTAATACAACATATTGTTAAACTCACTTGAAACGAGATCGTTTTTTTTTTCTCCTTAAATTTAGCAAACTTTTAATCTTTGATAAGTGAAAATGAAAAAGTCAAATTATCGACTCGAAAATTTGGATGTTTATAAACTGTCAAATTTCACTCGAAGGGATTTTGGCTCTTGTAATAAAATTTTGTACAGTTGATTTTTTTCTTTTTATTTCTGAAATATATGTTTTGAACTTTAAAATATATTATTAAATTTATGTATTTTAGAATATTTAATCAAATTATTTTTAGTTATATTTCGAATTTTTAATATAAACTAAAGAACTTATTACATCTTTATTTAATTATATTTATTTGCGATTTTATATATTTAATTTAAAAAAATTGTATATACTTATTCTATATCATTATATTCGTGTTAGTTAATAAAATATAATGTTTTAATATTATTTGTAATAAATTAAATTTTAGATTTGTTACAATCTTTATTTTTTAACACTAAACATTATATTTGAAATGAAAAAATATCAAGATTTTTTTATGTTATAATTTGATAAAATTTTCTTTTATTTAAAACGAATTTTATTTAAGCACACAATGATTATTATTAACTATAACAGTTTAATTTTTCAATTGTCATTTTTCAAGCTAACTTTAGACCATCTAAGTAATTTTTAAGAGATCGATATAAATAGTAGTCAGAAATCAATTTGTAAACAGATACACACTTATATGTATATATTTATCTTCAATCTTCATTTGGTAAAACATGAAATGTTAAAAATTTAGTTAGCGAATGTTCGAATTTTGGCAAAATTTTCTCTTTAATTTTCGAATCTTCGGATTTTTTTAAAACTCGTTGACATACCATCGTCAACATTTGCACAAGGTCAAGTTCTGATGCTTTTTCATCGAAAACTTCCGTTAACGCTCCTATAAACCAAGATCCAGTATTGTTTGAATATGATCCACAACCTGTATTATAATAAAATTAATATTTAGAATTTTAATTTGATTATTTTATATAATAAATATAATTTATAATAATAAGTATGCCGTTTTGTATTAATTATAATTACAATAAGAATACATGCATCCAATTTATTAACATTTAGTCTGTCGGAAAACTTTTCAATGTTTCTAGTCAATTTAACTACAAATAATAAAACAAGCAGTCTATGTGTTAAAATTTGATTTTTGAATCGCGAAAAGATTTACCTTCTATTGTTGAATACATAATGAGAACATCGTTGGATAATGATTTTGTGCGAAAACATTTACAACAAGGATCATTCCATCTATCACTCTGCAAAAATAAAAATTAAATTATGTTATATTTTATGATTATAGGGAACCATATATTTTATGCATTGAAACAGTTATAAAAGTGTATATAGTACCTGAATAAATAGTAATTTTGGAATCCCATGAATTTTTTCTTCAATATATTTTAATATATCATGTAGATGATACATTTTGTCGTAAGCCATTAGTTTGTTGTAACTACCATGTGACATTATAACAATTATTAAGCAGCTTAATGATAATGGATCAATGTCGGCAACTAAAAAATAAATAATATTGTAAGGATTTTTATTACATAAAATGTTAAAATTATTCATTGTGTATTACTCATTTTTAATTTTTGTTCAATTTCTTCGAATTTGTAATCGACACATGTTTCTACGTTGAAGTTTAATCGCTTTAAAGATTTTTCTAATTTTTCAGCATCTTGATGTGTTCCATTTCGTTCAATAAATTTTTTTTCGAATTTATGATGATTGAAAATTATTGCTTGACCTTTACATTTTTCCATGTTATAATATTCAATACTCATTTCCATAATGGAGAATCTACATATGTAATGTATAGTAAACTTATTATTTGTTAATATTTTTACATCCATATATATATATATATATATATATATATATATATATATATATATATATATATATATATATATATTGCGTGATTTACTATTTTTTTTAAAAACGTAGTAAAGAAAAAAAAATTGGTATTATGATTAGAAATAATGTACTGAAATTGTGAATCAAATTGTTTTATAATCTATATTATTTAATATGATTTTCTCTATCAATTACGTACGATTTTTACGTAATTCTTTTATTGTATATATAATAAAAAAATATGTAATAAAAATAAGTTATTCTATTCAATATGATAATCATATTTAATATATTTTAAGTTAATAACGTGAGAAAAATATTAATAATACTTTTTTGAAAAAAAAAATACAAATGATATTATATAAAATCGGAGAACTCACGTTAAAAAATGTTTTTGGAAATTGAATTTAAATTACTGTAATGTATTTTAACACTTACAGTAATTTTAAAATAAAATTCAAAGATTTTATTTTATTACTAAATAAGATTCAAGTTATATTTCGTTCATTTTTTCTAATTAATTAATATTTAATATTGGAAACAATTAAATGTAAAAATTTTAATTATTTTAATTTTGAGTTGTTGTGATTACATAAATTTATTACGAACGTTTGTGATCCAGATGCACATGGGTCCATTTTTTGTATGTAAACTCACTCGCACTTCTACAATTTGTGGTTGTAAATCGATCATTTTTAGCTTATATAAACACACACACACACACACACACATATATATATATATATATATATATATATATATATATATAATAAATGATAACAACGTTATCATTAATAGGATAAGATATTCACATTCATTCTCGCAATAACACTCACACACATACACACATATTTTTATTTACAATTCACACAAAAACATTGATGAAAATATAAAAAATACATACTGTTATATTTTATGATTAAACTCATATTTTTAATATGTTAATTTTTTCCCAAAATAATAATTAAATTAATATAGAATAATTTTATTTCGATTGATTCGTAAATTATTTAATGTTATGTAGATTTATTTTTTAAAATGTTTTTGAAATCGTAACATCTACTGCTTGTTTTTTTTTTAATTTTGTACAATAATTATTATAAGGCGACAAACATTTTCTTAATTAAAAGGAGGATGTTTTTAGATTGGTTGTACGGATTTTGGAATTATAAAGAAAATATTGTAAAAAAAAATGCTCAGTTTTGAAGTCGATTCTGAAAATGTGGATATTGATCTTCAATTTTAAGATTAATTAAAGAAAACAAATGCTTTTCATTCATTCCAATGTTCAAAAGACAAAAATGAGTCCAATTTTTGTACGAGAACGGTTGGTCACTTTAATTATAACAATCAATAATACATTATTTATGGTATATATATTATAATAATACTTGTTTTTTATATATAAAGAAACAAAAAGATAAATTTTCAATTTTGATAGACACCTATAGACGAAAAAGCATTGCTTTAAAAATATTCATTCACTGATCGATTCTCGTTACGGTATTAAATTTAAAACATTTCGTATACTATTTTTAATGTTTATATATATATATATGCATTGTGTATTGTGTTGGTTTGTAATATGCAACAGTGCAATACTATGAGAAACCGCTCTTTACAATCTGCTCGAGTACTATTCTAAGTACATTTAGACCAATCTGGGTATATTCTGGACCATTTCCCTTGAAATATGAACAAGATCGCATGCTAGACAATGCATACGACAGTATTCAGTAAATGTACTATGCATATATATTTTTTTCGTTTTAAACTATGACCTAAACGTTAACCGAATTTATAATTAAAAATTTTTCAACATTTTTCTATTTGAATTGTATAATATTTTTTTAAATCTTTGTAATGTGTATTATTGTCTATTTTTAATATATATTTGCTTTGATGAAAACTTAAGACGTAATAATTTTATCTTTTTTTTAAATGTAAATATTAATAAATATTTTTTTTTCTATCAAATATTATATCATATCAATATTAGATTATTGTTTTAAATAATCATATCAGAAATATTAAGAAAAATATTTTTTTGAAAATGAATTATTAATATAGAATTTTATCTATTATAAAAATCTTGGAGCAGTTATATGTTTTTAAAAAAATATATATAAATTGCATTTATGATTATCATATGTAGAAATTCCAAATATTAAATATGTATTTGTTTTAATTATGCTATTTTTAATTTAAAATTTAACATGATATGTTTTTAAAATTTAACGTGGTATGTTTTTCACCTATAATATATTTCTTTATTATATGTAGATAAAAAAAAATTAACCTATATTAGTGTTTTTAATATAGTGTTAACAAACTATTTATAGTGGAATCTAGAATATGAAATAATTATTAATTTAAATTATACAAATGTTTATAGAGATGAATCGAAATCAAAATTTATATAATATTTTTGTCAAAATTTTTACAGCTGAATATTTTTATGCAGCACGCATTCGTGCAAAACAAAAATATGGACCGCGCATTACAAAAGAGAACCGTAGAAAACAATAATAAAAAAGAAATAAGAAATCTGCAAGAACGGCAACGGTAAGGGTAGGCTTTGTGGTCGGCAGGGGCGGTCATTAAGGGTTCGCTGCCGAACCGCAATCGGTTGTTGCGGACCGTAAATCTGAACAACTCACTCCAATTAACTGACCCAGAAGCATTTGCCGACTTTTTGCCCTGCGAAACAAAAAATAGAAAAGAAAAAAAAAGGAAAAAAGAAAATCTCCATCGTTGAAACGAATCAGCTTAATAGCGGGAATCATTATTTTACTATATTTATTTCGAAGGTTTTCCTTCATCTTTTCGTTCGATAGTTGTTTTTCTTTTTACCTTTTTCCATAAACAATAATTATTATCTAATATATTATTATTAAAATATATTTAAAGACGCAACTATAATATAATGTGTATATTTAATTTTATATTAGCCTTTTTTTTGAGTCTAATGTAATGGTTTGATTGAATTTACGCTACTTTCAAAATGAACGTCTTATATATAATTTCGACTATTTATGAATGTAGATAGACACATATGTAGTATAATATATATAAGGTTATCTTTTTTTGAGATAAGTTGTGATAGTTTATGAAAGACGTTTTGTTTTTGAAACTTGACTTCAAGACAGGTGACCTTTTTTTTGGAGTTGCTAGAGTTGCGACAACTTTTTCTTTACGATTTAAAAATCTGTTAAACCAATATCAATGTATTCACACCTTTTCAATATATGATCCTTCATCATGTCTTCTTTTTTTTATCGCAAAAAAGTTGGTCACCTTAATATATATATAATAAATATAATTCATATCGCTTATCATTGTAATATAGTGATAAGGAATATAATCGTGTAGTTATTATGTTTGATTTTAATCATAATAATATTGTAATAAATGAATCATTTTTGTCAATATATATTAGTAAAATTAAAAAAAATATGAAATCGAAATTGATTGACTTTGCTTTTACAAAAAAAAAAAAAAAAAATGGGTACCTAATATTCACTTTCGACATTTTTTTTTTATTTTGAGGGTTCAACGAGTAGGGGAGTGAAGATTAAATATTTTCAAGGAGAACTTACCCTCGTGGCAGATGTTCACATAATGGCTGCCGGCTTTTTAAGCGCTTATTTTCATGAAGCTCGCCGAAAAAGTTTCTCTTTTCCACTATGGAAAAGCGAGTGTGTCTATTTTTGTGCGTGCTTCTGCTCTGAAAATTAAATTTGTAAGAAAAATATTTTCCAATAACGCTATCATCGGCACTTTTATAATATAGAAAAAAAAACGCTCGCGCTTTAATTAAATAAAAAAATAATAAATAATATTTAAGATATTTAAAGTCTAATTTTTATATGTTTAAAATTATAAAAAAATGATACATTTAATTATAAGAATAATATACAATTCAATATTTTTTTTTAAATAATTTTTTTTTATTGGTATCTCTGTCATGTAATTCGATAATTTCATTCAATTTCAATTTTTCGTATCAAAATCTATTTACCTGTTTCATACAATTTTTTTGTGTATTATTTGTATTGAAATTTGTTGATTGATTAACATTGAAAATATCTACATTATATATATATATATATATATATATATATATATATATATATATATATATATATATATATATATATATAATATAATACTACAAATTTTGATCGCAAAATATATATTTTTCTACTTTTGATTCTTTATTATGGCAGAGATTATATTTTCTCAATTTTTCACACAATAAAATAGAGTGGAAAAAATAAAATAAAATAAAAAAAAGAAAAAGGCGCTTTTTCATTACCCCAACTTCCACTTAAAACGGTAACGTTTTCAGTGCTGTTATAGCCTAGTGACACGCGACGTTTGTTAGAAAAATAATAACCTATGTCACAGGCAAAGATAACATATGACGTTTCTTCCTATTTTTTTTCTCAGATGCTATTCATACATATACACACACACATATATATATATATATATATATATATATATATATATATATATATATATATATAAATATATGTATGTATGTATGTTTGTTGTCGTTATTCAATTTACATTATCGCACGTCGAAATGACGAATGCTCTTGGAACGTTTTAATTGCATCGGCGATAATGTAATACGGGGTTGTTATTATTGTTTGAAGATAGTGAACTTAACTTACGGTCGTTTTAACCGTTAGTTAATTGGTAGGGTAGTTAAATCCAGTCGATAAGGGTGCCCGTTGCAAAACGAAACTGTGAAACAAATCACGCTAAATTTATGTGCATACGATACACGTACGTCGTTATACATGATGATTTGAAAATTATCGATTATTTTTAATTAAAATAAAATATTAAAGCAGTTGTATGATAATCTTTTTGAATCGTGGATTTTCTTTCAAATTCTGAAGCATTGTTATATTTTTTTACGCAACCGATACGTTAGCTTTAATCTAATCTTCGATGCTATTATTTCTTTCAAAAGATTCGATATATCATTACATTTTTATTATACGTCAAATAGAGACATATATGTATTTCTAAAGTTAATTATATTATAAAGACTAATTTAAATACAACGGGCTTTTGATTTTTCAATGTAGTATTTAATAGAACACGCTGTATATACTTGTATTGTACCGCATTTATAAATTTAAGTACTTAACGAATTGCGGTTTAAAAATCACTTTGCAGTTGACGGCGGTATTAAATCTTTGATTTTATTACCAAAAATATATACTAATAATATATTTTCTAAGTGCTCTCATATCGCTTTCAGTGCCTTTATTTTATTTAAAATCGCAAAACTTTTTTTTTTGTTTATTAAAAGTATTATTTCATAGATTTAATTTATGTTTATCAATGTAAAATATATTTAATTTAAATAGAAATTGAATAAACAGTATTCGTATGAAAATATATATTTTATAATATTTATTATTATAACTGTATGATTACTTTATATGCGTTTGACATGATCCGTAAATTGGTTGTCAAAAAAATAAATCGTTGGAAAATAATACTAAATTTCCATAATTATTTTAAAAATTATAAATATTTAGTATATGGTTAATGAAAATCAAATTATAACTCGCAATTATAATTTGAATATTATATATGATATGAATATTTCTATTGTACTTTTATAAAAAAAAAACATTTATTCATCATTTAATTGATGGCAATCTTTTTTACTTCAACCCTGTTGATAATAATTTATTCATTCTGTATGAATAAATTGACGCAAATAGTATTTATCGTTAATATAATAAAAAAATAATTTGCAATCTTTATTTTTTTTTGAATATCACTAATCTCGATGATTTTTAATTGATTCTATTGGAAATCAATTAAAAAATAAATTGAAAATAATAATAAATATGTGAATATAATATTTAAAATATGATCATTTTAATTTTAAACCATCAATTTTAATCGCTTTAAATACGTGAACGAATAATTAAACGCCGAAAAGAAAGGTCGACGGGATGAAAACTTGAAAGCCACGAAAAGTTCAGCGCAAAGCTCCCGACGACAAAATCGCAACGGAAACGTGAAAGTGCGTGCCGTCACGAATTCAACTTAAAGACTTTTTAGCCTCGAAAGGGTTTGCGTTTCCTTCTAAGGAAGCAAAAAATAGAAAATAGGGTTTTAGATTCAATTGACCCGAAGATTAGAAGCGCCGTTCGCGATAAAACGTATTAAGCCCCCCCCTTTTTTTTTTAGAGAGATACGAGTTTCCTTTTATTATTTGTACGCGTGCTTTAATTTATTTATTATACAAGTTTGAACGATAAGGATATTATGCATGATCCTTTGTTTTATTTTTCATGAAGCTTATGAAAATCGTTATTATTATTGTATAACAGTGTGTTATTTATAATATTGAATTGTACTATATTGTAAATATATTTTTGTACTATTTATAAATAATGAAGTATGACATGGATAGAGTTGAATATTAAGTTTTTTTTTTTTGAAATTCATCGCAGTATATAGAAAGTGTTCATATTAATTATAATACAATGCTCCAATGTAAATAATCTGTCATGTCAGGATTGAAATAATAAATAAACAAAAAGGTCGTAATTGATGTAGCGTCAACGCGCGGAATATTTTATTTATTCTCGAATTTTCCGCGACGCATTTTAAAATTTATATTTATATTTGTTTCATTACGATGCCGAATCGTCCATTCATCATAGTTTGTTATTAAAATGGAAATCCTTCTGCGAACAATCTCATTTCCATGATTTCATCATTATTCATCGTTATTTGCTAACTCGGCAATTTCTGAAGACCCTTTCCTTTTCGAAGACGTCGAAAAGTTAAATACACATTATATACATTATTATTTGTGTACGATGTTAAAATATTTCAGACACTGAAAACACGCATTATGTATATGTATATATATATATATATATATATATATATATATATATATATATATAGGCGTGCTGAAAATTTTAACAGTGAAAAATGTTAATATAACGCTCCGGCTCGCTTTTAATGGAAAAGTTTTGCGAAAAACGCCGGGAAATTCGTGAATTTTCCTCACGGTCTCGAATTATGAACGAGAGCGTTACATTATTTATTGTGTTGTTTAATTGACTGAACATTTACGTTGTCACTATCGTTTAAATATGAAAACATTATATTATAATATATGGGAAAAATACTGATAATTGATAAATGAAAACTTTTATTTAAATATATATATATAAATATTATTAAATTAATTTATTCATATATTATTGTTGATTATTATTTGTATATTTATTAAGTTGAAAAAAAAAAGATTTTTAGACGTTTTATATTGTATTTTAATTACGTTTAAAATTATACGTCGAATATATTTTTTTTCGTATTTTACTTTTTTCATAATATTATTTATGAAAGTCTTTCAATCGAAATCAAGTATTATTATAACGATATCATGACGTGAAATAATTTTTCAAAAGTCAAAACGGCGATAAAACGTCGACCCTATAGAAAACACACAGTTCTCTCGCCTTTGAAAAGTTTTCGACTTAACGATTTCGATCATGCTATTCGGATTTGTTCATATTTTTTTTTCACACTTTTCATATAGTCATAAGATGTAAGTGCAAAAAGTGGAAGCTTTATCTCAAAATTCAAAATTCAAAATTATTTTTTTATTTGAAAAATATTATTTTATATTTTTCACAATTATTTATTTATATCCGTTGACTTTTGTTAGTTTTTATTTTTAATTATTTGGTATTATAATAATTATGAAAATAATGCAAGTTACCATATGGTAATAAGGTTTCGCAAATATAACACGATGACATTTTTGAACTACGCCTTCGAGAGAATGAAAGAAACAAAATAATGCTCTTACGTATTAAACGAGTGTAAGGTGTGATAAAAAATGGAATCAAAAAAAAAAATATATATATATATATATATATATATATATATATATATATATATATAAATACAGGATCGAGACACGAAAAACGCATTAACTCACCTTTAATCTGCTTTCACGCATGAAACAGACGAAACCTATTTTTTTCCGTTGCTTTTCTAATCCTTTTAGCATATTTTCACTATGTTGAAATTTTGTATATGATTTTTTTTTGAAAGGTCTAAATGCATTATAAATTTAAAATAAATATAATATAAAATAGTGTTAAACTTAAAATAATAATACGCATTTGTAAAATATGGGTAGTTAATAAAATTATTATCACAAAATACTAGCGGCGGTAGGCAGTGGTGTAGAGTGGTGCAAGGTAAGCAACTTTTTTTTCGTTATATGCTACTTTATTTTATAATTTTAATCTTAAATGATCTTTATTAATCAAAATATAGATTCTTGATATCTCGAATTTAATTAAACTTATTACTATGTTATTTTATGTAAAATATTTTAACATTTACGATACAATTTTGCTTCGATTTCTTTTGATTTTGACAGCTGGCCTTTTAAGGTACTGCTTTGATGTAACAAACAATACTTTTCGTCATCACACACACACACACACACACACACACATATATATATATATATATATATATATATATATATATATTATATGTGCGAATCTGCACTCGAGTCTATTTGTATATCATAAAAGAACATTTTTACCACTTTTATCTAAAAAATAACATGAATTCTCTTTCTTAAAAATTAATTAAGCATTAATAATAAATCAAATATGCATTTTTATTTATTTTAAAAATTCTAATCTATATATTTTAAATATATTATAAAAATACATAACTCTCAATATTACAAGTTTTTGACTAACATTTTCACAATATAAATATTTGTGTATATATTATTTTAACAATATTGAATAATATAATATCAAAAATATAAAAAGAATTTTCACAACATATTTTTTAAGATTTTTCTAAAGAAACGTCGTTTGCAAATTTCGTATATATATACATATATATATATATATATATATATATATATATATATATATATATATATCACAAATATAAAACATATATTGTACGCCATTTTGTTTTGTGTTAGCGTCTACACGTTTATAATTTTTCTTTCTGAGCGCGAAAAGCGAGAAACAAAACACGAAAAAGAGGCACGACGGCGCGAAAGGAAGAAAAATACATGAGAAAATAAGAATAATAACGGGGGCATGCATTGCGAAAAATAATAACGCGCTTTTTTTTTGTTTTCTAGTACGCTTTTCACGCCGAGAAAAAAAAACGAAAGAAAAGAGAAAAGTGTAGGAAAACATGTTTTCGCCTTCAGAAACAGTACGCGAGTCCTTTACGGTCTTTGAGTGCGCCGCTGAAAAACAACAGTCAACCGCCTTCATACATAAGTATAATAAACAAAACATATTTTTATTTTTTGTATATATATATATATATATATATATATATATATATAATATAATTTTATATAAATATAATTTTATCTAATCATTTTGATTATCAAATATTTTCGATAATTTTCTTTTTTTTTTACACGTGTATGAGATTAATTCTTATCGATTTAAATAAGATTTGTAATTTTCACTAAATATAACAATGACGATTATCGTTTTTTTTATTATTATTATTATTATTTTCCCGTAACGCCGGACGAAATCGAACGAAATTACTTGGTCGATTCAAAGTCGAAGATTATTAAACGGCATCAAACTCGACCGGTCTCTAATTAAAATTCCGAATTCGTTCGTTTTTACCGAACTTTTACCGAAAATTAATATTATTTCGAAAAGTCGGCTTTTCCACGATCCCTTTCCAGCGGACGCGGCCCATTTGTCCTCTTGTTCTCACACTACTGAGCGATGTCCTTCTACTCCTTGAGGAAAGTCATTATTTCGCTCGGGAGAAATATATTTTAAATTTCGAACACGATTTTCGAACGTGACGTGATCGAAGGAATTCTCGATTTAATTTCTAATACTGCATAATTATATCGACAAATTCAATTTAAAATGTTTCTTAATAGATGTTACTATATAATATAATGAACTACGTAGTTAAATGTATCATAAATAGATTAATCATCTATATATATTTGATGATACATATAAAACGATAAATATGTAATAGTATTATTCGATATTGAAAAAATGAAATACTAGAAGCATTCTTTATATTTGAAAGAATTTCGATCGTAATTTACAAAGTTTACATGCCTGCGAATGTTGGTGACATGTTAAATTGAAAGTCGAACCCCTGAACAGTTCGTTAAAGTTTAACATTTCGGTTAACAAACAAACAAACGCAGAGAAAAATGAAACCAATACAAATTTGCGTGAAACTACCGATTTGTTGTATATATATAATATATAAAAATATTTAAGTTTTTGTATAAAATATCATATGTAAAATCAAATAAGGCATATCATAATTCAAAGCAATTGAGATGTATATATTATTAAAATTATGAAATAAATTATTGTTAAAATTTTATTTATTCCCTTTGGTTTCGTGTTATACGCAGTATATAAATTCAATGACAGTTCTCACGAATTTGCATCTATTAAGCCTATCGAGGGTTAAAATGCATCGAAGTCCAAACATACTATATATAAAGGATTTCGGCTCAATGGTTTAGGAATTGGTACAGTTAACCCCATTGGCATATATTGAATCAGTATTAATAATCACGCGTGGGTCTCGATACACCATACAAATATCATTTTAATCCAGTGGTTTTCAATATATTATACTGAAATATAAAATAATTAAATATAACAAAAATAATATAGAAAAAAAAAGATTTCAAAATTCGATAATTTCAATAATATAGGATTACTTTAAAATATATATATATATATTTCAAATATAATTTATATATTGAGAAGAAACGAAGCGAATATAATGCATAGACATTGCAGTATTTACGATTGAATTGTTCATCGTGTATGCAATGATTGTTTTTAATGACTATATGAACGCACTCATGTTGCCAATACATGAACTTTATTTAATTATTATTTATCGTGCTCGTTTTATAACTGTTCAATATTATTAACAATTGTCAAATACACCGTTTTATAACGTAATATTCAAATTGATACTATATTTTTATACTTACAATTTTCTTAGTAATTTAAAATATTATATATAAATGTTAAAATTTTTATTAAATTAATTGTATTGTATTTTTTATATAATTGAAATAATATCTATATATCGAATATAAAAATATTTTCAATTTAAAAGTAGATATTTAATAAAATACGTCAATATATATTGTTGATATATTTTTAGAACTGTGTTTGTATTAGAAATTGTGATAAAATTTAATATACCGATTTAACTGATTTTCTAGAAATCTTCACAGACTGCGGCAATGTTTCTGACGGGCCGCAATACGGATTAAATCAAATCAATATACCCGAGGTACGTAGTCTCGAAATGCTGTAATAACAGACAAGCGTTTGCATTCTGTAAACAAATTTCCATTTGAATGCATCGCAATAACGGACGGAATTATTGCTTTATTATTATATTATATTACGTACATATCGAACGTTATAAGTATAGAAAAAGTCAGCTATATATAACGAATAACTATTATAATAGAAAAAAAAATATATTAACAGTCCCATATTGAGCAATTAAAACGCACGTATTAAAATTTTCATCTGCGAAACTCGTATAAAACGTTACGTCGTATTGCCGTTTAATTTCAAGTCAAAACGAGTCACGTACTAAAATTCGAAACAATCGAAAACGGATGGATTCAAGTGAATTTATAAATTATATTGCGATATTTTTTCGATGATGAATAATCTCATAATTTTATCTATTGACTTTTCAATATTATTATTTTATATGTATATAGGAAAAAAATGTTAATTGTAGTTTAGGAAACGAAAGACCAAACCACTATGTATCTGAATAATCCACGATTACTAATGGCAACATAAATACAAGCAATCGGACATCAAATTTAAATAACATATATAGCAGTTGATTATATATTATGATTTGAACCATTCTTCTTCATCCAATTGTCATTGAAATGAATGTAATTATCAAATATTATTAAAATGATCAACCGTTCTTCTTTGAGAAGGTCAGTCCTTATTTTTTTTTAATTACATCCTCCATTTTGATTTTGAGACTTTTCAAATCGATTAAAAAAATTTTTTTTTTTTTTTGTTTTGGAATCGACAGAATTTTGACGGTTTTTTTTCTGTTTGACCGATTTCATTTTTATTGTGAAAAAAAAAGCTTAATCACATCAATATTATATTCGTCTATAATATCACCTGTATCCGTTAACATTTAGACTTATCGTACAATAATATTTAGTCATATCGTCAGAATTGGCGAAAACGAAAATGTTTACACATCTTTTTATCGTCGAAATAAATACGCTAGTATCGCAATAAAACGGTCATAACTCGCGGGCGCGATTAAAACTAACCGTAAACTTTGACCGGTTCGCGTCGTTAAAACGTTAAATCCGCACCATCATATCCAAATTTTCAATTCGCACTCTATTTTGTGTGATTTTATATATCTATATATTTATAAATATATACATATATATACGTTTTCATGTGAAAGACCGTAAAATAGTGTATTTTATGGGAAATAATATATTTTTCCGACGATTAAATTTTACGTGAACGGTGTCATTTTCGCATTGTTAATGATATATTTTATATGATTTTTTTTTTGGTCATTCAGTAATTAGCTTTTTATATAATAATGAAGATTAATACGTTTTATTCGAATAATGAAAAAATATTATTTCTATCATAAATTTTATTTTGAGAGAGTGCGGTTTTTATGTAAAAATTTCTATTAATTATAAGTTGAGTATTCCGATATTAACTTTATTAACTGAATTGATATTTTTATGTAACAAACAAATAAAATTATATTGATGTTGAGCATTAAAAAATGATAAAAATTTTTAGTCGTGATAATTTTAATTATTCATTTTTACGAAGAACGATATACTGATTTTTTTTTTTGATGTCAACTTATATAAACAATTTATAGAAAATTGTTATTATTATTCATGTCATCCAGTGATAGCTATTTTCAAATAAAACCGATATCGAGTCTTGTACTTTAGAAATGACAGTTTCAATCCGCAAAAGCACTAAAATCCATAAAACAGAACAGTCAATTTAGCAATGTTTTATAGACAAATATTCGAAAAATTTAATAATATACTCACGTATTATAATATTCATACTTGTTTTTTAAAGCCGCATTTGAACCGAGGCCGTATAGTTATCGAGTAATCCGGTATACGTGCATTGTTTTCATCGAATCGATTCCGAAACGTACACCGAATGCAGTTGTTGTTGTTGTTGTTGTCGGTTGTTGTCGGTTGTTGTGCACTTGTGGGAATTTGCATTGTTAACGACGAAACAAAAGGGTTTCTCATACGTTTGTTTACGTCTCGTCGTTTTATTCGGATTGTTCAAGAATATGCTATTTCGATCATACATACGAAATTTTATAAGTATTACTATAATATTTATTACTAATACGAATGGTTCTTAAACTGATATTAAGCGTATTTTTTGATATTTCTTTAAATATATATAAAAACATAAAGAATATTTCCAATAATAACTGGAAATTATAATGTTTATTAAATTTAAATATTGATTTAAAATGTTATATATATATTAAAATTTGATTACATCTGAAAGTAGGTCATAGAATTGATACTTCATATAAATATAATATATAAATTAATATAATATATTACATATCACAAAAGACCTTGACTTTAAAATAATAGTTGTATTGTCTATTTATTTATCTCACTAGGTAAGAAGAGATAACCAACTTCTAAATATATATTGTAAATATTTTTTTTTTAACATGAAATAAATATTTTCCTTTTAGAAAATGTTTCCAATCTATCTTTTCACTTAGTGATTTTAAAAGTTGTATTTTTTTTATATATAACTTTTATGTTTATAAAACTTGACGATCCAAAGTTATCAAATATGTCTATAAAAAAACATAAAATTTCTATATATATAAAATTTTAGAAATTTATCAAAGGTCGACAAAATAAATATTAAAGATAATAAAGAACAATGTGTGTATATAATATGATTCATTTTAAATACAAAAAAAAAAAATAATGAATGAACGAAAAAAATATAAATATTTTTTTAAATCAACCTTTTGTTCATTTTTTTTATCAAATAATAAAATTAATTGTTTTTTTTTTAATTATTTACATTTAATATCAATATAGATACAATACGAAATTTAATATTAATCTCATAAAATGATAATATAAATAAAATTAATTGATAAAAATAAAATGACAATATATATATATATATATATATATATATATATATATATATATATATATATATATTGTGTCATTATTTTATCTTTCCGCTTTTGTACCCTTTTGATTCTGACGTGTGAGAGCGCGTTTTCATTTCATCGTTTCTTCGAAATTGCACAAATTTCCTATTATTAGTCGCGGTTCAATGCTTTGTCGATTTTTGCGTCGCTTTGTTCGCTGCTTTGTGTAACTGAAAAGTCGCACGATTGTTTTCCGCATTGAAGGAGAAGAAAAAAAGAAGAAATAATTCAATTTATTTTTATTATTATTAAAAAAACAATAATTATATATTATTATTTTTAAATACATATATATTTATTAAATCGTTAGATTCAGACTTTTCGATTTTAGTATTATATAAATATAAAATGAGTATATAGAGTTGAAGATAAAACCTCAAACGACGTTCGTTATTGCCGAACTATCGACGTTATTGTCCATAAAGATTTTCGAAACACGTCGGAAAATCGTCGACAATTTCCATTCGGATTCGATTCGTCGTTAATTGATATATAAAACGATATAAATCAAAACTGCAGTTTTGCAATTTAATATCGACAACTGCGAAAATTCATTAATTATTTCCTCTGAAGTACATCATTTGCACTAAAAATTTTTGAAATTAATATCGAAATATCGATGAGAAATAATTCGAGATTCATTATCTTGAAGTGTTGAAATTGCAAATATATATATATATATATATATATATATGTATATATATATAAAGTATTCTCTCATTTATAAAAAAAAATTATACAATTATAAAGAAATGTTTTAAATATTTTAAGGATTCTTTTAAAAAAATAATTTTGTTATTCTCGGTTATGTTATATTTGTATCGTAAAATGAATGATAAAGTCAAACTTTATCATTCATTTTACGATACAAATATAATAGTAATGGTGAACATTATATATATAATGTAAATGTGCGTGTGTGTATGTACATATACGTGTAAAATTTTAATATAATGTGTACTTTTAACTCGGTTTATAGAGTTAGTTTAATCATAAAAATCTCATTCAGAAAAATGGAAAATTTCCCGAATGGCCAATCCATCCTTATGAAAAATAATGTATAATAGGATAAGCATGATATAATATATATATTCGAGGTTGATCGTAAACTTTATCGTTCTATACTAACAATATAATTTTATTTAATATTTAAGAACTATTTTATTTAAATTTATGATAGTATTTTTTTTATATAATATATAAAACTATAGTTTATCATTATTTTCTTATTTTATTAAAGCAGATTTTAGATGAAAATCACGGAAACAAAAAGTCGATTTCACCCTCTTTTCCATAGTGAATATATACCTTTATAAACTAAACTACGTATCGTCGTCGAGCAAGAGTTTAAATATTCCTTTGCTCGTTACGCGCGACATTTCGTCATTTTTAATGACACTAAGAAAATGGAATGGCGGATTTGGAAGAAGGGCGGCGGTGGGCGGCGGTGGGCGGCGATGGGCGGCGACGGGCGGCGACGGGCGGCGAAATGGAGGATGGCGAATATTAATCTAAAATTTACGCGGAAACTTGGGAAGGCTTTAAAGTCGTAACGTTACGCTTTCGAGTCGACAGAATGCACGCCGGCATCATTTACATTGTTAAAAGCTTTTCATATCCACACACTCGGATGACATAAAAATGTTAATATAATACATTCTAAGGTAGCTTGGCTTTGCTCAAAAATGTACCGAGCGATACATTTTTGACGTCTCCAAGGTTCTATGCATGTAATATGTCACCGAAATATACACGTTGACTCATAAATGATGAGCCATAAAGGAAATTTAATTTTAATAAAGCATATTAGGAAAGTTCTGATATGTTTTATTAAAAATTAAATATATTTAAATAAACGATATGTTTAAGCTTTGTCCACTTGCTGAATATCATTCTATTTTGTTTCAGTTATTATGTCGTACATTTATAGAATTTTTAGATATTCTCCAGAGTTGTTTCATTTTGATCGATAACTTTTTTAGGTTGTCCTGTTAAATTTTACATTTTAGACTACACAAATCTATCATTATCAAATATGAAGCAATATAATTCAAAATTTTTATAGCGAAATAATATATAAATATTATGAATGCATCTATATCGATGATATTCGATCTATGAAAGTATTAAATTTAACGCGAACCGTATTTATATAGTATTTTTGTATAAAGTTCGTGCCCTATATTTAAAATCGAATTTTTTCAGTAAAATTTAACAAGTTTCTGTAAAAAAATACATGTTTTATATGAATTTCAGATAGTCCGATGGTAACGTTTATTTATCTATGTGCAGTAGAATTTGAATTTGATCTGAAATATCTAGTGTGCAATATTTGCATAAAGTACTGAGCATTTTACCAATTTTTGTTATAAATATTAAAAAATTATATTTCATATAAAATATTACTGAAAATGAAATATATATATATATATATATATATATTTAAAATTATTAGCCAGATTTGAGAAATTTGAGACTTTATGGACTAAAAATAAGGTTAACCTTTTGGTTGTTTAAAATTGAAATTATATATATATATATATATATATATATATATATATATATTCATGTGTATGTTTGTGTTGTGAATCATAGTTATGATAGTTCGTATGTAAGTTTTAATTTATTGAATGCTCGAGTTTCAGACCGTTACAGCTCTTTTACCTGTTTCAGTACCGAGTTAAATCTGTTGAAAGTAAATTCGTGAAAAATATCCCTACAAACGGCTTTCCGCTGCGATGCACACAAAATTATATAATAATTTATATTTGCAAATATAATCATACAGCGTATTCATTTATATTAATGCATTTTTAATGTAAATATATATATATATACGTAATAATTATCGCCGATCGATTAACAAAAAATATATATTTTTAATATAAAATATAGGAAGGTTCGTAATAAATTGCACGTATTTGAATATATTTAAATAGGGTACATTTTTGATTGCGAACAGTACAAATCGTTTTTGTATATCACGTGTGTATGTAATACGTGGTACGTTTAAATGCTTATATTTGAATTCGATGTATATATATATATATATATATATATATATATATATATATATATATATATATATATGCAAGCAGCTAGCATATCGGCGTCACAATTAGGCAATTCGGGCAATTATTGTCCCAACGGGGGCAGCCCTGATTCGCAAGCGAAACCAGGGTTGCCATTGCGACGAGAATTCCGAAATTCGCTTTGATTGTGTTGCCGTTTTGTTTTCCAATTAAATTGTACGTGCGTACGAAATACACGACTATCGACCGGTGTTTAGCATTCGACGTATATTTGTTCGCAAACGTGTGTATTTAAAAATGGAAAAAAAAAATATATTCGTTCGGTGATACGCTATCATATAATTGTGACTAAAATTTGACGATTGTGAAGCGGGTTATTGTTGAAAAAAATGTTATGAAACGCAGTCAAAACGTTGACGATTTCAAAAAAAAAGGAAGACGTAACATACAAAATGAGATTGTAAGTTACGTTTGAAGGACACGTTGAGATTGATTTAAGAGATTTTTAAATTGTTAAGAAAAGCTCATCCACTTCAAAAGAAAGATCTTTAGTCTTAAGTTCATTTTCAAAAAAAAGCAGGACACTGCTTATAAAAGGACAATCCTTCCAAAAAGAAGACTTTTGGTCACCGTAAATATATTAAATAAATATAAAATAATTTTGATGATTGTCATATATTGAGCAAAAAAAAAAATATAAAATAACATCTTTTCGTGATTCTATAAATGGTTACAATAATACATTATCGATATTTAAATTCACGCATCAGAACCGTTTTCCGACGAATACCAAATGTAACAAAACGAAGACGTAACATAGAATCCCGATAGGGTTATTTTAACACAAATGTTCTCCGGAAACGTCTTTTTAAAACGTTCTCTTCAATAGGAAATCGTAAAGTTTGAGCATCGCTGACTCATTTAAAACATGCAAACGAATGGCAATTCCGATTATATTAACCCTTCCGTTCTTTCCATCGCATTTTAATATGTAATTTAGCAATGCTTTTATTATTTCTGTATATGATTTTTTAAAATTAAATAACATTATATGTTCATAAAAGAACTAGCTGTTATTTATAATGGAAAAAAAATGGATAACATAAATATGTATATAGAAACTGTTGTATAGTGAATAAACGTGATATGCATTATTTTAATATTAAAATTTTAGTATTTTTCTATTCATATAAATAATATTTATAGATTGAGGGATGTAAAAGAGAAACATTTGACCTATAAAAGGTACGAAAATTAAGATTTTTTTTATTAAAAATTATATTTTTTTTAATTTCTTCAATTGAAAAATTATACAACTCATTTTTAGTTTACATACAAAAAAAATCACATACAAAAGGATTAACGCCATTTATTCACAAATAGGTGAACATTGATAAAAAAAAAACCAGCGCTTTGAAACCGCATGCGTGCTCTTTCAGAGGGTGCGATGCAAATTAGCTTCGGTTTTTAGCGTTCGTAATTAATATTTTTTTTTACGAGCATAAACCGCGGACAATGCTTAAAAACTGTAATAAAAATTTAGCCGGAGAGGGCGAAATAAAAAGGAACAAATAAATATATAAATAAACCGCGTCGTTACCGGGTAAGGGGGAAGGGGTTGTTCGGGGGGATAGAGGGAGGGAGAGGGTTGTTTGTTTTAAATTATTGCGTTTGTTTTACGTGTCGATGCATAACTGACGAGTGGTTTTACGCATTTGTACTCATAACGATAATGTTTTTGATTTGCATCGCGTGATAATGTTTATGTGTTCGATTATATTTCTATGATTGGATCATTGGAATATAATAGTATAAAGGATACAAGTGAACGAAACTTGCTTTCAAAATTTGGACCAATATCGATTTCCGCACTTTAACTGTATCATATAATATATACGAATTGAATTTTCTATATTATTAATCCACTGTTTTGAAACACCGTCTATTATTTTGTCAAATTTCCTTTGTAATAAATTACCGAATATACCGATAATGAATATCAATATCTATATGGATTATTGAGCTCAATCAATCAGGCTTGATTTAGATCGGTTCCCGTGTGTGTTACGTGTTGTGCGGAAGCACGGATTCGACTGTGGCACACGGTCACATTGACATCGGTCGCATTCGAGATAAGCCCGATAGATAACATTGATTTTACTATCGTTTCCAGTTGTTGACACAGCTTTTGTGGTCCAATCGGTTTTGCGGACCGAAACGTCTTCGTGTGGACGTACCTTTGCTTTTGTGTCTGCGGAGAACCGCAGCACCAGACCTACTTACTATCTGCAATCGACATGGAAGACCGTCTAAAAATAAAGGTATAAAAATTTTCTTCGTAGGGCGCATCCAGGTCTCTTTTATATATTTTTCTCAGATTATTTTTATTATTTTGCTCGATTTTCCGTTTCTATACTTGTGTGCCCAGATTTAAATCTGTTCGTTTTGTGAAATAACTTCAACCAAGTCGATTTTAGATTGAATTTCCGTTTACCAACAGCGTTTAAAAAATACAGACCAATTGGATTTATTTATAAATTTTGTTATTTATTAGAAATGACATCAAATATTTATACATAAATAATATTTTGCAAGCACATCATATTTATTATTAGAATTAATTTACATAAATCTTAATTTTACTCAAACATTTAAATCTATATCGGAATATTAATAAATTAATAAATTTTACGGTTGCTAAATATTGGATTAACCTTCAGTTTCAAACCTGACCCAAAACATAATTTAATCCAATGCAACATTTATAGAGAAATATTAAATAGACGTAAATTTATATATACGGTTACTTAAAATTAAAAAAAAATATTTCTTGATTGTAGAAATATGAAAATTTCAAAATAAATTATATTACAAAAAATATATTGATTTTGAAAATTATAGTTATGTCAAATTTTAATTATTTATATAGATTCTGTTCTAAAAATTTTTCACATGATTTAAAACTAAATTATACAACGGAAATTTTATATAGTACAATAAATTGCAATCGAAATGAGATTTTATGGGCTTGCAAAAGTATTATGTCGTATTTCACTATGCGAATGCGGTTAAAATGCAATTTTTTTCGAATACTGCGGTTCATCCCCCGCGGGAAGGGTTTATTCGAAAAATCGCATGAATAATTCAAGGTTGGCACCGACAAATTATCGGTCGGTTTGTTTTTGCTGCGAACGCCGGTTTCATTGGTCCCGCATAATTAATGTGTTTGCACTGAGAATGAAACGGAGCAAACCCCTGGAATAGGATAGGGATGGTGTGATAATAGCATTATGTTCAGTGCACCGCGAAAACAGTTTGACAACCATTGTTTTCATCGAAAGTATTATGGAATGCCGCCACGCTGCACTGAAATTCAGGGATGTCGCATTCGTAAAAAAAAATGTTATTATAAAAAATATTTTTTATCAGAATTATATCGCAATATAAAATATTTACTTTAGTATCGAATATAAAAAAATATAAACTTATTGCTATAAATTGAAATTTATTTTCAATTTAATAAAATCAGCTAAACCATTTTTTTTATTATTAATTTATTTTTAATATTTGAAATTAAATAATAATAATAATTTTGGAAATCATCTTTGAAATACTAAATTTTATATTTTGATATTAATATGATGATTCATTTTATTTTAATTTATTAAAAAATCAAATTGGAATACTAATATCATATAGAATTAAATGTAGTTTAAAATTTCATTTATATCTAACGTTTTTTTAATAATATTGATAAATTTCAATATACATTTACAAATATAAAAACTTTAAATTAGAATTATGTAATAAATATAATAAAATTAAATCAAAACGTAAGCAATATAAATTATAAGACCGTGAAAATTAATAGAATTAAATATATTTTTAGCAGGCGTCAAGAGTTGCCACTGCTTTATTACAAATTCTATGGAAACACTAGGAGGCTTTCGCGCCGTTTTAAGTTCGAAACGCCGTCGATTTTTCATTTTAAATTTCTATTTTTGCCCAATTCGGCATTGTTTTGCCTTCGTACATTTTTAAAGCAAACATCTAAAGAAGCGTTCGTCTATATGTTTTACAAGCGGCTATGGGTAAATTACAAGCTCCTTGTATACACTTTACTGACCTATTGTGGGAAAGGTAAACAGCTGTTGGTCTCTAAATACTTTCTATGAACCGTTTTGCCATTCAAAAATATTATTTTTCAATATATATACATATATATATTTTATAGAGATTATAATCGTAAAATACTGTTGATACACATATATAGTTATTATTGTCACAAATATTATATTAAATTATTAAATAAATCTTATTAGATCTTAGTGTTCCATTCGTACTTTCAGTTCTAGACTATTTTTTTTAATCCTTGTACTAAAAAAGGGATCTTAATAGTACAACACGTGTACACGCACAAAACGATTACACTCAAAGTATCATGTCAATTGTGTGTTGTGCGATATAAACGCAGACTTGGCCAAACAAAACCGCAATCCCAAAGGTCCTGAACAAGATAAGGACCTTAAAGGTTGACTCAAAAGCGACAAAAGAATCTTCCGGTTCGATGTGTTTTGTTCGTGGAAAATTCTGAAAATAAAAAAATCTACACAGATTCACAATATATATATATATATATATATATATATATATATATATATATATATATAGGAATGAAGCGCGGTAAAGGGAAAGAAAGAAATCTTAGCTGTTGGAGAATTTTCTTTGTGCGCATCAATCACCGGAAAACTCGCCATTGTTGTCCGGTCAATAGAAAACGAGGGAAATTCTGCGTCGAGTAGCTCAGGTAAATTTTTTATGACACTTTCGGACGTTGATGTGACATTATTTTATTTTTATGATGATATATATTTTTTTGCGCTATTATATTTAATATATATATTTGGCTAATATATATTTTTTAAAAAATTGACGAACAGGATTTCTTTTTCATAGAAAAATTTTTTCTGCTTATTTTTTTTTAATATTCCTTACAAATATATATATTAATATTATGTGACCTAATTAAATTTTAATTTTTTTTTTTAAATATATATAAATATGAGAATCACGCCTTAAAAATATATGTTATTAGTTAAATTTATGAGATTATATTTCATCTTATAATATGTTATTAACTATGTGTTCACAATCACAACTGATTAATAATTATTTTAATATAATCATCTAAATCATATTGGTTATTCATATATTATACAATTATAAAAATATATAATTTTACGACTTATTAAAATTAAATAATTCATAGAGAATCTGGCGCCGCATGTTCTACTATAGTTTTTTTCATGTATATAATATAATTATAATTAAATTAAAAGATTGGAAATTGTTTTGAAATGTCATTTTGGAAAATTTTCGGTTTCTATTTGATAAAACGGCTTGTAAATATTGACTTACGAACTCAGTTTCAAGAGGTGTGAAATGTATACCAAATTTAAACTCTTACTTTAGTCAAATTTATGTTATTGAAGTAAACAAAAATATTTATGCGAAACAATTTAGAAAAATCAAATTAAAAATTGAAGAGAATAATTAAAATTTTGTTGTATAAAAATACACAATCGTTTTATACATATGAAACAAAAATGTAATTATTTAACAAAAATTTTATGACTTTATATTAAATAGCGAATTATACTATCTTTATGCTGTAAAACAATTCAGTTAAATTTATATATACGTATAGGAGTATGTACATAGTTTTCATTACTTTTCGCTGGTAATAGTTAACGGGTGGTCATAAAAGGTTTGCCTCGTTGAAATTAACTAAGAGAAGAAGAATAAGAGGGAAAAAAAAACCTCGTGATACGCTTTCTTTTTAGTCGAGAGGCAACAACAGTCGAACGGTCGAATTTGTTTCATTATGTTTGGCTTCTAGGTACCTATAAGAGCGGATCTGGATTCTAAAAGAGCTCCAGAGGCTTACGCAGGGTAGTAGAAGAGGGGAGTGGGGGGGGGGGTAGGGTCGCATTTTTGTTCTGGGTTTGAGAAGGTCCGACGGTAGAAAGCCGAAGAAAAGGCAATGGGCACTTAAGGTTACAGCCCCTTTAACCGAGAGTGGTTAGGATTGTACAGTACCGTAACAAACGATATTGCCCACGAACGGTATGAGGTTATAGGTGGTGGCAATAATGGTCAAAGTTTGCCCTGGCCAGCGTGAAAGCCTTCACGAATCGAAAATACTGACCCGGTCATGGAACCTGGTCCCGTGCAAAATTGCAATATGCTTTGAACTCTTTTCCATGGATAACTTGTAGTTCAAAAATGTAATAAAACGAATAGAGGATAACTCTTTATATATATATTTTTTTAATTTTATTTTATTAATTTTCGAATAGAAAATTTTTTACATTATTAACAAATTTTCACTCTATCCAATGATATCAATTAATAATCAAAGATCATGTTTCGATCTTTATTTATTGCTTATTTACCTAAATCAGTTAGAACTAACGTAATTTGTAATTAATTAACTAACGTGAAATAAAAACTAACTGATATTTATATGAAAAAATGTATTATAATATAATTATTATAATTGAAAAAATATAAAAAATGCTTATTTGTGGTCAGTATATATATATATATATATATATATATATATATATATATATATATATATATATATATATATACAAAATTTAAAAACATTACATTAATTTTTATATTAAAAAATACGACAACTTTCATATAAAATTTAAAATAACATGATAATACAAAAAAATGAAACCAAATAAAAGAATTGCAAAAAAAATTGCATCAAAATATACTATAAATTATAAAAATAGATGTATTTCAATTAATGTTTTTATATATAGACTTATTTTTATATAATAGAACTAGACGTGGTATGTAATAAGGTAGAATTATAAAGTTCATGTGCATATTCTTAGATTTTTATGTTAAGTGTAAGATAACTGAAGCATTTAAGAGGATAATTACGGCTTATATATTTTCATATTTACCCAGATGTTGACGTTTTGGACGTAAAAAGCTCGAGCGACGTCGTAAACTTTAAGTACATATTACAGTTGATATACATGACATTAAAGTTGGAAAGCTTGAAGTTATATATTGTATAATAATTTTCTAGTTTAAGTTTACAAATAATTCAGTAATTGTTTATAGATTTTTTTTTAATTAATTATAATTATTTTCATCTACTATAATATACTAGAGTTGTATTTTAATTGTACCAAGATATATGATACTAGTGATTTTATAAACAAATTCTAATAGTTAAAAATAATAATACAATATCTTTGTCCTATAATGTGATTGAGAGTTATTTAAAAAATTGGAAAATATTTTTGTGTATAGTTTTTTTTAAACGACTACATCTAATTATTTATAAAAATTTGAGATTTATTATTATTTTCTGTTATCCTTTTTAGTTGCTTACATTTAAAAAATAAACAAACCTATTTTTAAATGTATTTAATGATAAAATTAATTATAATTACGGAAAAAGAATATTTCGAACAATATTTTTTTAAATTTATATAAAATTTATATATCCGTGTATAAAATAATAGCATTACTTTTTATAATCGATAATGTATAATATATTACATCTAGGATATAATAAAAAAATAATATCTTTTCTCTCGAAAGCGAACACAACTTAAGAAGGTTTGCCGATTTAATAAACGATCGAACGTGAAATGTTTGTCTTTGACAAGTGGAATAAATTGAAATTTCACCTGAGATAAAAAAAATATATTGAAAATGTGGAAAAATAATTGTTTCGACTGTTTTTATTCTATTACAATTCGTTCGCTTATTTGTTAAATATATACGTACTTATATATTAGAAAATTATTGTAAGCAAGTATCTGATATAAATTCAATTTAAATCTTTCATGATTACTAGTGATAATTATTATAGAAAATTAATGATTTTGCTGATGTTTTTTTTATCAAGATATATAATATGATATTATTAATCAAACGTATCGAGTTATACTAGTTAATACATTTTTAAAAATTACACAATTATTTAGATTTATGTTTCATATTGTAAATATAATATTATACATTCGTTTGAATGTTGTGTAAAATTTTCGGTACATATGATGGATTATGTAAGGGCAGCATAATAACGATTATTTACAAATCTATTTTTTTCCAAGTCCGGCAGACGTTAGAACCCTCTTTTCTTTTTTTTTTATTTTTTTTTCTCTTTACATACGCATGTAATGTAAGCATGGTCCCAAATTAAGAATAAATAAGGCTACCTTCCAACGCGAAGGATGAATAATCGATACGGAATTGTAGTAAAGCCTGAGCCGTATTACGACGATTCGACGTTTACTCTGCGAAATATTGCGAAATGCAAATGACAGGGGATATTGCAAATAAGTCAGGGGTAAACAAGGCTAGGGTCCCTTCCGGCATAATGCCTTATTACCTCTTCGTCACTGTATGTCAATATTTTCCTCCTGCCGAATTCGACGCAAATAACCCCACTATGGCGACCCGCATTTACATGTACGCATTCAACAGTGAACAGTGGGATCCCGCTTTTCTTTTCTTTTTTTTTTCTAGTTCCATATGAAGAAATAGGTCACAAATAATATCTTTTTAAGTGCGTCGTTATAGTACGGAATATTTTCATATTTATTTTTGCGCATATCATATATATATATATATATATATATATATATATATATATATATATATATATATTATTTAGAGATAAAAGAATAGATTCTCGTCATATATTATATGTATATAGTGAATATCTTGAATAGGAATTTGCGGTCACTTTGTACGACAATGCTTTCGAGCTAATAAGATGTCGTTTCGCATTTCGTATGCATTAAAAGGCGTCTGTAGAATTTGCATCTTTTACGTGTGCATTTCGGATATGCGAAAATCGAATCGGAAAACGGAAAATGTTCTTCGATGTCCGATAGATTCGAGCTATTTCATTGTGGTGTTAATTAGTTTGGATATGGGTCTTGGGATTTTCCAGATGCTTTTTGTCTTATTGTTCGTCTTCTATTATATCATCGCGATAATAATTTTTCAGTAATCCCTATTATACTTATATATAATTATATATTTAATATATTATATAAAATTTAAATTATTTTATTTTATATTACTTTTTTTATCGGCTATTATCTTCATATTTATAATTTTAATTATAGGTATATAAGAAATTTTATATTGTATAGTTTAATTATAAACAAACTTTACAGAGTTCGTATCATGTTTTTCTATTATATTATAACCGCAATATATATAAACAATTGCAACGTTCGATGAAAAATTGAATTAAACTGCTGAAAGGAGAGAAACGTCTGAAAATTTCAGCAGCTAATGCTAAAGTGCATTTTGTAGTGTGTTCATATGGCAACGTTCAATTTTAAAAGAGCCGTAAACATTTTTCAGAAGGTATATGGAGAGCAATGTTTTGGATTAATAATGACTTGTGACCGACCGACCGAGAACGCCATATTGCAAGAAAATTCCCATGGGAAAATTATGCTTTTCTTTATATTAAAGAAGTTAAAAAATATACATATATATTAATGACCCTGTTGAAAGTAAGACTGTTTTAATTTAATTTATTTTTAAGATTTAAATTCGTTTTCCATTTTCTGAAATTTCGCTGTTAATTATTTTCCGTAAAGTTTCATAATTAATATTTACGATAAATGAAATCTTACCCCCTTTGCTGCTAAAAGAGGGTTGAAATATTCTGTTAATCAAGATTGAAGAGTTTGCGTCGATTAAACGCAATATTTCCACCGTATATTTTAAGATTTGTTAATTTTAAAATAATAAAATGGAGATTATTATAATTTTCATTTTTGCATTTTTTAAAAAAATTTCATCAATTTATAGTATTTTTAAACATTTTTATCAAGTTTTAAAGTGCTTTTTATAGATGAAATTGAAGAAATTTCTCTTGCTAAATACTTTTGAAAAAAAGAATAATAGAGAAGTTTATATTATATATTCAGATTTTTTTATTTAAAAAGTAATTTTAAGTTCATAGAATGTTAGTATTTTTTTATGTTTTATCGTTGTAAATAAATTTACTTGTAACATTTCAACAAATTTATTCATTTCCGATTTTATACTGACCTACTAAAATATTTATCAGGGTATCGAAATATATTCAATATCCTTTAGTAGTTAATATTTTTACAATTTTACACACATCATAAACGAGTGTAAAATATTTTCTTTACTCAATTTAGAATATTCCAGTTGTTTTTTGCAAAAAAAAAATATCATCGAAAAGTAAACGTGTTCAAAAAGGAAAAAAAATAATCCACATCAAATGTACATTGAAAGAGAAGCGGAAAATTCGCGGAAAATTACGCGAGACCCGGAAAAACGAACTTATTTATAGAGGTATTCGATAGGTAATGTATTATAAACAAAAATAATGAAAGCATAATTTGAAAGCTAAGCATTTGGCTGTGTGAGGGTATTTTTTTCTCAAAGAGAGCTTTCGCTCGCAAAATTGAAGACTCCAGAAACTCTACGATGCAAGACATTTACCAATATAATTATAAAAACATTGTTTAAATATTTATTATTTTATAATATATTGAAATAAATTAATTATTTATCAATTTTTATTTCGTTCCAGAATTATTGTAATTAAAACTATATTTTTCAATTTTATTATTTATTCATAGATAACGTTTGCAATTTATATACAGATGAAATTCATTTTATCAAACTATTATATTATTTTTTTAAGGGATGTATAACCTTTTACTTCTTATACGCCAATTTATTTAATCTCTAGATTTTCAATTAAATTTTTAGTTCGGATCGATATTTTGAATGTCTTTTTTTTTTAAGAATTTTTGAAGCATGTTACTATTATTTCTAGAATATAATGCTCTAGTAGTAATCGTGCAATATGTCATATGTTGACTACCTTGATCTAGAGGTTGATTGTAAAGTGTCATAATATATTTACATAGCTAATAACTATCGATATTAGTTATAAAAAAATGTTCAGCTATAAATTGTGAAATTAGTGTGTTGTATTATTAATATATCACTTGTATCTATCGGTTTGTAATAGTCCGAATTTAGGCCAGACGTCGAGCAGTGGGCGTTCGGGTGGTTTAAGAAAATTTATTGTATATTTTAGACCGGTCGAGTAACAGGATATGGTGGAGCGCTTTACACCATGGAAAGGTTGCTGCTGAAGGGCGGCCGTCTCCATCTTTGTCAAAAACACAATGGAGAACTTTCTGAATGGAGACCACCTCCGTGTTTTGCGCCTTCAGGTTAGAAATAAAATAATAAAAAAAAAGAAGTGAAACGCCTCCGAAGCCTCCTTTCTCCGCCTTCGAATCTCCTTGTCTCCTTTCGGCGAAGTGATAATGCTGAGCTGTTTTCGTAAACACTTCGGCAATTTGTTTCTCCGTATCCTTAATTTGTCGCTGAATGAAGGGCGTAATTTAAGGTAAGCAATCAACAGTTTCTGCTTCTTCTTCTACAGCGCCCTGTGAAATATTCGGTTTTGCTCGTTTCCTTATTCGAAATTCCCGTTTTTCCGCCCGTCAAGCGACCGGGATAAAGTTCACTCGGCCGTGGATTTCGAAGATAAATCCCGAATAAATAACGGTGTCCTACGTAGTATTTTCGTCTTAACGGCAATTATATTAATTGCAGTGAATTTATTTTCATATAATCTAAATTCGTCCGAGATATAAAACGTTTTAAATCGCACAGTTTTCGTATCTTTTCGTCGTGTTGACACTGAAACAGACCGATCTGAAATCTAGATTTAACTCGCTGAAAAAGACTCATTTTCAATTTGCGTACCGTTAAATCATTATATTTCGTGATAGAAAAATTAATTGCAATTTATTTTTGTTCGAACGTCTTCAGACTTTAAATATTCATATAATCAATATTATTTTTCTACAATATTTAAAATAATACTGTATATATAATTAATAAATTTAAACGGTATATATATATATATATATATATATATATATATATATATATATATATATATATATATATATATATATATATATATATATATATATATATATATATTAGTTAGGCACTGCATTTTTTTTAATATGTATAAAAAAATAAACTTTTTTATACATAATAAATGAAAATTTACAAACTGAATCTAACTTATTATTATTGTAGAAATAAAAAAAAATATCAAAATACATATTTATATAAAATTTTATTTCATTTTACATAAGAAAAATAATATATTATATATTACGTCTTTAAAATAAATGTCCATTATATATCGTAATAGTTATATTAGTAAAAATTCTAATATTATTGTGTATATTTGTTTTTCTATGATATTCACGGTTATGTTTTTTCTACCCGACTGTATAAATATATATTTATTCATATTTCCTCATATAAAAGTCAAGCAATATAACACAACGAAGTCATCAACATACAACCATGAGATCTCGTAAAACAATATTGAAAAAAATATACGATATATAAATTCGTCAAAAATACATATATATATATCTACATCATTTTGAAATCTTTATAAATACAAAATACAATTGAAAATCATTTATGTTTTTTTTATGTTGATGCATTAACCATAATATAATATATATATATATATATATATATATATATATATATATATATATATATATATATATATATATATATATATATAATACAACATTAACAATGAAACTATTCATTGGTCGCTTGAAGTCAGATATTAAATTCTGTTTTTAAATAGATTAAAAATGGCAGTCGGTACGTTTAACTATTATAACAAAAATAATAATAATAATAAAGTTCACAGAATGAGCTAGTCATAATTTTCAGTCATGAATATAAACGACCACAGAGATTTGAACAGAACGAGTACGGAAGTTTACTGTCAAGTGTTCGTCCCAGTGGCACAGTAGTTGCATTATATATAATTGCGTGCATTATACTTTGGTCTAATAATCCTTTCACTATTGTGTATTTGTATACATTTTAATGTGTATATATTTTTTTTTCGTTTTATCAACGTTTATAATTTTTTTCTTTTGTACATAATTTTATTTGCAAAATTCAATTTTTTATCGTTGATTTACTGTCAATATATTATCTATTGGATGGATTATGATATTATCATTATTTATTACGTTACTATTTAAAATTTTTATTTTAATATTATAAGAGACACATTTTTATAAAAATATTTTTCAATATACATATCTTTTTACAATTATATTATGAAGTGTAAAATGATTCCGAGAGAAGATTTTTCTTATCTTAAATTATTTTACAATCACGTAACTACAAACTGAACTATATTTTCGTCATTGAAACTTTGAAAATTTTTTGGTTTAAACTTCAAAATTTTTAATCCTTATTAATATGGAATGATAAAATTATTATGTAGATCAGTATATCTCAACATACTGTAATATATAAAAGAATACATCAATTTAAATGTTTTATATAATAATTTTATAAATTCGCCAATTCTACAAAGGATTAAATTTATATAAAACCTTAATAAAATAATATACAAATTTATATTTCATTATAAACCGAGATCAATATTTTATTTTAACGTGAGTATATATATATATTTTGTATATACTAACTATGTGTGTATATATATATATATATATATATTGAAATTGTCATCGATAAGAATCCAGTCAAACTCGATTCAACTTTTACGGCTTAATGTAATCTATTCAAAACCATAAACTGACCAAAGTCGAACTAACTCCAATTTGGTTGGGTTAGGTTAAATTGGGTCCGGATTGAATCCGATAGGGAACACGGAAAGAATGTGGAGCAACGCAATAAAGGACATTCCGATTCTATATCGATCCATATCCGTCTGTCTAATATATTTTTCGGAATTTATTCCGTGGACATGTTCCAAATAATTTCATACGTAGTTGACCATAGAATCAACTTTGTCTAATTCACAATTTTATATTTTGCTTAATATGCATTTAAAATTTCTATATATTAAAAAAATTCGATATTTTATTCAAATATAGATTAAAAAATTAACATATATATTAAGAATTGAATAATCCGTTGTGCATCTGAAATTAATCAGTATTATAATATAATAATTACATTTTAATAAAATTGGCTATGAAATTATAAAGCGTTAAATTTTAAATAAGAAAAGTTTGAATTGAAGTGGGTAAAAAAGTTTGAGTCGATACAAAAAGCCGACACTTCTTATAAACACTATACATTTTTAACATTGTAATTAGTTTTTTTTTTCATAATATAAAGTTATAAAATCAGGATATAAAATAACAATGAAAATTGTATATTTTCATTACATAAAACTTGCGTGTAATAATATTATATATATTTATATATAGTAAAATAATATAAACCGTTTGAATTTTAATTAGTTTGTGCACCAATTTCTGTATAATCTATTTTCCATATTTCACATCATAAACCGACGTCGTTTATAAAGAGTTTAGTTAGCAGTTTTGACAACTGAAAAGTATCGCGTGATGGCCGAGTTCCGTCGAATGAATTTTTATAGAAACAATAATACGACCCGACGAAAATTCCGTAATTAAATTTTTTATCGTATTCGATACCATGACGACAATTTGAATTTTTCACTTTTTATCATTATTTTATTTGAGAGAGCGAAATAAACAAAGTAAAAAAAAAAAAAATGAAGAAAGGCGACGTTCGCCGGGATCGAAACCCACCCCGGTTTGTGGCGCTGCGAAAATTAGATCAACGCGTGGCTATTTTCGGTTAGAGAAAGTAAAGGCGGTTGCTCCAAATTGGAGTCGCTCGATCTAATTTTAAGCAAGCATCTGGTTCCGTTTTTGCTAATAACTTTTTGTACGACGTTGTTGTCATTCAAAATGGCGTTTGTCGTCTTATTTTTTCATGATACTCAAATAAAATTATGTATACATATACATATATATATAATCTATAATACTATAGAAAATTATATTATAGTGTATAATGTATAAATATTAGACACACAATTAATGATAAAATCGATCATTAAAATAGTATTTATAAAATTAAAAATTGTTTAATATATACTCAAATCCAATTTCATGTGGTAGATATGTTCCAGAGAAAATCGCTTAAAAAGCTTTGACTTACCTATATAAATAAAAGATACGTTTCATCTTATAAAATCGCATGACTCTAAATGTTTCAAATAAAATACTCTGAAAAATCGCATAAATAATGTTTTATTTTTTTTTTAAAGTAAGAGTAAAATCAATAATATCTTCGTCTGAAATACATTATTTTGAAATAATTTTATACATTATATATTTTAAATATATTATTTTGAAATAATTCCTTAAACAATTTTAAAACTTAGATTGTATAAAAAAGCGTTTAAATGTATTTCTTTTATGAATATATAAATATATGCAGTGAATTTTTAGATACTGATTCTAGATCCATTTTTCGATAGGCAGATACGTCAAGTGAATTTTACATCAACGACAGTCGAATTGAAAAATCTTATCGTATCGCACTAGTATAATCCTTTCGTCTATCGTCGGAAATTTTAAGACGGAACCGCAGTGGCATGCACGAAAGGCCGCATTCGCAGACCCGGCAACTAATCCGGTTTATCGAAACCGATCGTCAAATGGCCGATGCGTGTCCGGAAAAGCCATTTGAATAATACTAGAGAGAGTGAGAGAGAGAGAGAGAGAGAGAAAGAGAGAGAAAAGAGAAAATGGTTTGGGTTAGGTGACTCGGATCTAATAAACATCGGATTATCGAAGACCGTTCCGTTTCGACTTCGTTTTGAAATTCGCATTTTTTTTTCCTCACCATCTCCATGATCATCCTACTCTTCATTTGAGGGTGGAAAATGGAGGAGGCGGGATTGGAAGTTTACACTCCATTTGGTAGTCGGATATTAAAGTATCGATTGGGTTTTATTATTATATACTTTTTCCTTTTGCTGCGACAAAGCCGCAAAATCTGCACCGGTTCGCTCGTTCCGGTGTCATGTACAAGAAACGGATACGACGCGAAATATTTCTATTTCATGACATTTGTATAAAAAAAAATACTTTCGTTCTTTCTTATTGAATATTTTTATCATATTTCATCTCTAATCAATATTTTTTTATAAATTCATCTTATTTCATAAATAGTAAATTATTTTTAATGAATATCAATTACGCTGTTCAATAATATTTTTTACCTTTTATTTATTATGCTTATTTTTTTATAGATTTGATACTTTTGAATAGATATGCTTCAAAAATTGCTTCTATATATTTAAAATCTATCGTGTTCATTCTAATATTATACTAAGATTTACAGTACAGAAATCCAAAAAAGTCCAAAAAAATGAATTTTTCTTAAATAATGTATTGCATTTTAGATATTAACCTAAAAATATTTTTATTTTAAATTAGCATAAAAGAAATTCTTGGATGAATTTCTGGTAGTTTTCACGCGTTTTGTTTCCAAGAAAATTAGAACACTTCTACAAAAGCGTTCTACACTTTTTTTTCAGCTTCGTTTAACTTAATTATAAAATTTGTGTCCTTCATATGCTTTCGTATTTAAGGGTCAACGAAGATTACTTTTTCAATTTTGTGACGCTAACTTAAAGAAATTTTATTTTGAGATATTGAAAACCTTCATCATCCTTGTTTATAGCTTTTACAATTTTTTTTTTCATGAGACTCAGCTTTACGCGAAGTGACGGTAAAAAATTCCCTTTGAACTAAGGGTTCTTCATTTACATTTTTGATTCTAAGAGTCAAATATACTTTTAGAGGCCAATTCTTTTTGCTAAATAATATTCATTTTCGAATACAATAAAATTTAGTATATCCTTTTTGCGGCTCAATTAACATTGCAACAACTTTCAAATCAACACAAATGTTTTATATATATTGTAAATGTTTATTTTTTTCAATCATAACTTTATACTTCTATATTTTTTTTCTCATGTTTATTTTGTACGTAAAAAAGCAGAAGGATTTTTTTTTATTATTATAAAGCAGAACTTATTTCAAACGTATTTTGGACAAATTTAATAAATATTTTTAATATATAAAATTATAATTTAAATGCATTAACATAATATTAAAATAAAAAAAAGAAATACAAAAAATCTAAAATTTTAGTAATTATAAAAATATAAACATTAAAAAATATATAAACAGAGAGCATATCGAACTTTTTATATTCATCATCTTTTTATTTGAAATAAGATTTATTGACTTTAAAAATGTTACAATTTAATGAAAAAATACATTTCATCTAAAAGTATAAAATTCTAATACTTTGTATAATATAGACAATATGAAAAAATATCTCCATAAATTTAATATAATAAAATTGAAAGAAATTTTTTTTTATTACAAACATAAAAATTTGTGATTACATTTAAATTAATATTTTCGATTTAAATGTAAATCATTCTTTTAGAGTTTTTATTTTATATTCTAAATCTATTTTTCTATCGAAATTGAAAAACTGTAATTAAAATATTGAAATTGAAAAATTGTAATTTAAACGTATTGAAATAAAATTAAATATTATATAAAAAATACAGATCGAACACATTTTTCAACATCATTTAAAATCTAATTTTTTCAGATATAAAACTTCAACATATGAACATCAATTATAACACGTTTCAATTTTAACTTTTAATCGATCATAGTCGTAATTTTATATTTTTGGAAAAATAAAATTTGCAGTGAAAAATATATGTAAAGTTTAAATCGTAATAAAAACAGTTTGTATTGAAAAAAAAAACTTTATAAATCGCTTTATATTAATATATTATTTTTATTTATAACTATCAGATATATAATATATGAAATGGAAGCACTTTTTGTTTGTCAAATACAACTTTACTTTTAAAAAATAGTTCATTCAATTTATTACTAATGTATATAATTTCATGTAAAATATTTCGGCATTTGCGATCCAATTTTGCTTCGATTTTTACAGCTGGCCTCTTAAGATACTATTATCAACGCAATATTATATTTTCATTTTTCATTCCAAAAATAAATATTATATATATATATATATATATATATATATATATATATAAGATTCACTTTAAAAAAAAATCTCGTGAAAGCTCAACGTGTTCAAGATGAATGCACGCGATCTAAGTGTTGTAAAATTAAATAATCGTCGGAATTGCGCGATCATCCCCTAACAAAGTCGGAACACGCATCCCTCACTTAGGACTCCATCCCTGCAACCCCCATCGGATTATTTCGCGGCGACGGTGCGGTAGAAGTCGCTTTTCCGGTTTTCCGATTTTCCAGTGCCGGTCACAGCCTGTTACGCTTTCCTCCCCCCTAATTCCCCCCTCGTCTTATCTGCTCCTTGGTCTATCGTATTCAAAATTTAATTTTGCGAAATTTGCATAACGGACGATGCGCGAAATGCAATCGAAGACGATGAAAATGAACGAGCATCGCGTTTCTCTATGAATAATGTCGTAACTGCAAAAAAAAAATGCACTGTATTATAAATTTACATATAATTCAATTTTCTTCTCTTTTCATCGTCTATATATTGTTTTTATGTTTAAAAAATATTTTTAAAATTATGGTATTATTTATAATCATGAGCCATTTTGAACGTAAACGCAAAATTCTTTTTGTTTTGTTTTATAGCATAATTCGAATTGAAAATCGAGAATGTTTTATTCTGGCTGTTGTATAATACAATAAATCATCTAATGCTAGTTTAATGCATTCAATGTAAATTTCTAGTAATAATAGTAGAATTTGATATTTTATTGATATTTGTTGGTTTCAAATTAAATAACTGCATAACGAAAATATAAATATGAACGTTTTTATATTTGAATATACAAATATAAATAATTTTAATATAAAATTTAATTAATCTTTAAAGATTTGCACCTTGACATAATTGTAATTTATATACAATACAATCATAGAAAAAAATATAATTTTTAAATAAATTTAGATTATTGTGTCAAGTAGATTATTTAATGTTCTAGCTGTGCTATTGAAAGAAAAAAACTTCACTTTATGTTGAATAAAAGTTGAAAAGTTATATACTTGAGTGAGTTTTCAGTGAAAATTTTTACGATTATTTTATGCGATCGTCGTTATTTTTACGACTAGCCTTCGAAGGATCGTCTTAACTTTTTCGGTAGTCGATAAAATCGCTAATTGAAAATAGAAGGCGATTGCAATTAGGATAATGTCGAAATTATCGTTAAATTAAGTTTTCACTGAAATTTGGAAAACGCGCAAAAAAACGTGTAAAACATATTCCCAAGTATTTTAGTTGTATTTTAATATTTTATTCATTGTATTACTAATGTATTTACATATTATAAATAAAAATATTTTTATTACTATATTTATTACTAAACAATATATAACTAAATTCATTTGACTAAAGAATTTGTTATTTAAGAAAATTGACAACTGATTTTTATGAACTCGTTGTAATCCTTTGATTTATTATTATTTTTATGATTAAAGATAACCAAATATGGAAAAAATAAAGTGTAAAATAAATCAAGAAAACAACAGAAATTTGTAATGTGCCAATAGATAAGGAATTCCGAATATATTGATATTTCTTTCTTCTATCTGTACATAAAAAAATACGCTATAATATTTTATTTGGGAATAGAATATTATACTAAAAATATAACCGCGTTCTGTAAAATATAGAATAATATTTTTTATTAAATTATGTATATTTATTTAATAATACTACAAAAAAAATCGAACATATGAATATGAAAAGAAAGTATCGAAAACATATTTTTTTCTCAATAAATAGTGGAAAATAAAGTAAGATTTCTAACTTTATTGTTTTTACTTTTTATATGTATATAATGTAGTAATATTTCAATTATGAATTCAAAAACTTTTCCCGGTTTCGAGTCGCGCTTTACGACGAAGAAAATTTTCTATGAAATTGTGAAATAGTAATTTTCTCTTTTATCTTGAAGTGCAGAAAATTTAAGTGCAGTTTCTTGTACGCAAAATTATCTCGTATTTAATTATACGGAAAGTTCCCCGAATTATATTTCATTCTCAAATTTCAAACAATCAACCTCGTATTTCTGCATGCTCTACGTGTTTCCAATAGTTGAAATATGTATTATTTATTAATATACAAATATATATATATATATATATATATATATTTTTTTTAAGTTTTTATATTTACGACATAGCAACACACGTTTGTTTGTGACAGTCGTATATCAAACGCGGTACAAATATGGAAAAATTTATAACTTGAATCGCTGCCAATATAACTAAAAATAAAATAGGAAAAACAATCATATCAATCGATATGAATTTTATTTTTAATTTTATCACATAAATTTCAATTTTCAATGTCATAAAAATATATATTTATATTAAACGATCGTTTAATGCGTTATATTTATTTTAATAAAAAGTTATATATATATATATATATATATATATATCTTTTGAACGACTATGTAGTCTTATATGATTTTCATTTAAGCCTTTTCCTAGTCTCATACCTGTCGGTATTCACTTATCGGCGGTTCGAACTAACCGTGATAAAAATGCCGCCCTTTTCAACCCGACTTTTCCGTGAAGGTATTCGCTTCATTATGAGTTTTACCCGCCGATAAATGGGAGGAACGACGTAAAAATAAGACGAAAACTCGAACGTCGAAAGGCAAAGAATATATATATATATATATATATATAGACATATATATATAAAAAAACAAACGTCGACAATGAAAAGTCCTCCGTGCGAACTATCGGAAAATCTCAACAATGTTCTCAACCGCGATTAATCGAAATCGAACGTTTTAACGTTGAATCTGCTATTATTATTATTATTATTTTCAATAAAGATCTAGTATTATATAATTTTTGAGATTCTATTAAAATTTTATTTTATACGAAAGTAAAGGTTAAAAGTGAATGAAAATTTCGCATTTGCCCTTTTATAAATGCTCTGTTTATTCGGCTCTTTTTGTTATATTTATATATCTTTTGTGTTAATTTTTTATATTTTATCTTAGAAATGATTTATTTAATATAAAAAACAAATAATATAATATATTGACCGTGACATTTCATCATTTTTAATGCATAATAAAATTAATTGTTTTCATTCAATTTACAATTGATATTTCACGGTTTCTTTAAAATAATATTACTGAAAGTATATTAATATAAATGCTAAATAAATATAAATTTTATAATTACAAAAATACGCCACACAATTAAATATCATATATTATGGTATATAATGAAATCATTATTATTTTTTGTTTTGATTTGATATAAATTGTGTTTACATTTTTACAACGTCATATATTCATTGATTAAATCGATTTAAACAATCCACTCGATTTTATTGAATTTACACTTTCGACATCATAATTCCACGAAAGCAAAGATAAAATTGTAAAACCGGACATTTGGTGTACGTAACGGAGGTTTGTAATGGTGGTTATATGCCACGTGTAACGTGTTATATTAATATAGCCTTCGGTATAAAATATTCTCGTGCACAATTTAAAGGCAGCAGTGAATATTCGTGGCCCCGGTGTATAACTCGCCAGAATGAATTCCCTAAATGGGATATCCAAGAAATGGGGCATTTCTAATATAAAACCGAGGTGCATTCGTTACAAAACCCCCGGATGCATCTCCTTTTGTGCAATGCCGAGAATCCACCAGGAAAACTGCATGTAATTCGATAAATGCAACACATAGATGTTCTTTTTTCATATACGTATGTATTAGATATAAAAATAATATATATGATTTTTATATTATATAATGTAGATCGATTTAGATCAGGAGTCGACAACTTCATAATGTTGATGGGTTATCATTGTTTTTTGTTTCGACTTTAGTTTCCATTTTTGTAAGGTGTCCTCAAAAACAAAAAGATATCTGGAGTATGTCAGTTTATATCTTTTACATTTATAAGGTCTTTTCAAAAAAAAAACTTTATTTTTTAAAACGAAACGCGTTAATCAAAAATCATCAAATGCCAAACGTTGATTTAGATTAATAAAAATTAATCATTATTAGTGAATAAGACATAATAGGTATGGTTTAATATATATATATATATATATATATATATATATATATATATATATATTTGTAAAATTTTAGTACAAAATATATGTAGGTACTTTTAAAATTTCAATTTTTAATTTTACAACTAAATAATCGTTGTTATACCATAATTTGGGAATGACGTATATCTACTATACATAGTTTAAAAAAAACTTTTATTACACAAATCTTTTTATTTATTTTAAAATGTACGATATATTTGTATTTAACATTTAATTAAATATATAAATAATAGAATATTATATGAATTTCAAAACTTAATATTTTGACATCTTTAAGTAAGAGCATTTATCGAAGGATACAACCTTTCTTTGCACACACACACATACATATATATATATAAATCTGAAAATTTGTATACATTGTTTCAGGAGCGAAGGCTTTAGAGGTCGAAAAGCACCATTAAAATTTAGTAAACAAGTATATCACCAGTCTTAATCCAATAATATCTGAACGTAACAAAGCGTAATGAATCATTGTTAAGTTTGTCGTCGGACCATCCCTATATATATATATATATATATATATATATATATATATATATATATATACCCACCCTGTCGTTTTCACGAGATGTTGTTGCTCTGCCATTGCTTTCATTCTTCGGTCAAAGAATAAAGCTTAACAATCCGTGCCGAGGATATTCATCAAATAGAGATTAGGTCAGTCCTCCTGACGCCCGCCCCTTTTGTTTCCTTTTTTTTTTATTATCATTTTCCTACGCGTATTTTCCTTTTTCTTTTCTTTTTTCCTCGTCCGCTCGATTTTCGACCGACGAATCTAAAATGTCGCCGATGGCCGGAAAAACAATAGATTCTTATCGAATGCGGTCTCATTTTTTCGTATTATATTATATTAACCGTATCTAGCTTTCAATATGTACATATCTTTATTTTTGTTTAGGATCAATAATGGATCTTCATTATGATGATGAAAATTTATTTTGCCCATTTCTATCACTAATATTTTTTATATATAATATAATACAATTTATGTAATTTTCACTTGATAATATTGAGCAAGTATTTAGTTATAAAAATTGTAAAACATTACAATATTATTTTTAACAATATATAATATATAACAAATTATATTTGAAAATATCATCAACCTAATATAAAAAAAAAGGTTATTTTAAAGCAATATGTTCTATTTTACTTCTGTCCGACGTTCATAATGTGAAAAAAAGACCAAGGAAAACGTTCTTAAATACACAGATGAATAATTCACGGAGTTTATCCAGGTTTTTTTTTGGTCCATTTTCTGAACAAACTTCTGCTTGTTACTGTAAATCCTGAAGAAAAGGAAAAAAATCGTCGTCGTTATCTCCGAAGGTAAAATATATTATATTTCCATATCAAAGGAAATCAGATATTAATTGAACGGATAATTTTGGAAACACATTCCGATATCCGAGCTAATACTGAAAAAAAAATATATACAAGATATCTTGAAAAGGAGATATTATTTCTATTTTCGTTCTGTTTTACTGAATTTTATATACAAATCCATTACGCATTGTATTTGAAAAATAAAATATTATGTTTTCTGTAAGATGTTTTATTATTCTTTATTTCTAGAATGATATATCGTAATATATACTCACATCTACTCAATAAATACGTATAAATTTTTTGTTTGAATGAAGTAAATAAATCATTCTTAGATTTATATTTATAAATATTTTTTTTTCTATAATTGTTCATTGTAAAATTTATATTCATTTTAGATAAATGTGTATGTGTATGTACATATTTTGAAACATTCCGTATATATAAATTTTCTGGAAACATTTTGCGAATTCACTCTCAAGCATACTGAGCGAAACGAAACGCGATGAAAAAATAAAAATAAAAAATATGGGGGGTTAAACAGAGAGCTGAGAAGTGAATATATATATATATATATATATATGTGTGTGTGTGTGTGTGTATGTACAACGAAGTCGAGGCAAAAAGAATGCGCACTCTAATATTTATTATCTGCGCCCGTTTCGCATACGGCCTTTATTTCACTTTATCAAACTTCTTACATAAATTTGTAATTCGTATCGGATGAAAAGTATTGTTTTTATTGTTTCTCTCGACGCGCACTTTCGCATGAAAATATTGCGTTTCAGCAATTCTTCCGGTGGAATCGCAATAAATTCAGCGCTTCATAGACATGAAGAAAAACAACGAAGAAAAACGCCCGCTTAAAATATTCAAAACGACACGCACTCGCAAATAATAACGTTAATAACGACGAACGATTCTTTGCCTTTTGCATTTTTAAATACGAAACGATCGATTTTAACGTCACGGTAAATATGTGAACGATGATAAATTAAAATTTATTAATATTTCTGATTTATTACAAATTTTTTGATTGAAATCAATGAAAAATTTTACTACGTTTAAGACGAGAGTGGGAATTTTTTTTTTCTAGTAAATGACATTTTTTAGAATTTGTCGAATTGGAGGCCACATTAAACAATGAAATATGTAAAATCAAATAAATTACATTTCTATATTTGCGCAAAACAATATACATTTTATATGTAAAATATAAAAATCACACAACACAAGACCACAATTTACTCATCCCTAGTTTAGTATATATTGAGTCTTGTTTATATATTGATTCAAATCAAAATATTTTAATTGTAATATCAAATACATAATATTTGTTCATTATAATTGATTCTAAACGTATTGTATTGTATTGGTGTATATGTGCAGTATTTACAATTTAAACACATTTATGTAAGAAAACAACTCGAATAATTAAATCGAAACATTAAATACGCGCATACATAAGTGAACATTGTACTTGTGAAAGTTTCTCGCGAAATTATTGAGCACTTTTAAGTGAATTAAAAAAAAACCCTAAATGACCGTTTTCTCCGCTCGTTTTTCCCTTTTTTTTGTATAAAGCATAAAATCTCATTATATTATATTAAGAGATCGTTACGAAACACATTAATTCGTTACACGGCGATGGTGCTTTATATATTTATACTTTAACGTTTTTTTTTCTTTTCTTTTTTTTTTTAATTCCATTCTACTCGATTATTTTCTCGTTATTATATATATTAAATTTGATTAAAGTAATTTTTTTATATATTTATTAATAATTTCGTTTCTATTATCTACTATATCATTTTACTTGAAAAATATTTTAGATAGGTTTAGTGCAAAAAAAGTATTAATAAAATATAGATAATTGACTGATTAATTAAATTAAAACTAAATAGAAAATTTTATAATATTTTTTTTTCATATCACAAATTTCCAATTTCTAATACATTAAATGGATTAGTTTAAAATAAATATTAATAAATAATTTCAATTTCTACAATATTTATATAAATAGTAATGTGAATATATCATAAATGAAAGTAAAATATGAAAATAATTTTAAAAACCATTGCAATGATTTTTAAATATTTACAGAAAAATCTAATCACTTTTCTATAGATTATAAAATATTTAATTTTTATTCAACACATTAAAAATTCAAACTTATATCTAAATAAATACTTATGTTTTTATAAGGTTCATATCAACTAAATATATAAGCCTTAAAATTAAACTGAATATATATTGTTGTATTAAAATACAGTTTGCTGAATTTTCAGCGTATTTTAAAATAAAATAGTATATTCAATAAATTTTATAATTAAAATATATTTTCAAATATCACATTCTGATAAATTCGATATAATATTCAACAATATAAAATGTCATATTAATAATTTATTATTCAATTTTTTTAATCATCAGATAAAATATTATATAGAAAAAGATATCGCCGCAAACCAGTTATACGCGTGTACGATCGAGTTTTCCCGGCCGGAAAAGCGCGTCCGCGAATTTTCCTTTCCTACCCCCCCCCCCACAGACGCTTGTTCTCCGCGTTGTAAAGGCGCGCGTTAAACGAGCCCGAATTTTATCGTCGTCGTCGAAACATTATTATTATTGTCGTTTAATGTGCATATTTCAGCCAGGTTTGGCCTAACCATTATGCGGGGCCCGTCGTTATTCGATGATTTAGCGACATACTTGTACGACGCTAATATTCGAAATCGCCATCGTTATGCCCCTCCCCATCTATTTTGAACGAACAATCCCCCCCTGTTCTCGTTTTTCTTTTATATATATATATATATATATATATATGTGTGTGTGTGTGTGTGTGTATATATATATGTGTGTGCGTGTGTGTGTGTGTATTAACACGGGATTGAACAAAATAATCGTCTTATTAGGAATGCAAAACTGTTTTAGCTTATATCATATTTTAATCGTTTATATATTTAGCTCAAAATTTATTTACATAATTATTTTTGTATTTCCGCAAATTTACCTAATGTTATTTTAATCAATAATTTAGACTTTATTTATATAGTCTTTATTGATTAATATAAATAATTTTAATCATTAAACTCATAATATAAATAATATTAGAAATATTTTTAAAAATTTCAGCTACGTAAATTATGAAAAACTTATCTATGCATACTTTAAAATAAAAATTCATTCATTTGAATAAATATAAATTAATCACACACATTGATATTATTATTTATATGTTTATTAAATCGAGATTTTTTATGAAGTTTCCTTTTTTCGCAGACGTTTTTTTTCCGTTTCGTTGAATAATTTATGCGTTCGTTATAAATTCAGGACAAAGAGTCCTCGAGGATCTGCCGCAGAATAAATTTGAAACACAGGAAGAATCAACGTAATGATCTTTAGTATTGACTTACATTATTGTTATATATATATATATATATATATATATATATATATATATATATATACACATTAAAATATATGAATATAAATAAATCAATTCATGTAAAAGAATAGACTTGTTATATGGTTGACGATGATACGTAGTTCAATTTCATTATTTTTATAGGCACTAATATATAGTTAATATGTAGTGTTAAAGTGTGGAAAATAATAGGGGCTGAAACGTCGCTATATGTCTGAAATAAGTTTTACCCAGATACTCCCCTTGCGTTCTTGTGTATATGCAAGAATGTAATGAAAAATTTTCCGGCATGTCTGGCGTGAATTATGCTAATACATTATTATCTCGAGGCGTATTCTCTCACTCGACTAAATGCAAAATATATCTCGGCCGAGTATTTTCCCGGGCCACGCACGAGTCTTATCTCGGCGTGGAAAATTGTGAAAAATGTCGAGGAAATTCGGTTCGCGCCGAGCGCGGGAAATTCCGAGTTATTTTCCGCTTGAATGGTAAAAAAATAAAACTATTTAACACGTCACCGAATCACACTTCAATTATAACGATTTAGTATACTTATATATATATATATTTTTTTTTTAAACAATCTATTCTAAAAAAGCCTCTCAATTAAAATGAAAATCTTTCGTTATTATTACGGTTCTAATTATAATATTTTTTTTTAATTGAATTTTGTTAAATATATTAAACAATTAGTATTTAAACTTTGTATTATTGAGATTTATTTATTTGCGATAGACATTTCACTCGATAGTATTGATATATTTTATTTTATATACAAATAATTTAAAAATATTATATTTAATATTATATATGTCGAAATGAAATACAAATTTACGGTTATTTATTGAATAAGCTATTTTAAAAATAAATTTTCCCCGAATACGATTCGAATATCAACGCGTTTGCCATGAAATAAACGAATAAATATAATTATATTTATTTAAATATATATATATATATATATATATATATATATATATATATATTAATATAATATAAACGCGTAACAATCATAGTTGTTTCTGTAAATAAGCAGATAAGAGTTAGACACTTTGCGTGATTGATAATGTCTTATTATTATTTGTATTTTACGCGAACCGCGAACGAGATCGGCTCCTGTTTATTCGTATAATTGATGAAAACAAAAGCCGGAATTGTTTTGGAAACAATGCCGTGGCAAACATTATTATTAATGTGGACAAACATTATCGTTGCCACCTTCGGATCATTAATATCGCGTTTATTTTACTAGAAATAATCGAAACGTGCCACGGTTTGTTCGATACGCAATGCGTATATTCGATCATCCGTTTCTTGTCGTTGAAATATATTAAATTATATATATATAATATAATATAATATTTCTTATTTGATTACAATTTTATACATTTATTAACGATATAAATATTGGATATATAGTATATTTATTTTTTTTTCAGAATATTTAAAAAGATTTAACTTGCTGAAAACTCGTATTATCATATTTCAATTAAAAATAAAATTGATTATACAATATTTCGCGTTATATATAAATATATATTTTATGTACGCATTCTGAAAGTAAATAAAGGCGTTGATTTTTATTTATTTATTCTTTTTTTGCGAATCGAAACAAAACATTTTTTTTCAACGTGAATATTGGAAAGTTTAATTCGAAAATAATTAATTTTTTTTTTAGTTTTTAATGTTTGTTTTAATAAAATGAACCTTTGGCGATTTCAATAGAGAATATATTTGAAAATTAAATCACGTTTTTTTTTGTATTTTTAATTTGTTTATAGTATGTGAACTGTTATATAAATTTTATAATTTGGAAATTTGATATATATAATATACAGTAAAAATTAATAACTATAATAATAATTATTTTTAAATTTATATATACATTAAAATTTTTGAGATAAATATGTTTTTATAAAATATAGGCTCAAATTTCAAATATAAAATATAATTCTTCTCTATCAAATTATTTATTTTATAATATTTTTTATTTTAACAACTACCAAATCAGAACTGCAAAATAAAAAACTTTGTCAACAATCATTATACAACTATTTTTTGAATAGAAGTAAAAAAATATTATAATTTAAAAAAAATGCGATATTATAAATACTTCTTAAAAATTGAGAAATGACATAATGAAAGGATTACATCTTATTATTTTTACTATGCCAGCATTAAAAGAGATAATTAAATTAATTATTTTTACGAACATATATGACGAATAAACGTCGCATTGAATGTGTTAAAATAAAATAAAGAGCCAAAAAAAAATAAAAAAAAATAAAAACAGAATGACGCGTCGTGCTATGGGAATAAAGCCTTGTAAATGCATTATGAAACGTCAAAAGCTGTGCATATAATGTGCACTGCACCGATGCAAATAGACGTCGAGCTGTGCTGAATGTGCACACTGTGATTTCTACATATTATTATTATATACTTTACTTGTGCATAATAAGCGTAAAGTCGTATGAAAAAATTACGTATAAATTGTATAGGAAAAAATTTAAATACGTATATATATATATATATATATATATATATATATATATATATATATATATATAAAGGTTGAAATATAGTGTTGAAATATATCAAATGGTGTCGCATGAAGGTTTCAAAGATTTATTCATATTATGCATTATAAATCAATTGAATTATTTATTATTAATTAATAATTGATATTATGAAATTTAAAATTTTGATTATTTTATCTTTATATAAAATGATGTACAAATTTTTTAAATGAAAATTTTGAACGATTTCTTGATATCATGATCATGTAATAAAACTAATAAGACTCATTGGAGTATGAAAAAATATATTAGAAAAACTTGCTGATTAATTCATTATATATAAAATAATACATATGAAAATTTGCATAAAACAATTATATCATATATATAATAATTTACAAGTTATTAAACGAATATATAAATATTTTTGATATTTTTAACACCAAGTACATATTCCTGTTATAAATTTATTTATATAATAATTTGATTACCTTTTTTAATATATTTTTATTTTTATTTCAATATTAATTTTGCTTAGAAAAATAAAGCTTGTTAAAGTTATTAAAAACAACATGAATCGCGTTTATTATAAAAGAATCGTCGCTATTACCGAAACCATAAAATTATAATTCGCATTATCGTTTCGGGGCACGAGAGAGGATATATATATATATATATATTTCGAAAAATGTATAAATTGGCCAAAAATTATTACGGCAAACGCCATACAATGTAAAGTTCGGTATTCTCGATAGAGAGACGTTAAAATCGCCATAACGCTCAGGGAAAGACGAGTCGTAAACTTTTAACGATCCACAACATAAAAAACTTGTTAACTTTTCGACGAAAATTTTTATATACACACCTGCGGCGCGTGTGTACAAACATTCACGCGCATTTATATATTTTTATATATTTATAGAATACTACTAAATGAAATGCGTATATTGAACTTTATGATTAAAGTTCGATTCCAAACGCAATTATTCATATAAATATTATTCATTAAATTAAATTATATATTTTTATAATTTAATTCAAAATAAATTTATTTTTTATTCAGATTTTATGGGGTGGAAATATTATCTTTTTTTTTTCTTTTTAAAGCCTTATATAATTTTATACATTTTTTTTTTTAGTAAAAACTACACGATGTACATAACAATAACGAGTAATTATAATATGACAGAGATTATATTAGACGTGTTTAATTGTTCAATTTAAAACATACATATTATATATAAAGAAAAGTAGAAAAATTATATCTTTTCATGTCATGTGAATATAAAACTGTAATCCGGTTTGAAATGCAATATGTCACCGTGTGATTTTAATTGCTTCGAGTTACTGCGAGAAAAAATTCTCATTATTTCATATCGTGACAACTCTGAAAAAGTTCTATAGATAAAAATTATGTTTGCGACGGCATTTTCCATACGGGTTGCCATTTAGAATATTTCGTATTAATAACCTGTGCATTTTGCAGTTTCACTTTGACTATCCCACTTTTTCACGTGTCTACTTGATTTTTTTCCCCTTTTTTTTCATCAATCGTTCGAATGAAATATTCATAAATAAAAGTAATTTTATATCGATGCTTTTTAAAAGTTTATATACGTACTAATAAAAAAAATATTTAAATTTTATTTCATTAATTAAATATATAATGTATTTCTATTATAAAAAAATCAAAATTATTCAAATAAAGTGTAGTGAATAAATATTAAAATTAAATTGTAAGTACTGAAATATTTTGCATAAAAACAACGTAACGAATTAAAATCTAGAATGTAAATGATGGATGTCTTAAAGTTTTTGCTAAAAATATCACTAGTTAACATATAAAAAATGTTTTCTGATATCCTTATGAAAAGCAAAATAATTTATATGAAAATTATTTAATTTTTGAACAAAGCAAAATTATTAAATTCAATATGATATCAAAGTAGCGCATAACAAAAAATGGAGTACAAATAATTAATATATTATACTATTATAAATAGAATACGAGCAAGCAGAGAATTTTTCACTTGAGCGATTCTGATGCCTTCAGAAACCCTTTGTGTTCGTCTAAAACCTTTATCTAGTACATACGGTTGCGAATATTATTAGAAAAAAGTTTTTGTAATATAACAACGAATGTTATTACCAAATGCAATAACCGCGACCTGTCTGTAATATTAAAAAATTGCATCATAAAATGCAAATATATATGCAATTTCACCACCAATTGGATAGTCGAGGTTAGATAATAAATATTTCAAAAAACTCGCCACCCTTTTATTGCGTGTATATTTTACGCTTATTAAATTTTACGATTGTTCTTTCATATTTGAAGGGTATCTTTTTATTATTTGTTGCAGTTAAAAATCTGTTTGAGTTTTTTTTTTAATATTTTAATAAAAAAAAATTCTAAATAATATATATTTGTATATTTAAATCAATGATATATTTTAAATCATTTTTTTATCTGTGATTCTATAAATTAATCAATAGAGATAGTAAACAATTATATAAACTTTTACCTGTTCGAAAAGTTAATTTGAAATGATTAATGATGTATATATCTATTGTTTGTATTGTGGAACGTTTTTAATGTATTTCATATTTATTAATAAACTGATAAGAAAAGTTTCTACTGCGGCCCATTTTCCAAAACGAAAACCTTTGTTTGAAAGTGCTTTGTTTGGAAAATTATTTATATATGTCAAGTTTATAGATGCTCTCCGTTGATGATCCGAAAATAAACGCGATTTAAAATTTATACCAATGACCTAGTTCACAAAAGACTTTTGAATCTTTATAAATTTTAATTCCAAAATTATCTATTTTTTTTTAATAAAATTAAAAATAATTAAATTAATAAATAATATAATAAGGAAGCAGAACGTGGAACATTCTACCGCAATATAAACAATAGAACTAATCACTCCGTGTTATTATTATAATAATATAATATTATATTATATACAATGCGAACTCGTGCTACGAATCTTAGCGACGTTTCACAATCTCCAGAATACGACTATAATTTCGTCTGAATTCAAGTTTTCGAACAAATTAAACATCACGACACATATTTTAGTGTGTATTCGCAACGAGAGATAAAATACTGAGGCATTCGTCGTCGGTAGCCTTTTGTCGACAAAAGCGAAAATCTTCACTCTTCTATTTTCTATGTAGACAATGCTAAAATTTATCGACCAAATAAATAGAAATGAATATATATATATATATATATATATAAATTTGTGATTGTGTGCTATTTTCGTGACTTTCGATCGCTAAATATAACAATAATAATAATAATTGATAAACGATTTATTCAACTCAATGAATATTGTTATCGTAAAATTTTATATATATATATATATATATATATATATATATATATATATATAATGATAATAGTGGTGTATAAATATAAATTTGAGATGTTTCTTTCTCTTTTTATATATAAAATTACGATTGAATATTTAAAATACGCTTTATAAAAAAAAGAGAGAAAAATGTTGACAGAAATGGCGTCTATTCAATTTTTGCAACGCGGCATTTCGGTCATTTTCACGAACATTTTTGCAGACGTTTGCATTCTTTCGGTGCTATAATAATGAAAATCGAAGTTGAAAACAGAAAAATTGAAAGAAAATATCTTTATTCTATTTAAAAAATAAATAAATATAAACGGTCGTTTTTATTTTTGAACATTTTTAGTTTTTTCACCTTTAGAAATTATCATTTTGTTATTGAATTTTTATATTAATACGTGTTTTTTTTTTATTAAAATTATTATTATAGTTTTCTAATCTAAAATTATTTAAAAATAAAATTAAATACAATACTGAGAGCGAAATACTATTATAGTATGATAGGTATCTTATCATAAACTGGATAAAATAATAAATTCTAAATGAATAGCTTGATTCATATTGAGCTTTTCAGAATATTCTATTCAAGATAACAAGTACTATTATTACTAAAAATAATATATATATTAATATATATATACATCGTATATGAAAGTAATTATTAAAAAAATATGTTTAAAAAAAATAGTAAAAATCTTATAAAAAGAAATACAAGTCCTTAGGCATATTAATCGACATCATTCTTCATTCGCGTATTCTTCATAATAAAGCAGTGTTTTTCTTTGTGGCGAACGAGCGGAGAGAAAAAAAAACGAAAGCTAAGAAAAAAAGAGGGAAGAAAAAAAAGAAAGCATAAATATTAATATAGATAGCGCTTAAAGTTTCACGCGAAAAGACAAGATGAAAAATTCAAAACGGGCCGGGAAAAACTTGAAAAAACACATTTTCCGCGGAAAATCTCTTCATTTCGCGCGACGGACGGACTTCTTGTTGCGGTTCAAACTGCGAGACCGAACGCGTCTGTTTCACGTAGGGTGGAAGGGAGGGGGCAGGAAGTGGGAAAAAAATAAGGGAAAAATAAAACAGAATAAAAATTTTATAAATGCGAACGGAGGCAAAAAAAAGGATGGTAAATAAAAACGGAAACAAAAAAATATTACCGTCGACTTTTCAATGACAAGCCAAAAAAAAAAAATAAAAATAAAATAAAAAATAATAATAAAAATAAGAGAATGTAAATAAAACGGAAAAAAATCCGCGAATATTCACGATCTTGAATACGTTTCAATAAAGTGCACATATTTTATATACATTTTTTTATCGTAAATAAAGTATGACTATTAAATAAATTCTTTAATGAAATATATTTATATAGTGGACCCATGTACAAATTCGCACCGTGTGTGCTTATTAATTAGAAGTACATCATATTTAATGAATATAAAAGTAAAAATTTAATTTAATATTATTATCATAAAAATAATATAGTTGAACTTCGACATGATAATGATCTGTATTTTGAGTTATAAAAATCATTATAAAGATATATGATTTTATATGGATAATTTATGAAAGCAGTTCAATTTTTGAATCTTTCCTATTTATATATTATATTAAAGACACAGATGGGAACAATTTAGTGTGACTAGTTTGTTTCTGAGTATTTCTTGAAAACAATTGCACAACCTTTGTCCCCGTTTCGCGATTGCACAATGTACCCGTTATACAATATTATAATATAGATAGAGATCGGGCCCGAGCACGGCAAGTCTCGGACGAGTTTCGCAACCGAATAAAGAAAAAAGGGGGATGACTTCATTTTGGGGTTTCACACACCATTTACCCGTTGTCGAGTGCTTTATCGCCCGAGGTGTACAACTCATTTCCTTGAGAAGGTTTCCACGGAGGTGAACCAGCCTGATAACAATATACACTTTTATACAGTTCGATCGGATTCATTTTATTTTTCAAGCAAGTGACAATTTTCAAATATCTCATTTTGTCTTCAATATTATTTTTAAATAATAAATAAATTTTCACTAAATATAAACGTGTAAATTTAATTTAATATTTTTGTCATAAAATAAATATATCAAGATTTTTATCGAAATTAATTGAAAGAATTTAAAAAATATATTTTAAAAATAAAACAAATCAAGAATAATTAGTCTTAATTAATTAAAACGACAATTACAGAAAAATATTAAATTTAAAAATTACCTACAAAAAAATAAATATAGAATTATGGTGGTGAAAAGTATTATTATGTTGCATAAATGCAATACGGGCGAAAAGTGTGTAACTTAAGAGGTCAACTGTCAAAATCGAAGCAAAATTAGTTCGTAAATATTCTAAATTCTAAAATATTTTACACACAAACATAATAATTTTAAAGCTAAATTGACAATAATGCATATTTTAATTCAAAAGATTATTTACTCTTAAATTATAAAAATAAGGTAGCATTTGAGTGTGACACCGTCGGCGGCGACACTAGCAATATATATATATATATATATATATATATAACAATATAATCTTTCTAAAGTTTTATATGTTAATTTTTTTAATAATATATCAAAATAATTCATACATTCATTTAGAGAACACAATATTAACTAGAAATATATTATATATTCCAAGATATTTCTATGCATTAAAAATCTAAATCAAAAAGTGGAGAAAAATCAATTTTGTATCTAAATTTTAGTTGCGATTAATATATATATTTAAAAACATTTTAAAAATTAATTATATAATAATGATAATATTATAATATTCCATGAAATATTTTAATCCATTTCGTATTAAAACATCTCTCAATATACACTTAAAAAAATTAATAAAACGTCTCAGTGTAATATCCAATTAGACTAATTTTACATAAATGATTTAATAAAGTCAAAAACCTCGTCAGGACAAAATGACGGATAAGCGACGAAAATTTACAATTTAAATATATTTAAATTTATCACCTTCGACCTTTTTTTACACGGAATGAGAAGCGAGCGACTATTTTTGCGGACGGCGGTAATTTCAAATATTTCAGCAAAGAAAAAAATTTTACGAGGTATATAATACAAGATATTTGAAGATAAAAAAAAACAAAAATAATATTAATAAAGCCCATTCAAAGAGCGTATTCAATGAATAACGAAGGTTTCCATCGTGAAAAATTATTTTAAGAATACAATTTTTATGAATATTTTAATTAAAATTATCATTAAAAATATTTTCATGCATATTTTTATTTTTACGCCTAGACTATTATGACAATATTTAATAATAATAATAATAATATGATTTATATCGATAATATTTATATTAAATAATAAATAAATAATGTTTGAATTCTGATTTACGTTATAATATATTTTGATATATTATATAATAAACAGAGACGTTAATGTTATATTAATATTCACTAACACATTTTTCGTTATTTATTTCGTTTATTATAAATCAGAATTTCAATAATATTTTTAAAAATAATTGAAGTGCGTCATCATAATAAGAATTGGCTGAAAATATTTGAATATTTCATGACCGTCGAAAAATGCCAAATTGATAATTCATTCATAAATCGTCGTGAATAATATAAATAAATAATTTCATAAATTTTTATATTTGTACGCATCCATATTTATATGTATTTTTTTTTTGTCGACGCGAACACGCAAATTATTATGACGAAAATGATCCCCCCAATTTATATTTTGAAAAGCTCTCGATGTTTTCATAACACGGAAATCACCTTGTTAGCGAATCTCGATTTCCACACTCGGAAAAACGACTCGAAATTTTCTTCTGTCAGCTCTGGTAAGTTTATATGCATGAGTTTATATATGAAGCTGTTGAAAGATAACAAATATAAGTGATATAGAAGCATAACAATAATAAAAAAATAAATAATTTATATTTTATTAAAAATAATAAAAAAATGATTAAATAAAATTAAAATATTTGTAATAATCATTTTTACATAATATATATGATAGAAGTAAAGAACCATGATATTTCAAATTGAATTTAGATATTTTATTCTTTTTAAAATATATAAAAATATTTATTATGATAAAATATATAATATTTCAATCTTCCTACTTATATCCGTTTTATTCCAAACGATCATATAGATACAAATTTACATAAAACGTGTCGAAAAAAGTCACCTATATATTGAATTTACATTTCTTTTTTTTTCATTTCTGTAGCGTATCTTTTCCTTCGATATCTCTTTTTTAACGACAATTTGTATTCGAGGAAAAAAAATGAGTGACGGATTTTTCACTCTTTTCCGCGTGGATTTTCTTTTCATCTTATTCCGTATCTAATTACAGAAAACGTAATTAAGTCTAAGAGAGAGAGCTTTCTGTCATTTGTAGACAACCGCGTAATCGTTTGATTCAGTGATGAATTAAGATCGCTATTCTGTGAGTTTTTCCGGACGTGGGAAATTTTGATGGATTGAAAAGTTGATTTTAGCGATTTTTATTACAAATAATGAATATCAAAATAAATATGAAAAAATTATCTAATATAAAATTATAAATTTTGAAATTATAAGACTGTTGGTTGAATGTAAAGAGTATAATTCGATTTATTTTTGTATATTATTCTAAATTAAAAATCAATTATATTTTTATAAATTAAATTTAAAGAATGATGCATCAAAAATATATTTAAATTAAACTACCAGGTATTGAAGAACATTTCTAGATGGACGTCGAAAATTCCAACAACGGAAATTTCATTAAAAATTTAATGCACACGTCAAAAGGACTCAAATTGCGAGGCTTCCAGATTGAATTTTCGCCGGGAAAAATTAATTCGATTCCCGGGTTCGACTCCCGCGAATCAATAGGGTTGAACAATCGAAGCGAATTGGCCGAGCATACTTTCGATGGAATCTCATACACAAAAAAAAAGAGAAAAAAAAGCTTTCACAATGCCATTAATTGCATCAAAATGCGGATTTTCGGATAAAATCAGATTCTCACTTTTATTTTTTTTTCAGATATTTTGAATAAAAAGTGAATTTGCCACGGTTATTATCAGAGAGAGAGAGAGAAAGAATATTCCGTTCATAATTCTGTGAATGCAATCTACTTTTATGCAACTTCAATAAAAAGCAGCAGCCGTAAACTTTCGTAGTTTTATTACTATTTTTTCAAATATACACGAAAATATTACATTCGTACAGTATTAATGAACGGACAAATTTTATAAGTTGATATTTTTGTAAGAAGATAAAAGAATTTTGGAGAAAAAAAAAATATATGCAGACATCAAGAGTTTAAATCGAAATCGGTCGACTTAAACGCTCATTATTAATATCATCAAAGGCGATAATTAAAATGAGAAACGTATGAAATAATCTGACACAACCGAAAGCCGCTTCAAAGCATATAAATTATATATAAATATGTGTAGTGCATTTTCGAAATGTAAGGAGAGCGCATGTTTCCCAACTTGAACGCTTTTGCCTTGGTAGCTCTTTGCCTTTGAAGAGCCACTTTAATTAAACTCGTTAATTACGCGTTCTACTCGAGGCCTACGATCGTATAATAACATTTTTTTTAATATGTATATATATATATATATATATATATATATATGTACATACTCAAAATTTACATTTCCATCTTTACTTTCCGCACGAGGATTTTCCGTTGGGAGTTTTCCACGACCGCGGAAAATAATAATGAAGTCGCGCGGCCGTATTAATAATATTAGAGAGCTAATCGCCCCGTTGAGGGTTTAATCGTTCTCGTTCATGGATAAAGAGTATCCTTGTTTATCCTGCGAGTGTACTATCCTCGATTACACGACGTAGATTAAAAGCTTCTAAATAAAGCCATCGAGAAAATTGTCGTTTAAAACGTTTAAGCGTTCCTATCCAACCTTATCTCTTACCTCTTTGTGACGTCTTCGAATAATGTAGACCGCGCATTTTCGACACAATTACCTGAATGTAGGACAAGATTTTACTTTTTAAATGTAAATTTTAGACGACGAAACCTCTTTAGACTATTTAGCGATGTAAGGAAAATTGTAATTTATGATCGGATCCATTATCGTTTGCTTAATACGATTCTGATCTGCTTTTTCATACTGGATCATATATTAATCTTCTTTTGTCTGACATTTTATATGTGTCTTCTTTGTTGAATTACTGCAATAATTTCATTTGATTATTCTTTCTTTAAATTACTGCGTCTAGTTAAATATTAGTTCAATTTTTAAAGAACTTATGATTTTTTTTTGTTTATACAGAACCAACAATTCTATTGTAATAATAATAATCCGCTTATATTTATATTAAATATTCAAAGCTATATTTTTAATACGAAACAATATCATTAAAAACCAATTCTTAGAATTTCATTTCATTCATGAATAGAGTTAGAAATATTGATAAGTATTCACTCTACCCACATAATTAATCTTCTCCAAATAAAAACATAATATTATACAGAAATATAATTTTAACATTTTATAAATGTATCTTTTATTATTTATAAACTATTTTGCATAAAGCAATTGAAAACCACGACATTGTTTTTCCGGTGAAAGCCAACAACAATATTGATTATATATGTATGTACTCAATTTTGGTTGTCATGACGCTAAATTATAAACCGCCGGACTCAAAAGAAGTTACTATAAAATTCTTTTTTTTTCAATATAAGCGTACTATTTATACTTAAGATTCGTTATTTTTTAAAAATTTATTGATTCCGTCTCTCTTGTATGTGCATTTTTAGATTCAACAGTATCGTAATACACTATAAAAAGCTCCGTGATATTCTCCGGAGCCAAAAATGCCGTAAGCTGGAAAGTCGTAAAGGTTGCATTTTTTATTCGTTACACCTTCATTTCCATAGAAAACTGACTCGAGAAAGCCAAATGCATACAAAATTTGACCCAAACACACAAAGTTGTTCCAATTTGTCTCTTGAAACTCGTACACGTACATTCTATTCACTTCCATGAAATTACACGAAATACTCTATTATTTTTTTTTTTTTTGTTTTAGTTTTGTCTGTGCGAAAATTGTTCATATTCTATTCGGTCTTAATTTTTCAACAATTTTCTTTTGGCTGCTCTTTGTAATTTAAATTTTGCGTTTGTAATATGAATGAGTTCATATATGTATTTATTTATAAATTATTTACTATTCGCAAACGTATTATTCAACATATTTCTATTGAATTTTCTCCATATAAAGCATATGGAAAATCTGTTTTCTCTCATAAACATATGTGCATATTCTTGGTAACAAACTGGGTTTTAGTTGTTCTATTAATATATCTGATATGTATAAATTGAAACAAAGGCTATAAATTAGACAAAGCTTGCAAATAATAATATATTATTAATCTGTTAATTTTTATTTTTTATGAAAGTTTCTATGTATGCTTTATTTTTTACGTTCTATATATTATATATATATTTGTTTTTGTAATATTTTACTATTTATATTTATTTTTGATTTGATAAGCTCAACTCGATAATATCGAATGTTTTTTTTAATAAAACGATTTTTAAAATTGAATCTTCTATTTCTAAAGTGAACGAATTGAAATAATATTTTTTTAACTATTTTAATGCAACTAAATTACTTCACTAATCTAATTATAATTATTCTGAATGAAATAAGACGAATAAATCAAAATTGTAAAGATATGAGAAATAGTTTTGACTTGTTTTTAATTATTAAAGTATCAATATACACATGTATAAGTAACTGGATTCGTGATTTTTTTGAACGACAATCTCCGTATTCGCCAGATATTGCTCTGTGCGTACAATAAAAAAAATCTAGAAGGGTCCTTATTTTACAAGCATATATATATATATATATATATATATATATATATATATATATATATATATATATATATATATAGTATTAAAGTGTATTTCTGAAAAAAAAATGGGAACTAATTAAAATGAATATAGAGAAACAAATATTTTTTTCTTAAAGACATAATATTTTTTTGTCAAACTTGTTTATGATTTGTGATCGGTATTTCGTTTCGGGTGAAATTGTAGTATATATCAAGTGTCGCATTGTCATTGCGGGTGTCCAGTGCGAGAAAGTGGTTTCAGTTTACGGTATCCGGAGACCGAAGCGGAAACCGTGAACGGCCACCGGTATAACTGACCGCTTTGCACTCGGCAATTTCGAAAACGTACACCGGAACTAAATATGTGCACCTAGCCGGGGACTATAAATTTAATCCCCGGATTCCGGACCACCGTTCATTATATGATGCTTTTCCCCGGTGGAAATTTTCCGTCGTCTTGTTCATCCCTTATCTCGCTCTTTATCTACAACGAAATGGATCTGCTGATATATGCTGACATTTGTACAAATTACGTCTACTTCAATGTTATATATATATATATATATATATATATATATATATATATATATATATATAAACTTTTTTTTTTATTTTATATTCATTATTATTTTATTCGTATATGTATATATAGCTTCGATACTTAACATGCGACTAAGAGTCTGCGTATGATATATAGATTTTTATTTCAATTTTATTTTTATCACGTTTCATATGTGAAAATTCATATTGAATAGTTTATTCGCTATTCATTCATATATTTTTAAAAAATATTTTCTATTTATATATTTGATTAATATCGTATTATATATATTAAAGATCGTTATATAAAATATATCATTGAATAATCTTTTCTTATTATAATAAATAAATTAATTTTATCTTGATAATCGCATAGTATTTTATTATTCTCTGATTATATTTTAATTTTCCATGTTTTTTGAGTTAAACCTATTATATAAAATATTTTTTTTATCTCAACACAATAAAATAAATTGACACGTGTTTTATATAAAAATCCATAATAATATGTATTTCAATAAAATGGAAAAAAAAATTTTTTTTATTTTGGCAAACAACATTTGAATAATAATATTGATATTGATTGTATGGTTCAAAATACATATATATTGTATATTTTGGCATTTGCGACTTTTTCTCTCTAATATTTATTGATAATTAAATCAGAAATCAAATATTAATAAAAAAAATATGTAAATATACATTATTTTAATATAATATAAATATATGCGAAATAAAATAATATTATATGTATTTACATTGTTCTGATATTATGTTTACTTTACTGTTGTAATATTAGATGGCGCTTTTCAAATTGTTCAAAATAATTTTATTTTATTTTTAACATATTATATTGAACATATTAAAATAGTTAATAAAAAAATATTTTAAAATACTAGTATGCATTATTAAATTTCCAGTTATTAAAATATAACTGGAGAGTACTTTTTATTATAAATTAAAATTATTCTCATAGAGAAAGACAATTCTATAAATATTAATATTTATTTTAAAATTATAAATATTTTATATTTATATAATGAATATAAAGATTTTATACAAATCCATTATTATATATTTATATAAAATTTGTATACTTCTCAAAATATATCAATTTTGTTATTTTTATTAATACGCAATATATAAATTTATTTAATAAAAAATATAATATTATAAATTAATATTATTTTTTATTAATAAAAAATATAAAAAATGGCAAAAAACTAAAGTCTGCCGAAACCCGGGATTGAACCGGGGACCTTTAGATCTTCAGTCTAACGCTCTCCCAACTGAGCTATTTCGGCTTACAATTGACGTTTACAAATTTTGATACACAATGATAATACAAAAAATAATTTAAAAAATATAATTTATTTATGATAAATTTTAATTATGCGAACTTTAAACCAAGTAGATAAAAAATAATTTATACTCGTGTCTGATATGATAAAAAAAACACATTAAAACCGCGTTTATTTTAGCTTGCGGTTGAATGTTGAATAATTTACGGTGATATTTTTAATAATTTCTATAAAAATAAAACTTGACATTACAATAAAGTTTGATTTAATAAAAAGTATTGCGAATATTTTAAAATAAAAAATATTCTAAAAAGTATTAAATTTTTATCCAAATATATATTTTTATTAATTTCAAAAATTTACTTTGAATAAATTTAATATTTTTTTACGGCAATGTTATTACATTTAAAACGAATAAATTTTAAAAAATACGAGTATTACATTCGTACGATATATGATAAGTAATATTTAATTTTAATAGGCTGATATTAAAAAAAGAATCAAAATATATTATATTATATATGGTATATTTGGATATTATGTATAAATTTTTAAATATCACCTATGAATATTATATTTTTAACTAAAATGACAAACAATTATATTCTGTTCTGATCTATCCATGTTTAAAAGAAAATCCGATATCTCAACATCAAATTTGTTTGGCTATAAGGATTTTCTTTGAACACATTTATATTAGATTTCGTTTTATCTCGAATTTCCATTTCTGAGTGCATTTTCGATATTTTATGTAACAAGAATGCATTTCGAGTATTTTCTTTTATAGGAAGTGAATAAAATCCAGGAATAGATTGACAATTCGCTTTTGCCATTTATAAATATATCTATAGCTGCGATTTTAGTTCTAAATTGCGGATTCTGTTATACGTTTCAATAGAAACACTCAACATTTTCTCAATAAAAACCTGTAAAAAAAAATAAAATTTATATAAGAAATAAATTAGTATTGTTCAAAAATATAAAAATTTTGATTTTTAAAATCAAACCATTAATTAATAAAATTTAAAATAAAATATTTTTTATCGAATTTTGGATTTAAAATTTTATAAATGTTTTAAGTTTGCGTAATTCCATTCACACTAAACGATATTTTAAGATATTTTTAAATCTTAAAAAATATTAAGAATATTAATAGAAAATCTAATATTTTTATTTTACTATTATTAACATTGTTATATATTATATTTTAATACTAATTCACGATGAATATTTTTAAATTTTGTAGTTTGAAATGCTTGATAATAAAAAAATAAATAAATATAAACGTGTCGAGAACAGGTATAAGGTATATAAGGATAAAGATAGGGGATGAAGTTAAGGGTAAGTACCAAACGATACTCGTCGAATAAACAAAGTTAAGTGATCGGCATGATGGATTGTTCGGCATTTTAATGTGTTCATCAAATTACCATTTTTTTTTTTTGGTAGCAGAAATAAGAAGGTTTCGATTCGAAGACTTCTTATTTGCTCCACTCGAAGACGTCCCCAAAGACTTTTCCGACTTATAATGCACCCTAATCGCGGCCTCCTGGGAAATCTCCGTAATGTCAGCCGACCTCTTCCGTATTGACTCGTAAAATCGTGGGGTCACCCTACACACAGACGGACCACTCTTCTCCCTTTGCTTGAATAATTCCGGTACGAAGTGATTTTCCCATCGGCTTCTCCTCCTTATACACTTTGCAAAGGAAAAGCGGACCCTCGACTTTCCCTACTAGAACGAGCCCTCATTGAGTGTCTAGAAAAACCGGTTAAACTAACCCCAAACAAAATACATCTAATTGTATTTTTTTTTCTCCCTTTTCATGGGTTGAGTGGTTGTTTTCAGAAAAGGGTTGCGTGTAATTGATCCGTTATTTCGTAGAAACAATATTATATGTAACATTTTATATAGAGATGTCGTAAATAAAATAATATGAGATCGATCTGTTTTACATAAATAAATTTTTATTTTGCTGAAATTAAAATTTAATTATATAAAATACTTAAAAAAATATTTGATAGATGAAATATTCAATATTTTTGGACCTGAAAGGGTTAAATCTTAGAATTTCATTCGTTATAGTTCACGGCACAAACGTAAAGATTCTAAGGGAATCTTCGAGGGGTATGAATTAAGTTTTCCGACACAGCTGAAAATTGCACTATAAAAATGCATCGTTTCAACCCCTTTGATCCCGTTCGCGGATTATGTTAACATAACGATCCGAAAAGTTGAACTTTTTCGCATTCCGCACCGTGAAAATGTTATGAGATTGGCGTTTGAGATGCATTCGACTTCAAAGACGCAAATCTCTTATACATTTTTCCTATTATGAAATAGCACGTTAAATAAAATGTGCACGCTTTAAATATTTACATTTATTTCTTAACACATGGGTAAATACATTCAAAATCATTGAATGTGTTAATATAAACATTCCTATATATTATTATTTTTTATTTACAAGTTACCATATACGTACTTTTTCTTTGATTATTTTATTAGTTGAATTTAATTTAATTGTATTTTTAAATATCGTTCGATTTTTTTTATTTATATTCTTGCGGTTTTCTTTGATTACGCTTGTAATATTTTCGATAATTACAAATTGTTTACATTTATAAGTATTGCTCGATATATTTTTGAGCGGTCTTTGTTTTCAAATATACATATTTAGATATACAAAAATGTAAATATACCGTTTACAACGTTGAATAAATATTTACTTTCACGAATAAAATGAACTTTATCGCATAATTGAGACTCAATAAACAGCAATATAATTGATTCTAATTTAAGAATGAAAGGGGTTATTTTAAAAATAAATCAATCGAACAACGATATGTACTATGCACGAAATAAAACGGGGTTCGAAGCTATCGTGTCTTAATTACGTTAGAAAATTGATTAGGGTTGGGAAAATACGAGAAAATTTATGTATTTAAGAAGTTGCAATTAACGAAAAGGTTTCCGCATTTTAATTAATAATTTCACAAGAAATACAAATGCATTTATGCACCACTTTTATTCAAAAATATTATTGAAGTATTCCATTGTCCCGCTTATATTTGATATATAATTACTTATATATAAAATAAAATGTAAATTAAAATAATGTGCAATAAATATACATTTTTTTTTTATAAATTTTGATATACATGTTATTTTTTATCATTCGTGTATTTTTATATGGCAATGTAAATTTATGATATCTTCGGGAGAATTTTCATCTTATTGAAAATAAACAACCCCCTAACGATTTGAGTGAAAGTTCATCGTTTTCAACCCTCGCGTTTGTTTTATCTGCATGCTTCGGTAGTTTGATTTTAATGCGTGTAAATCGACGTTTTACGAATGCTTCCCGATGAAACTTTTGAATTATTTCCGTGTGTACTTGTCAGTGTTTCTCAAACTGCAGTTTCATATAAAATTGTAATTTTTTTGCAGTTATATAAAAATCATATTTTTAAGAAATATATTAAAAAAATATCAAAAGTTTGCAAATAACGTCAATGTAAAGTATTCAGAATCTTTTAAAAAAAATATATTAACATGTACCCTTTGTATGGTATATAAGCGATTTTCTTCGTACAGAAATGTGTCGTTCGCTATAAGATCCTAATCTTCTCAAGTAAACACTTCGCACAGACATTACAAATAAACCTTAGCACAACGGAGCGATAGGGTTAAACCTATATAATATACACGGGCATAGGCTCAAAGAAGGGGGTTGGCTTTCGACGAAGGGGTTAGAGTCGTTAATTGAATCGGCGTAACTCGCGTTTGTGTGTTAATTTTAAACTCGTGTTTCTGAACTAAATCGAAAGAGCACGCGATCCATTACCGGCGATTTTTACGTCACATTTGAAAGGTATTAAAACAACGAGACTTATCATTAACCAATCTAGGGGATGAGATAGTTGTTTATATATTAAATATGATGTTGTATTGAATACAGGACAAGTTTTTAGATCTGATTTCAATCGAATAATAAATGAATAGAAAAAAATAACAATTATACTTTAAATTACAAGTGTAATATATTTTATTCTACCATATAAAAACATTTTTTTAATTGATATTTATAAATATAATATATGAAATATCAACTCTCTATAATTAAATTGAAAAAAAAACTATTATTTCACAAAGCTTTGTAAGTTTTCTTTGTTAAAAAATAATGATTATTATTGCTGGAATTTTGAAGTAGATTGAAATTAAATAATGGTTATCTCATTAGTAATAAATTCGAACAAGTTCTATTAATAATATACAAAAGTCGTGTTATTTTTTTTTTACAACCAATTTTAATGCGATGATAGTAATTAATAAGAGACAACTTCTGATTATAATTAAAATTGCTCACATGAACGAGTTACAACGTAATTAACGCGAGACTTCGTACCGAAACAACTTTATGAGATATTTTTAATTAGACATCGAAATGCGACACCTTTTAATGTAAAGTTACAACGATGATATTATATATTTACATTTTTTTTTAAATTAATGAAAATAAAAATAAATAAATCTGTGATGCGAAAATCTTATATAGCCTCTCTTTCAAAATTGTAACTTTGATTTATTTTTTTATTTACAAGTTCAAATCCCTAGTTATTATATATTTATTATCTGTTTCTAAAGGATTTATCACATCACCGCATTTTTATTACATTTCAAATTGATACATCTCATAAAAAGTAATGACAACATAAAGTATTATTAATTTTTATATTATTCATTTAAATATATTTAGAGTTTGACCTTTTGTATGATTATGATTAACATTATATATATTTTATTTTATTTAACGGATATTTTACTTTTTGATGAGAAATTTTCTTTTGTTTCTGTTTCTTTCATATATTTATATAATCTTTAAAAACGACTCCCAAAAGTGGGCGGCGTTGCCCTTTGAAGAGCATTGTATTGATTTCGAGGGCGGTGAAAAATTATGCAGGACCTTTTTTTATTATTTGACGATATCCGAAAGACCCTTATTTTTCAATTTAGGATAAATCATATAATTTTGCATAATAAAAAAAGAGACAGAAACGAAGGAGAAAAGAAGTGTAAATTAAAAAGTTTGAGAATTTATTATCTATATGTAAATAAATTTAAATTATGTATGATTCGTTCGATCACGGTGTTAATTAAATTAAAATATTTTTTTTTAAATTGCAAACTTAAATTATTTTAAATATTACTCTTAGTTAACATTATGCTCCCAATTATCCAATTATTTCTTTTTATTTTTTTTTTAAATATTTCATTCATATATTTGTATGAGAAATTTCAATGCTTATTTAATTTTTCTATCATTATATTATTTATACGAAATTTAACATAGAATTTATTGGATCTTTAAAAAAATATATTAAATAAAACTAAACTCTGTAATAGTTAGTGAGGAGAAAAATCGACAATTGATTTAATAATATATGTTAATAAAATATAATAAATGATTATATATGTAATAACAATCCTACATTACAGTAAATTAATATATTAAACGACATCGTTGCGCTCAGACGCCATACTGTATATCTACATTAAATATTCGCGTTTCAATATCGCGATTGAAAATTACACGCTTTCACAAATCATAAATCGTTTTAATATCGTAAAGAAAACCTCGACCACACCAGTCGTCACGAATGAAAAGCTTTTTTTTTAATATTTCAACGCGATCGATTATTTCAAAATATTACTACCCACATTGTATATTACCGAGAGCGTCTCGAAAAAAAATATGTAAGCGCTTCGGCACTTATGAAAATTGATGTAGAAAAAAAAACTTCTTTCAGACGCGAAAGCGGAGCTTTTTACGACGAGCCGAAGTTTCATTTTGATCGGTTGAAAATTATTGGACTGCGTCTGAAAAGTTTTTACGACCATAAAACTATTGTTACAGTCGCGACCAATTGCTGAAAACAATAGTTGCTTGTGTTATATCATTTTGAAACCAATTTTCAGATTTTAAATGCAATTGTATTGAAATTAAAATTTTTAAAAAAATGGTAAAAAATAAATAAATCAAATTTTGGTCAATGTTAATACCCAATTTTCAAACAATATTTCTATCTGAAAAATTATGATTTTAATATAATTGTGCTTTATTAAAAATACACATAATGATTAAAAATAACGCTTTATATTTTACATATCAAAATTCTCATAATATTATATATTTATTTGAAATACATTTCTATAATTTGTTAGAAAAATGTTCACGCTCGATGACGTCGTATAAAATTTATCGACATCGAATATCATTGCTTAAATCATGCAAAACGCTCTCAAAATTATTTTCCCGTAGATCGACAGCGTGGAAAATAAATTTTCCGACACGACCAACCCTACGTCCTCACCTCGTAATTAAATAAGTCAATTTAATTTGCGGCGGTGTTATGACTGGAGGCTGTCAAAAAAGACACCCCCTAACATACACATACCGCATTTCATTCGCTAATGTTATGCCGTGGAAAATCCATGCCAAGAAATTTCCTCTGAGGAAAATGAAACCATAACACGCCCGATGAATTATAGCCCGCTTTCGCTCTCGAAACGCACCAATTATGCTCACATAATGACTTCATGTAATGTATCCTCTTTAGGGGTTTGTTGCATACCTTCTCAAATCTCTTTCTTTTAAATTTATTTTATAAAATATATTTTGCTCATAGGTCAAATAGGACAAATTATCTATTATAACGCCATTAAACATAATCATATATGATTGGCGTATAAAGTATCTAATAATGTAAAATGGCGAAAATTATTTGTCGTATGAAAATATTTTAGTTACATACCGTGGTAAATTTAGTTTTTCATAATTGATGAAAACCGACGTCGTTTTCACGTCAATCGTTCGAAATTTGCAGGAAAATGCATTTACCGCGGCGACTTAATGGAGCCGGGAAATTGCATTAGGGAGTACCTCTGACTGAATGACCTCAAAAGCTGTGGCTTCTTCGATTAATTCTATTGCGACCGAAACGCGATTAAATAACCCTATGACACCTTCCAACCCCTTCAGTGCCATAAAGATAGATTGAATCGATACTCAATATTATATTGATATAGTCAAACGCTTTAATTTTATATTTTTTTAATTTTCAAAAATAGTTCTTAAATATCACCAATAGCGGTTGAATATTATATCTACATAATATTATGTTAAAATATAAAATAATTATATAGAGACTAATTTTATGAAATTTTTATTCATGAAGGAACTTTTTTGTGATAAAAATGAATAAAATATGAATGTGAGATTTTGTAACTTAATTATAAAAAAAGAACTTGCCCTTAGTTTTTACTGTATAAAAATTTAAATTAATGAATGTCAGGCAGATGTTATATAATACAAATATTCCAGTATTATATGATATTCAAATGTAATAAGAGTATCAAAAAAAAGGTATAAAAATATAAATGGAAAATTTTTTTCAATGTATAAGAATACAAAAAACAATAAATATAATTTTATTTTATTTTAACATAGTTCCCATAGTTAAAAATGAACAAAAGACCAATTTTCCACATCACGTAAATTAAAAACGATTAACGGATTTATATTTTAAAAATGAAAAATTGTATTTATTTTCTAATAAATTCTGTAATAACAAACATTATAAGAATGACTAATATTTTAATTTATGTATATATTATTTTCTATTTATATATTTATATACATTGAAAAAAAATATTATGTTGTAATTAATTTTTATTATAAATGCAAAATATAAAATATATATATTGTAAATTTTTATTAAACCAATTTTGTGGTATTTAAAGCGAAACCAATCTTTAAACGCTGTGATGTCATCGCTTGTTGTTTTAATGCATCAAATCGAAACGTGTTAACGATAAAATAATTAATTCCGCTACAAAAATGATTTATCTATATATAGTTTTATAAATTTACGTTTAATATGCATTGTTATTATTATTATTATTATTATTATTATATGACGTGGGAAAAACGTTGGGAAATTTTCAACATCAATTTTAATGTTCAATTATTCATTTTTTAATATTTAAAAATATAACAAGTTTCATATTAAAGTATGTTATTTATATTTATTTGATTAGTTAATACTGAAATTATTTTAAATTGTCATTAAATGTTGACTTTTGTTACGTATTTTAAAGCACAAAATCATTAAAACCGTTTTTTAAATGTATATGATATTATATATAATATATTCATTAAATCCAATCGCGTTGAATTATAAATGGTGTTGTAAAATAATTAAATAAAGCCTCTTTTGACGTATTAAATACGAAATACGCCATTTCGTTGCTTTATATTTATTATAAAATAAAAGACTGGCAATAAGGTTGAATTTTTATAATAATATAATTTCTTTTGCATTTTGATATTTATACAAAATACGTGTATAATATTTTTTTAAAACAAGTGTCTATTGAATAAAATGTGGGAATTCTCCTTTTATTTGTATATTTAAATTAAATTCTTTAATGAATAGCGTGGATGTAATGATTTAAATAAATATTTATAAATTCATTAGTTAATTTTTATTATATATATATATATATATATATATATATATATATATATATATATATATATATATATATGTATATATATTAATAAATTTAAGTACGAAAAACAAAGAAAAGCCTATGAAAATATTTTATAATCCATAAAATGTCTTTTTAAAGTAAGTTCAAGAACATAGATTATATTAAAAATTTAGAAATGGAAATTAATATTAGTTTTGAATCAAGCGTAAATAATGTTTTTTTTTTTCATATACATACGTGTGTTCTGACAAAATGTGTATTATAATATGTCCTTTTGATATATTTTAATAATTAATGTGTTTGAATTTGAAATACGGCGATGAAAATTAAAGCTAAATTATTATTGACGTTATATATTACAGGCTTGTAAGGTAAATCTTATTAAAATTGGCAGCACACAAATTCCCAATCGATATACATCAATTATATATAAAGCAGTTGTTCTCAAATTGAGCATGGTGAAATTTTCCAAAGCTGATTCGAATATTTATATTTAGAATGTGACCTAAATTAAAATTTGATTTAAAATAACGATTGAAAATTCTGAATAATGAAATAAGCAAAATATATTAAATTTTAATATATTATTAAACAAAAAATAATATTATATATAATACAATATAAATGAATGATAATAATATATCATAGAAAATTATATAAATATATTCTAATTTTAATCGAAAAAAAAATCTTAAATAAAGATAACATCATTACCGTTCATTAAAAAAAAATCATTATAAAATAGATAACCCGCGATCGATTATAGATTAAAAAGCACTGTCTGCGTACATGATAAAGTTAATAATTTATCAGATATAACGTGTGTATGATTAATTCGGTAAATCGGTGTCGTATGAAATATGTGCTTTCAATTTGACATTGGTAAAACATTGTTTAAACTCTTGAGCCGTCGAGACGCGAACGATTACGCAAGTAATTAATTATGTAAAGTCGCAGGTAAAAGGTTAAACTCTGTCGGTTATACCGCGTGACGTCGTTAAATATATATATATATATATATATATATATATATATATATATATATCATTAGAAGTATACAATTTTTATATTATATATCAGATTTTACCGAAAGGAAATGAAAATATTAAAAAGAAGTCACTTTAAAAATAAAACAAATGATAAATAATAAGTCCTAATTAATTGAAATGATGTTTATAGAAAAAAATATTAATATTTAAAATCGTATGAATATTGTTTTGTTGAGTTAATATCGTATAAGCAAAAAGTATAGTATATAGCGTTTATAACCGTATCTTAAAAGGTTAGCTGTCAAAATATAATAGAAGGAAAGAAAAGTAGAATTTGATTGCAAATACTGAAATATTTTACATGAAATCATATAAATATATTGTAAAGATCTATAATATATTTATAGTAGTAAAGATTATTTACGATTAAAAATACGTCTCCATCACCCATCGACGCTAGCATTTTATATATACAATATAATCAAAGGTTATGTCCATTTTTTTAAAAATATTTTTTTAAAAATAAAAATCGTATTTTAGATAAAATATTTAACCGTGTTCAAATCATGGTTACCCTAGCTGGAAGATTAACACCCTCTTTGTCGGTAGTGCCTGTTGGCTTCTGTTTAATGTCACTTTGGATAGGATCTATCGAACTGCGAGAGCTGGATTATGGTCCTTAACATCACCTAAGGCACCAAGCACTGTCATGTTATATTTCTGCTCTAATGTGTTTCGGTTTATGTTCATCGTTTTAATTATTATTTTTTTCATTACTAAATATATTTTATTAATTTGTTTATTTTCATCGCGATTAATAATAATTTTTATTACATTTTTTCCAATTACAAAATATAAAATATAATCTAAAAATTATTTATAATAAAAATCTTCACTCACAAAATTCTCACATAGTTTCAAAAATAAAATAACTTGTATTTCTTAATCAACAAAAAAAAATATTATAGACTTTTTTATTTAAAAAATAAATTTTAATTAATTAAAATTGATAAAAACAATCTGGTCGAATTTTAAGCAATTAGATTAAATGTCTCATCCCTAAATTACTTCCCTTGTGAATTGTTTTTCTAAGACAATAATTCCAATCGTTGTAATTTTAATTACAGCGATTCTTTTTAGAATTAAAACACTCTACAAATTGATGAATTTTTTTATTGTTGAGTTATTTCACACACACACACACATATATATATATATATATATATATATATATATATAGATTTTTTTTAATATTAATTAAATAAAATCACGAATAAAACGTTTATATATGGAAAAACAAATATCAAGTTATATTCAGTTTAACAAGTACGATTGTTATTTATATAATAGATATTTTTTAATTCATAAAAATTCAATGCGGTAATTGTCTTTTTCAAAAACAAACACGACCGAAGCTTTGCCCGTTTTAAATCGACCATTTTTATCGACAAAACACTTTCTGGAAACGATAATAAAAAAAAAACAAACACGTAATTGAATAAAATAAATATTTACGGTGTGAACCGTTAGTCGAAACGGAACGGTTAAAAGAAAAAAAAAACAGAAAGATTAGATTATCGAGTACTGGTTAATTATTTCCTGCAAAATTTACAGAAATCCATGGTATCGATTTTACACAAATAGAACGTATCGAGTTTCTTACAGAGAGGCAACGAACGTCTTCTTTGGAAACGTTTTCTGTAAATAAACATTGCTTTTGTGTGCTTTCTGTTCTGAATTGTTTTTTTTTCCTCGTAAAGTGTTCGATTTCGTCTCGAATTGTATAAAACAACTGAAATGATATATTATTGCTCTACACACATTCATTTATATAAATATATACATAAACGCATATATATATATATATATATATATATATATATATATATATATATATATATATATATATATTTCTAATAATATATTATACATTTATGTTTTAAGCAGGAAGAAAGTCGTTAAATATCTTATTTTGAGACAACCGAGTTTTGGTTATTCGTTCTAAAAATTATGTTTTATAGTATCGTATATATTAATGTGTTCAAGTGATGTTTAATATCATTTTCCTGTTTTCAAAAATTTTTAAATAAATTTTATTTTATATTTAATTAATTATTTGTGAAAACAAAAAAAATATATATAATATATTATTATATAAATTCATAATTTTATATGCGAATAAAGATAACGTATAATCATTCATTGAATAAAATCAATATTGTTTTGAAACATTAAAAGGGAAAATCACATCATAACAATTGAATTGTTCGTCATTCATACATAGTCCGATAATATTGCACAATAAGAATGATCACACTTGGTAATATCGGATCCGATTCCGATTTATCCAATGTTCCGATCTGACGATTCCCTTTGAGATAATGGCCGTCTGTGAATTTTCCCGGGAAAACAATGATTTTTCCGGATCAAACCCGGCGTGTCTTTGATGCCTAATGACGTGTTAAACGCGTCGCGATTAACGCATCGTTCCGAAAACGGATCCGTGATCTATATTAATCACGGATTTTGTATAACCAGACTTAATATAAAAACAAGTCTTTAATCTATTTTTTCATTATGATACTATCCATAAAAAATTTATTAATTGTACTCATTAGTGAATGAATTGACTTGTATATAATTTTATAAATGTGTATATTGATTTATTTGAATATTTGCATAATGAAAAATATGTTGGCTTATTAATAACATTTTATAGCAAAACTCTAAGCTAATTTAATGTAAACATGTGTTTCAAACCGCTAAAATAAAGTGTATTTTAAACGTAAAGATTAAATACTGCGGCGGAAACTTGCATATGTTACCATTGGCTTCTCTATGTTCGATATTGGTAACGACTGCAATTTAAAATGAGCATTAATATTCATATGCCATTTACTTATAGATAGTTTAATTATACATATACTATACACCTACCATATATATATAATGCAATGAAAAAAAACTCATAAAAATTTTGTTAAATTTCTGAACCATTTTCTATAGAAAATAATCTCTTTTTTTAATATATAAGTTTTTAATTTTGATTTTTTTATATTATAAATAAATAAATCAAGTTTCTTTTATATGTTAAAAATAAATCCTACTTCATTATTTTTAATTTATATATATAATTTCGATTATTTAATAAAAATTGCTAAGTCATACACAAAAAAACCAATATCAGATTTAAAATACTCCGATTTCAATGCGTTCATTTTTTTGTTTAATTTGATTCAGCACTACTATATTTTTTATAAAATTACAGTTATACTATTTCTATTACTTAAAATATAATTCTATATATATATATATATATATATATATATATATATATATATATATATATATATATATTCAGTCTACTTTTGAATTAAAATATATATAATATTTAATAAATTTTATTAAGATATTAAATGTAGAATATAAAATATTACAGATAGAGAACGTTTTTTTTCGTGTTTTCACACAAAATCTGATAGTTTTCCTCGTTCGAAGACGACGCGACGATTCGATTGTTGATTTTTTTTTGCCGCTTCGTAAATTACAAAGCGCGAATACGGAGACTACGGGGAGGGGGATGAAACGGCGAATGGGGAAGGCGCCGTGGGCAGGGGTGGAATTTTGCGAAAATTGTGTACAATCATCCCGCTACGGGAAAATATTGCGTATTTTCGGAGTATTAAAATCTTATCAGATCCCGAGGGCGCAATAGTGGAAAAAGGCGAAAAGTTGAATAAATAAGACGCTCAAGCGAAAAAAGAAGAAAAAAAACGATGAAGAAGAAGAAGACGAAGAAGAACAGCGGCAACAACAACAACAACAACAGCGGAACCAGGGAACAAGAACGAGCACAACGAGGAGAAAAAAAAAGAAAGATAGAAAAAAAAAGAAGGCTTCGCTACTTTTCGTAGCGACGTTTATAAAGCAGCGATTTTCAACCGATGTCTCGTGATTTTCTTTAGTATTGTTCCGCGACTTTTAAGTAGAACGTAGTTTTTATTACACACACACTTTCATTTGACTTACACTGTTTGTTGGTTTGTCGGAGTGGATTCTTTTAATTGGTTTTTTGAATGGTCCCAATATGCAATTGAGTTGAAAATTTATATACTTGCTCACTATTAATGACAATACACGAATCGATTAATAGATTGATCAATTAATGGTAATTAATTAGTTAGTTAATAGTATAAAATATATTCTTATATAAACCGATATTACATTAAAATTTGATTGTTATATTATAATAGTATTATTAGTTAATACATTGAGTTTATTAAAAATTATTAATATTTATAACAAAATAAATTATTAATTTATCATATTTTATATAATGAATAAACTTAAATAACGGATTATGTAAATCGATGATATTACAAACTTTTCAGTATTAAAGGCCTATTAAAAGAACTATTTTATTAAATTGAGTTCAAAATTTTCAATATTAATATGTTTCTCAATGATTACAAATTTATAAATTTTTGATTTATTTTTTATCAATCTTACAAATTTCAGATATTATTCATATGCAAATAATTAATTAAATTCTTTTTTTTTATCAACTCACAATGAAGCGTATTATGATTTTTTTATAAAGTCAAATGATTTTTTACATATCGATATACGTGTATAATTACAATAAAAGGTCCACAATCGCTGTTATAAGGCTCTAGATGGAGTTCATCTCTTTAGTTTTAATGTTTTATTTGGGAACTAAGTTCGGTGCCGGGAGCGTCCAGAACGAAATTCGCGGTATTTATTATTCCGCAAGGAGATTCTGTTCTAACCGAACGTTTTCCACTTTCTTTTGCTTATTTTTTTCGGTTTTTTTTCTTTTCATTTTTTTTACGGATATAAAACGACAAAGTGTTTCCGAAACAATATAAAAAAAATCGCCATATAATCACCGTTAGATACGAAAAAATTGATTTTTATTATATGCAGATCGGGAACAATATTTTATCATTAATGGAACTGATTCGATTCGTATTGATGTGATAATTTTAAAAATAAAAAAAGGTAATATCTCAACAAACCATTTATTTTTGCTATTAATAATTATAAATTAATAATGCTTTGTGAATGTAATTTTAAAGCAAATCATTATCACAAATAGAAATATCGGATTATTCCGAGAAATTTTAATTTAGAAGTATTAAACGAGAAATATAGCGTATTTTCCTTTGTAGAACGTGATTTAAAATAATTTCATCAGAATCAATGTTTTCAAAGTGAAAATTCGCGGAATTGATATTAATTTACATTATATCATTCGTGTGCATTAAATAAAATAAGTACGTTTTCATATTTACGACGGCGAACAATGAAAACACATATAAAAATGAAATATCGAAACGTAATTATAGATATAAATAATAAAGACGCGTATATCGAGTGTGTAATAAATTTCATCAGCCATGAAAAGCCATGTAGAAAAGAAACGAATGCAACCTTGAATTTTAATAACGTAATAAATTTAACAAATAACGTCTGTCTATATTGCCGTCTATTAAATTTTACATCACCGTCTTGTTTAACAAGCGTTTCGTTCTTTCATCTAGATTTCAGCGGAAAACGACCGCTAAAATATACATAAACTTCAAAATTAGATTTTTCCCGTGAAAAACTTTCAATCAAATTATATCAACAGCAATTAATAATATCGGAAAGTAAATTTATTCATATAACTTTTCGAAGATATTGGCCGTTGTTGAAAATTCAATTTTTATTTTAATTAATTATTTTGAATGAAATGCATATTCAGGCGTATTTTAAACATATAACTTAATTTTTAATGTTTCAAAATATCAATAATAAAAATTTTTAATCTGTGAAATCTTCAAAATGTATCTAATAAAATTTTAAATATAAAAATAAATCAACGTACTATAAGTAATTCCTCGCTACTTCGCGGTTCGTTTATCGCGATCTCGCTATTTTGTAGGTTTTTAAAAAAATATATTCATAAGAAATATAATATATTTTCACCGTTTTACGTGTTTTTAATGAATAACTATAATAAAATTTTAAAATGTTTTCAGTATATATATTTACATTTAAGAATGTGTGTTTTAAAAGAGAGAGATTCAGTACATGTAGAGAAAACTGTGGGAAATAAATGTATGTGGAGAATTTATAAAGACTTAAGAAGTGTATAACTACTAAAATAATAAAAAAAAATATAGTACTATATAGTCCCTACTTCGCGGACTGAAACATATCATCCGCGATATGCGAGGGATTACTGCATATTTATGTGTATATACATATATCATAATTCTTCGAAGTTTTTAAAATTTAAATTTGAATATAAATATTGATAATGATGATTTAACCGATATTAATGGCATAGTGATGTTAAATTTTTAGTTTGTTTATTATTAAATCACACAAAGAGAATGTATAAATTATTGAACGCTATAACACTTTCATCAACGATTTCAATAAATATATATTATACAAAAATATTTATTTAATTAGACATGCGTTTTAAATTTCGAGTCATAATAATGAAAAAAAAAATTTTTTTTTTAACAAATATTTTTAAATTTTTATTTAATCAATATTAAAGTTTTCTTGTGAATATTTGAATATTTTCTGATTATTTTTCGTATTAGAAATCACATGTCATTTTCGCGGTTGTAAAACATTCGGTTGCATTGTGAATGAATTTACTGCAAATTGCTGTAGCGCGGTCAGTTTCCCAAACGGCCATTATCTCCCCGCCCTGTGAATTATTGGTGATCCCGTGTCGCCAATGTGCGCGAACGACCCTCGTTTATTCGTTTTTTTTTTTATTTCATTTTTTGAAAATGCTCTTTTAAACCGTTTTTTCTTTATTATTAATGCTCAATGAGTCGTGCGTAAAAAAAAAGTTGGAAAATTGGATTAATTTTATACCACGTTACGCTAACGGTTTAGAATAGAAAATTTTTGAAATAATTTTCAAATCAAATAAATATCTTAAATTATAATTTAATAAAATATTATATGATATTTTATTTATTTATTTTTTTTTTTTATATAGAATTCATTACGAATATTCCGTCATATAATAAAATGATGAGAATCTTGGTACCGCATGAAGTAGACATCTGGATTAGATTGAGAAGGCGCCCCATCGCAATATTTTCGGAAAAATATTACGACGAGGACCCTTTTCCGGGAAGGCTTCTCGTCGAGATATTGTCGACGGGACGCGACCTTAGCCTTATTTATTAATTGCTTCCGCGTGTTTTCATCGTCGGTCGTGTTGTATTATATTTTCCGGGATTTTGCAAATTTGTTATCCTCGAGAGGATTCTGCAAAGGTCCCGGATGATTGATTAACACTTCCCGGTCCGAGAAAATCATCGTAGGAATAGGCGATTCCCAAATGGTATGACATAATTATTTTAGTATAATATCATTCGGTATTTTTTTTTATTAAATTAATAATATACGAAATAAATATATATTTATATGCTCATACTAATTTTTAAATATTTTACTCTTTAACCCTTTGCGCTCACATTATGAGTAGGATTCGCGATTATGGTTGATATAGTTTATCAGCGTACCTGACTCATATTTCGGAATTATATCTGCATAAATTTACAATTATAATGTACCAGAATGATAGGTAAGTTTTATAAACAATGTCTAATTAAAAATCAAAATTTAAACGCATAATTTACGATATGTTGCAACTACCTAAATTAGTTTGTAATTATTTTTGGGTCAAATTAGTGATTTATAAGTGGATGATTATGTGATAAGAATTATTACAGAGTTGTGTTTTTATGTAATATAATATATTATAGTTCAAAATATTTTTTATAATATTTATAGAGATCAATAAATATGCAAACAGAAAAATAAGATATATTAGTATGGAACATTCAAGATTAATTTCAAACACTTTTACACATAATGCATATAATAAAAATTGATTATTTTTTTGATACTATAGATTGTTAAACAAACTCCAAAAATTTCATACGATTTTTGAAGAAAATAGAAAACATTTTAATCTGACTGAACGGTGATATATCGCTTAATTCATTACGAGCGCAAAGTGTTAATACCATCATATATATATATATAAAGAAGATTTTGATGTATTATAAAAAGATTAGAAACGAATTAATTACAATGTCGAAGTGATAAAACAAACGACGGTGTTCTCGTAATACGATCATTACTGTTGTAAGTAAAAGGGGTGGTCGGTTTGAACCATTTTCATTGAGTACGTCTAGGAGACACCGCACGAACAGTTAAGCGTTCGAGTTTCCCCACACTTGAGATATATACGTAGGGCGGCTGAGTGGATTCGAAACCTTCCACGGCATAATTTAACCCGTTAATGAATTCACTGAGTGGGTTTTCGAAATGGATGCATCGCAGTTTTCCACGAGGCAGACATAACCGAAAACGTGTATAAATTCTACAATAGGGAAATGCCGCAACTGTTAATACAATGTGTGCGAAAAATTAATTTTAATTTTTTTTTTGTTTTCGTCTAAAATAATCGTATACATATATATAATATAGTGTCGTAAATATTAATTTTATATATAAATATGTCGAATCATTATTTATATTTGTATGAAAAATTATAATTCTAATTGTTCTTTTATATATAGGTTTTTAAATTATGAATGGATAAATTAAATATATTTCCAATATCAGTACGTAGTATATTAATGACTCTTGAAGATCTTTAAAATATCTATCCAAACTAAAAATTTTAAAACGCATCTAAAATTGACTACACTTGTTTTATTTCATAAGAGTAATGCAAAAAAGTCAATATAAAATTTTAAAAATATTTTCACGTTATATATTATAAAATATAAATATATATTATTTAAATATAAAATATATTTTGATGTGAACAGTTGGATTTTCTTCTTTCGCCCCTTTCTGTGCAATGCGGTGGCGGTTCGACTAGAAATTCATCGAAAGCAAAGATCGTTCGACGATATATATAAAACAATTTTTCCGTGTTTAGCTGTCGGCGAAAATTGCTAACAAGGAAACGCTGTCACTTCCGCGGGAAATATTAACAGCTTGTTGCTTGGAAAATCGCCTCGAGCTTTTCACCGCAACGCAACTATTTCGCGTCGAAAACAGGCGACGGAATAGTTTTGGTTATTAATGCCTATTTCTGCTCATGCATATGTTATTAATATAAACATAATATTATTTTTTTTTTAATTTAATAGTAATCTGTGAAGGCGTTGATGTATGAAAATTTCATTTATTTTTCAAAAATTATAGTTTTATTATTATTAATTTACTCTGAGTAAATCGTAAGATTAAATTCATGAAAAGTTTCTTGAACTTAACCTAAAACAACTTTGAAATTAATATTATTAAAAACAATCTCATATTCCATAAAATAATGAAATTAAATTAAAATCTTTCAATGATCTAAAATTTTACCTATAATTTGAATTATTCCGTTGGTCAAAAAAATATTCTTCAACTAGTTAAATATTGATGAAAATATACAGAAAAATCCGATATAATTATTCCCGTTTTATATATATGTATAAAACATTCTTGACATATATTTTTCATAAAAATTTCATTCACGTCACATTTTCTTCCCCGTTATATATAATTTTACAAACGTACGTTTGTCGCTTAATATCGTTAAATAATTAATGAATCGAAATGAAATTGTTCATTAAATGCGGATTAAAAATTTAAACGTGGAAGCGATGTAAAAGAAAAAAATATATAACCGCTTTCTCGTTTAAAAATTGCTGCAAAGTAATTATAAGGTAATAAAAACGGACAGTTAAAAATAAGAAAAGTTTTATTTTTACGATATCGTTATATAATATTAAAAACGTGACCGCGCATAGAAGTTTTTAATCGTCGAAAAAAATTACGAAAATATTTATTTTTATTTACTTCAAAAAACATAATTTTATTTACCGCATAAAAATATATACTTGACTATATGATGTTTATATAGGAATATTTTTTCTTTATATATTTTTTTGTATATAAAATTGTATAATGTTTTAATATGAACTGTGGATTTGAAATGAATCGAAATGTTTATATAAAATAGATTTTTGCTTTATAAAGTACAATGCTTTGGAAAATAAATAATTTTACAGTTAATATAAGAAAAATATCTCGCATTGAACGGGTTAAGACGTTTGGGAAAAGGAAACAACCGGTGCAGGCGGACTGCGAGATCAAACAATTTGCGCACGTGAATTACACACACACACACACACACACACATACAAAATTCTCAACAGTGTCAACACAATGTGCAACACTGCGCTGGTATTTTAAACGATGCATTTTTAATTTGGCACCCGTTTCGTGTTCGCGTCTTTATTATGTTTTCGAGTTTGCCAGGACCAAACACTTTAAGCTTGCACTCGACAGACGCCGTCGGCAAGACGAACTAATTCACTCCAAAGTAAACAGCCTCGCACGACTGGCACAACACGACCAAATTAGTCACACTTCTCACAAATACCGAACCCAAAGGGTACAAGTGCTCCGATCTTAATTATTCTACGATAAATAAAGCGTACGACGGTCGAAATCTGTGTGAGCGGGCGGCGCAATCTCGATAACCGCTAACTTGCACTACATTAAATCTACAATAAAAACATATTTGCATCATATATGATTCTAATTGATATATTTATAATATATCGAATAATTGTAATAGAATCGATTTCAAAATTATTTCAACCATAAATATCAATTTAAATACGAATAACAATTTCATATATTTAATTCATTGCATTTTATCGAAAGAATAAATTTTTCAAAGAGAAATATATATACGTTTTCGTTCTTTTTTAACTTGAAATCTTATTGAAAAATTTGTATGCTTTACACAACTATTGTGTATATTTAAATTTATGGTTTAATATTTCGATACCTCTTTGTGCCTTTGAGTGCGCATATCGAACGAGTCAGAAAGCCGCTGTAAAAATAATGATATCGAAAATTGAAAAAGGAAAAAAGTTGACGTAAGAAAAAGGACGAAATGTTTATTTTCATAATCGAAAATAAGTTAATAATAATGATACGGATTTCATTCGTGAAAATTCGAAACGCAATTTGCATATGTCGCGCATTGTAACTTTTGTCTGAGATGTGCTCCCAAAAAAAATATATGTAAAAATGGCGAAATGCAATCGATTTTTGAAGGCACTTAAATGAATTTTGTTTTACGAGAAAAATAATATATATATATATATATATATATATATATATATATATATATATATATATATATATATATATATATATATATAAAGTGTTGTATATCAGAGTAAATAAAGCAGAAGTTCTCTTTGAGATTTCGAAAAATATTTACACAATTATCGAACGAAAAAGAAACGCGATACGTTCCAGTCGTTTCGGTGGAGTCGACGTCAACGTTTATGCTTTTAAATTGTATCGTTCTCGTTTATCTTTCTTTTTTTTATTATTCTTGTTCGGATTTTAAATGGAATATTACTAAATGTGAAAGGAAAGATTTTTCTTATATATATATATATATATATATATATATATATATATATATATATATATATATATATATATTTTTTTTTTTTTTTTCATTTCGTACTTTGAATAAGGAATTTCTATTCTTTTTTTATTGTATCTATTTAATATATAATATATCATCAAAGAACTGTTAATAATTATTTATTAATTTTTTTCTAAAAAATTCTTTTATATATTTTTAATTTCGTAATTTAATTGTCAAAATTGACTTTTTTCAATTTTAATTCTGCTTTTCATGTACGAATCGCTGAATTATTTTTTTGTTTTAATTTTAGATCTCATTTTGAAATTTCATATTATAAAATAATTATACGAACATCACATTTTTTCATATACTTAAAAGCAGTAATCATCATATATTAGCTAAGCTAGATTAAATATTTAGAAGTAATACAATAACACAATTTGCATTCGAGAGAATAGTTATTGACTAATAATTCGATTTAAAAAATTAAAAATATTTATACAAAAAAAAACGTATTATAATTAAAAATAAAATAATAATAAATATATTACTATGATTTGAATTAAATTTTATAAGATGAAAAAAAATAGTTAGCGATAATATAATAAAATATTTTATTAATTTAAACGACAATTTCGTGCAAACAAATCTTTCCGCATATAATTGTTACGAGATGAAACTTTGAAACTTTTCAGTTGTACTTTAAAAAAGAACTAACAAAAAATTCGTTGAAACACACACACACACACACACACATATAGCAGCAAAGAAAAAATAGTAAAAATAATACAATTTTCCCGTGGATATAGAGACATATGAAAAATTGTGAGGGATTTTTCGACGTAGACAAGCACGTACGAGTTTATGGCGAGTACGTGAGACGACCGGTATGAGGTAAAATAAAATAAAAATAATATACCAAAAAAAAAAAATGTACATACCAAGCGTATGTGTGTATGAGTTTGTGTTTCATATGCATTATTATATAATGTAATATATTATTCGTAATATCGGTATGACGTTCGTAAAATTTTAATAGGGTTAGCGCAAATGCGAGGATTTTATGTCATTATGCGGTCAACGATGCGGCAAATTTTCCTCGTTAGCTCAGCCCTTAAAGTGAACGATAGCAATTCATCAATTATCGAGTGCAAAGCCTATGTCAATACACGTGGAGCTCATTAAAAGCATTTGTGCATACTTATTTCATAATTATGCCTGATGCTCGTTTTGCTTTATCTATAGAGAATATAATAAGATACAAAAAACATTGTTCTTCTCTGTTAATTGATCCTTTCTAAAAATTAATTTTATTTCAATAAATTATTTATATTTGAGAGACTTAAATACCTCATACAATTTCAAGAATTTATTTAGATTAGATAGTTTTTCTATAGTTATATAAAAAATATTTTCCATTCATTGAATTTACTCTTCAATATTATTTATTAAATCCTAAAGACTTTGAAGTGAATTTTAATAAAATCAACTTGTGATATATAATATAAATTTATGTATTTGAGATTCGTTCTAAAATACGTTTTTAAAGCAAAAATGTTTTTTTGCTGTATAATAAAATAATATTTTATTATTTGGTTTAGTATATTAATAACTTTTGAGAATAAAATATATTGATTTAATATATATTTCAATTTTTCAAAATATTTATATATAAAAAGAATCTATCGTCATTACGTTTTGTGAATATTTTTCACAATTTCACATTTTTTTTATATATTTCGTACACAGATCGAAAACAAGTACGTACAAAAACACAAAAGTAAAATATGTATATATAAAAAAAAACACGAAAACGAATTCGTTAACAGGATTCGAACCGTAAAATTGGGTGAGAGTTCAATACGCAAATTGTTCAGCGATCTTCGAGCACCTATAATTGTTATACTTTGCTCGCGCAATCGGAAACTTTTCGACGACGATTCGGCAAAAAAGAAAAGTTCTAGGAAAATTCACGATAGAATTTATGAAATTCTATAAAAAATGTTATTCTTCAAAAAATATATTGAAACTCAAAAATATATATATTTTTAATTTAGATTTCATGAATATTATATACAATTATTTAAAAAATTCTTAAAGCTAAAAACACAATTTAAAACTTTTTTTGACATCATTTTTGACTATATTTACAATATATATGCATTGCATTATAATGTGCAATTCTAACTATTGACCATTCACTAAAAAGTATGACGCTACTCATTATTTTTTTTCTCCACGATCCATCCTTTAATTTTACTATGCAATAGATTTTCTCGAGTATTAATTATCCTTTCAATTCAGTCATTATTCAAGTTTCAATGTCATAGATGACAAAAAACGTGTGAGCGTTATATAAATGCGCACTTTCATTAACACATGTCATTTTTTACTTCTCTTTTTATTTTATATTGCAACCAGTCTTGTTGTTACTAGTTTTATTGTTACATTACAAGAATTTATATAATAGATTTCTTTAAATCTACAAAACAAAAATTAAATTTTCGCGGAAAATTGTCGTAAAATTCATGAAGATGAAAATATTTCCTCTTTCTACAAGTATACGAAAGTAACACTCATAGAAAAAAAATACTCTTGTTTCGAGTGCGTATATTGAGAAAAAAATCGATATCGCGAACATTTTCATTCTTCTGAAGCGCCTACGGCGAGCTTTTAGGCTCAGAGCTTTCTCGGATGTTTTGTACTTTTAGTCATTTTCGATTTTTTTCCCTCCAACACGCTTAAGCTATTTGTCGATGGGAGCATTAACAGCCTATAACACGCGGCGTAAGCGTATAGTAAGTAAAATGTCACAGCTTTAAATGTCAAAATATGGACAAAAAATGACGATATACTACTACCCCTTTTTATATTCTATATCAGTGGTTTTCAACCTAAGACACGTACATCCAGAGAAAGTATGAACTCTTCAATATATATATATATATATATATATATATATATATATATATATATATATATATATATATCATAGTTTTCCATACAATATGTAGAATTTAATTTTCAAAAATACATTAAAATAACGCTCTATATAAGAATTATCAACTTTATGATTAATTTCATTATATATTTTATCAAATAAATCGATATGTGGTAAATAACGGTAACGTGTGACTTTCGATACATATATATATTGTATTATATATGCATGTCAAGAAAAATCGTTCCAAAATAAACTCAAAAATACCAATATATTAGATGTATAAAAGCGGGTGTTTTTTTTTTTCTAGCTTTTAATAAGTAATAATAACATCGCGCATTTAAACGGTACATTTTTCAATTACGTCATTCTCGTTCGACTTTGTAAGTAAAAAAAAGTAATTTCTACGGCATTTTCTTCTGTCTTCTTCGATATTAAAGATTTTTTACGTTCCTCCGGTTTTTTTTTATTATTCGTTTTGATTGACGTAAAACTGACAGCTTCATCCATATTTTGCACAGGGCAGCAAAAAAATGAAATAATACAATATATATATATATATATATATATATATAAATCGGTAACAACGATGAAGTAAATATACTTTTTTTTCGCAGTCGATATTATACGACGGCGTATAAATAACGCCGAAGATTTTCTTAGATGTAAGCCTCTGAAAAAAATTTTAATTTCATTGTTTCGATAAAGAAATATTATTACGGCGTCTGTTCCGAGTGAAAAATAATGTTTTTATTTTTTTTTCAAGAAAAACGCTTCCTGGTTTTTATATCTGTATGTATATAATAAAACAGCAAATATAACGTATATATTATTTATGCAATAAATTATTTATATAAATATATCATATATATCACGTGTTTTCATATGAATAAAAGTATTATAGTTTATGAATAATTTATTATTAAAAAGATGAAAATATGTATGTCATTAATGTTTTATATAATATATTATATTTTTTATTGAATAAAGATGTATTATTAATATAAATATATATTCATTTTAACTACGTTCTATATCAATATGAATTGTAAAATTAATATATAACAATTCAATATAATTCTATATTAGAAATAATTGAATAAAAACAAAGTAGAAAATTTTTCAGATCGCTTCTAATATAAAGACGCGTATTTTACTCGAGATTTTTTTTTTGTTACAAAAAAATATATTGTGGAAAAGAGTCGCATCCAAAAAGAAAAGCGTCGTTTTCAATTGCGAAAAACTCAACTGAGTTTTCGCCATGACAGATATCAGTTTCGAGGAAATTGTTATTCGACGCCCGACACTATCGAGGAAAAGGCGGAAAAAGGAAAACGTTTCGAGATTTTCGTTTGTATGGAAAACTTCTTCGCGACGATGCACTATGAAAACTGGAATATTTTCTTCGCTACATTTTTAACTCGAGCATATTATATGTATATGTTGAAAGCTCAATAAATATAAATACATTAAATTTAATATTAATATTTGATAATCAGTTTAATCAAATATACGCATAAATATATATGTTTATTTCAAATATATTCATATCAACAGTTTGTATAATTGAAAATTTTTCATTTAAAATAATAATAATTTGCTTTAATGTATTACAAAATGTTGTAATTTAAATTATTATATAAGAGTTTAATTTAAGATTAAAATTTCAAAACGTGCATATTTCATTTTTTTAGTCGTTATCTCGCAGTTTATCGATTCCTGGAAATAAGTTAATGCGTTGCTTAAAAGATATACGTATCGATTTCATTTTAATGTTAAACATGAAATAAATACGTCACGTTTTAAACAATTTCACAAATTTATTATTCTGATGTTGGGTATATATTTAAAAAAAAAAAAACTTCAATTTAATGATATGATTCGTATGGAAAATTTCCGATTGCGAGCTTTTACCAATATGAAATTCCCTACACTATATCATTAGATCGTTCGTTTCACGTGCACTAAACATCCTCATTTCAATCTAAATGATTTACGACATTTTAGATTGACGCAGGTTGTTATTGTCGTTTTTCGTGCAATTTATATAAGCCTTATGAAATTTTTTGATATTCGTTTTTTTTTTTTATTTCCTACGTACAATAAATATGCATATGTATAGAAAGTTCCGACGTGCATTTTCTGTGTAATGTCGCGTGATTTGTACCTTCTGCATTTATTTCGCTTCGCTAGTACGTCGTTTCTAGAGATTCTGAAACGACACTCGCATATTATTTCTTCATAGTTTATGACACACAAAAAGTATAGTAAACTAGAGGAGAAGCCTGCGCGACGGTAAGAAATAAAATATTGCATAAACTTTCATCTTGTTTGCACTATCGTCGAGAAAATTGATGGTGCTCCTTCTTACAAAGTATGACGTGAAACGGTTAACTTGCATTTATATTATGTTTCTTGCATATGTAATTGTTACAAATATTTTATAACTAGATCTGTAGTGGAAAATGTACTTTAATTACTATTGTCAATATTAAAATAAAAAATAATTAAATTTAAAAATGTCTTCTTTAAACTAAATAATATATAGAATTATACAAAAAAAATGTTATTTAAAATATGTCATATAAATATTTCATTTTTCAAAAATATTCATATTATATATAAATCTAGCAACAACTGTGAAACGAACAAAACTATTAAATAAAAGAAATTATTTCAAATTTAATTATAAGGTATACAACTTTTGATATTTGAGATAATCTACAAAAAAAATCATAATTTAATCATTGTGAAAATTAGAATTTCTATTTTTATGAGTATATAAATTTAATATAATAAAACTATAAATACGCTCGTTGAAAATCAAATACAACAACTCCTGCACACCCGAGAGAAATCGTCCAATTGTCGATTGTAATAAACGACGAAGCAGATAAGTATAAAACGAATACGGCTGCAATTAAAAACATTATTATTATGATAAATAATAGAGGAAATTTTACAAGTCGCGTGACGATGCTAATAAAGATAAATCGAACCAATCGTCCTCCACTCCCCCCCCATTTGAAAATCCTCCCTCGTTAAAACCGTTCGCCGAATGTCATCACGAATTTTCCGATTTCCCGTTTTCGACAATAGCAATTTTCCGGCATTTGGCGTTCCGCATCGTTTTCTTTTGTGCAAAATTTTGTTCGTCCGCCACCCCTCCCCGTCGATGTCCCTCCGATTTTGCCCCCCCCCCTAAAATTTCGACCGGTTTCGAAGTTAAATCGCGGTTTATTTATCTAAATTGCGGCGATAAACCGTCGTTTATGCTGCTCATGCCGTGTAAAACGATATCGACTTTATTAAAATTAGAATTAATTTCATATCGGAAAGACCGGAAAATTCGTGAAAATTAATCGTTTCGATATGCAACTCGTGCACTTTATAATTTATATATATATATATATATATATATATATATATATATATATATATATATTAATCTAAATGATAAGATATTTTTAGAGTTTTAAATATTATATATAAAATATAGCATATTTATTGCTGTAATAAAATATAAAAGATTGTCGTTTCAATCTATATGATAATTATTTTCTATTATTAGTACTCAATTTTAAAATCCTTTGTTAATACGAAGATCTTATTATAATCAAGGTCTTTATATTATTTTCAACAGTGTTAATAGATTTAATTATTGAACTACTCTAGATGTGAATATTAAATTTAATAATAGTATTTTGTACGTAATTTTCAATATTAAAATAATAAGAAAAAGTAATTTTCTGCTCATTTATTTTATATAATATTCGATTTATGAACACAACGCAAGAATTTGACAGCGGGCACTCACTGAACAAAAAACCGAAATAAAATGAAAATATTGCTCTACAAATCGAAATTTAAGGGTGAAAATATAAAGAGGCTTTTGTGGAAAATGAACAGAAGCGAGAAAACGTGGGGCACATTGATGTGGCTCTCAAACCGCGATTCGGGCGCCTTTAATTATGCCAAACGGTTAATTTTTTCAGACGGTTCGACCGACCGACGAAAACTTTTTAAAATTAATTTGAATAAATTAAACGACAATGATTTGTTTGAAACAAGAAAGCGTTTTCGTGTCGGAAAGTTTGTATTATTAATTAAGGCCTCGTTTCTTTGTTCGAGTCCACTCCGCGCGGCCGCCCCTTGAAAATATTTTATTTCGCTTCGATTGCTTCGTATTATTATTATTATTATTATATTGCGGTATTTGTTTTATTTTCTATTTCATTTTCGTTTGTTTATTTATTCATTTATTTATTTTGTATTTTTTTTTTCAAGGTGGAAGTCGGTTTTTCTTGTGAGACTTCTTTACACTTCGTCGCGAAAACGGAAGATGCCGAGAAATTCACTTGCCCAATTTTATAATCGCATTAACGTCGTTTGTTTACGAGTGGACCGTATCTTACAATCCCCTCGGTTAACTTGATTAGGATTTTCCTTTCTTTTTCATTTTCTCCGTTCTCACAGACCGAACCGCCCTTATTCGCACCGTGAATTTTTGCGCGGAATCCGTACCGGAATAATCCGTATACGAAATCTGATTACGCATAAAATAATACGAACCCCCCCCACCCCACCACCATCCGAGAATTTTCTTTTTACCCTCTGTATCCTGTCTCTTTCGTTTAATATTCCTGTTGCGTTCTACTTGGCCGCGTACGGTTTTCGTTAGTCATCGCTATATGAGGTTAAACGAAAGTAAATTGTTACGGTTAATTGTTTCTGTGCGTAACTCTGAATAATAATCGAATCCACGGTAATATCCCAATTTTGCTCCAATTTTCCAAATCAAATTATATTCAGTACGAAACCAATTCGTGAAGCGTTTGATTATTTCTCGTTTTTCTTTCTTTTTCCGATAACACTTTGACTTCGATGAGTCATCTCAAGATTACTTTCATTAGCGTATCAATTTTTGTTACGTTATATAAGTACACATGTTCGTTTAAATATTTTTATTTGGAATATTGATTTTAAATTGTACAAAAATCTAAATATTTACAGAATCTATAAAAACGAAACAAAACGATTTTATTCAAATCTGTTTATTAAATTATTTAAACTACTCCCCTCCTGCTTCAATACACTTTTTATAGTGATTCAATAGTGAATCAAATGCCTGCTCAAGTTCATTTTTCGATATTTCGGCTTTCAAATTTATTTACATTTTTATTATATTTATATAATATATTTATATAATATTATATTATTTCAAAATTTGTTTATTGGTATTTAGAATATATAAATATGATTAATTTTTAAAGTTTTATGTTAAATATATTAAAAAAATAAATTTATGTAAGAATGATGAATAATTACATTATATATATATATATATATATAGTAAAAATGTACAGCTAATTCTCTTCCGTATTTCATTTTCAATTTATATTTAATTTTTCGGTCGAAATGCGAAATATGAGGGTAAAAATGAAGAGAAAAAAATAAGATTAATATGTTCGTGATAAAGTAACGCTGTCATATTAAGTGGCGCTTTTTTTAAGAGTTTCTTTAACATTTCATCGGATAAAGAATATCGGTTGCGAGTCGCATTCAGGAAAATTGGAACGCGGAAAATTTTAATGAAAATCGGAAGTGGCTCTCGGAGCACACAATAAGTCCAGTAATACGAATTTAATAATATTCATCTATTTTTTTTCTCTTTGAAAAAAATCCTTCAATAGGAATTTACGATGTCATCGGACAAGATACACTCTCAAAACATTCACGGTATATCATATTGCATACTTAACATGAGGATCAAATTTTTATTATTTAGAAGGGTTTTTTTTAGTTATTTTTATTTTTAAACATGATCAACAATTGGAGCTGTGTTCATCTACTTTATGAAACATTTTGGTTTGCGGGCTTACAAAATTCAACTTGTCCAAGAATTTAAACCACGTAACCACTAAGCCGTTCTACATTTGGGGAATAGGTTCAAAACAAAGTTGCTGATGGAAATGGATCTGTAAATTGGTCTTCAAGATCATGCGATTTAATATCGTTAGACTATTTTTTCTAGGACTATCTAAAGTCTCTGGGCAACATATTTATCACGTAATCCTTGACATATGGTCTTAATTGTTATATATATTGATCAAAAATTGGACTTCTTGTTAAGACTTCCTTTGAAACAACCAAAATAGCCACTTCATATTCAAATAAAAATAGCACAAAATTATCTTTAGAGTGAAGTTAAATTCATGGAAAATGGCACTATTTATAGATATTTTAACACCTATATCTAGATATTTTTGATTAGGGTTCAAACAAGTGGGTAGTGCATAATAATAGTTAGATAGGGCGACTAACTAGATAGCCATTAGAGGCTTTGTATATGTACACAATGGGTAAAATTTAATAGACGTACTGTTTGAGGGCACTCGATCCGATGGCCATATCTGTGGTGCTCGTGCCGCTCGAAATGCGTAAAAGCCTTCAAGACATGTTTGGCGACCATTCATTACGCACAAGCCGAGTGCCTGTCATGTCTCCATCACGCAATGCTAAGCGACACTCGAGAGCTTCGAGCTGATGGCTCTTGCCTTACTATGAAAACTGAAAATCTTTCATCACAAAGTTACCGGACTTATTATTTATACGTATCGCACGATTCTGTCATATCAAATTAACGACGCTCTCTTATAAGTTCGTTTTTAGATGTGAGCTTAGAAATTATTTATTTAATATTTTAATTCAATTAAATATAAAAAAATGTGATTTGTCGATATTTTCATAGAATTTTTTGAAAAGATTTTCTGTTTAAAAATAAAGTATAATAAATTGAAACAAATATAATGAATGAAAAAAAAAACGTTAATAAAAAAAGGTAAAAAGATTTTTTTTATTATACAATAATTTAAAAAAATTATATTAATTTGAGATATTAAAATAAATATAAATGTAATGTTCAAGTTGATTCATAACGGAATTGAAAATTTTAAATCAACACACCATATTATTGCAACAATTTGTGAGATGTGATAATCAAACAAAACTTCAACGTGAAATTCTTTAACATAACACAAAAGTTTCTAATAATATTATGATTTTAAAGTTTCAAAAGATGAAACTTTTGAAATCGAAAGATGTCTTTGGCGTATTTTCGTTTTAAAAATTTAAGATCGTTCCGGAAACTTTTTTCACCCACCGCCCGGTAAAAATACAAACGTACACATAGACAATGCTCGATAAGGCTGTGGTCGTGTGGATATACCAAACGGAAAATCCGCCGAAAAAAAAGGAAGCCTTTTCTTCGTGTCACCTTTTGACCCATTTAACATATCAAACATATTTGCATGGCAGTAGCACGAATCCTTTTTATATTCTTCTCTTTTTCCCGTTTTTTTTTTTGTTATTTTCCTTTTTGGAAATTTTCCATTTCATTTTATGTCCGTTTGATGTAGCTTTTTGGACGTATATTCGTTTTTTATTTGGCTTATATAAAGTTCATCAAAATTCGTGGGGTGATTATAATAAAATAAAAATTCATTATTTTATTAAAGATCAAATAAATATAAATATTTAATAGAAAAAATACTTTATTTTTATTTCATTCATACTTTTTTTTCAACGTATTACATTTTTATTGCATATTAAATTTTTGCTGGTTTCTGAAAAAAACCAATGTAATGGATTATTTTCTATTACTTTATACATCGTTGAATTAGACCTATTTAATTCTGATTAATGTTTTTTTTAAACTTTACTTATTTCGGATTTAACTTCTACATGTTTTTAAATATTAAAGAATTAAGTATCCATATTTTTTTCAGTAAAAATATTATTATTATATTCCATATTTATATTTATCATATAATTGACATATATTATAAATAATCCTTTTCTAAATCAAATATATTAAAAAATAAAATGAAATAAGGAATAAATATTGAAAATATATTCATTGTCTTTTTTTCCTTGAAATATTTTTATATTTTGCATATGAAAATTTTTTTTCAAGTATAATAATAATAAAATAAATTTTCAAATTAAAAACGCCTTCGTCCCCCCCCCCCGTATTCATTCCCTATTTAGCCAACAATTTCGATCGAATTTCGAACCGAAAGCGAAAATTATTTTTGCAACTGGCTGCGAAAAAACCGCGCTTTCCCATTAACTCCATTAATTAAAGCGGCCGTACGGTGCGAGCTGCGGCGTAGAGGAAAACAGAAAAAAAAAACAACGACGAAAACAAAAAATAAAATAAAAAACGTCCCCCGAAAAAAAAACCTAAAGAAACCTCCACATTTTCGTCGTGAGAGAGGGAAGGCGAAATGGGAGGGGGTGGGGGGTTTAATCAACAATTTCGTTCGATAAACGCTTTTAATTAACCTTTACGAGACGCGATTTTATTGTTTCCGAAGTAAACACGCTTCGTCCGATACATATTCATGAGTTTGTTTGACGACGACCGAAAGTGGCAATTTTCGACCGGACCCGCTTTGTGAAGTGCCACATTTTCCACCCTCAACAATAAAACTGTGGAAAAACTGTCCAGTTAAATTCAACACATATATATATATATATATATATATATATATGTATATATGTATATATGTATATATATATGTATATATGTATATATATATGTATATGTACATGTGTGTGTGTATATATATATATATATATATATATATATATATATATATATATATATAATTATTTTTTCTAAGAAATTTGTGAAAAATCTCCGGAAAATTAATAATTTTTTAATTTTTTTTAATTTATCTCCAAAACTATAGATCACATTTAAAAAGTAAAGTTTTATTTATAATTTACGTAATTATTGTCAATTTCTTGTAAAAAGTGTAAATATACCTCTAGATTAAAAATTTTTGTTATGCTGTTTTTTTGGCAACGGTTATCATAAATCAGGTCGATTTTATGGGGAAGTTTATTGTGAATTTCGAAGGAAAGTTCTCTCTTAGAGAGTGCACTATTTTAGATCCCTTTTTACCTAGTTATATAGAATATATTTCCAAAAAAAATTAACGATATAAAAATAATAAAAAAAAAATCACCTATTTTGACTGTATTTTATAATGATATATGTCATATTGAACGCCTATATTGAACGAACAGTTTCCGAACTCAAACTCTATATTTTCTAACAAATAAACCAGTTCTGAATGAATATTGCCCATAAAATCTACCCGTTAAATCGAAATTGAGTATATTATTTATAGGTTAATTACGCTTTTATTCGTTCTTTTTATTATAAACAGTTTTACTCGATTGTAATTCATAAATAACATTCGTTTTAATTTTGACACTATTACGACAATCAATAGAATGTTACTATAACAAAAATAGTATAAAAATAATTAACATTAAATGTACTTTTTATAAAATATTTTTATAACAAAATTATTAAATATGTTTTTTTTCTATAATAAAATATGTAATATCGTTCAATCGTTTATAAATGTATATTAATATGAAATACAAAATACAATATTAAAATGTTGTGATTCCAGAATATTATATAATTTTTGTATAATGTGCAAAAAGGAAAACCTTTTCTTAATAAAAATCTCTTTGAATAAACATTTCTTCCAAAACACAACAGGTATTCAATCTGATTAGTATCATTGTGTGTATTATAAAAAGTTGCAATTTATTAATTTACATCCCTCATAATTTGAATGGATCATTTTATATACTAAAAATCTCAATTTTTTTTTGTTCCATTAATATCCTATTAAATTTAAACGATGCTAAATAAATTGTTTGCGTGAGTTTAAAAAAGAAGCCGACTAATATAAAAGTTGAACCGTTTATTGAACTAAATTTTTGCCAATTTTAACACGATCACGAAAGTTGTAAATTTTTTCTCAAAAAAAAAAAAATAAATAAATAAATAAAACCTAATTTCGATCCTCATTATACATTTTGATATAAATAATGAAACGATTATGTAGGACCGCGTGTTTCATCATATCAATCAAACACGCACATTTTATAAATTGCATTCGTCGGCTCGCAATAATAATTGCACGAAACTTCCTACATATATAATGTCCGTATTATTCTGCATACATTAAAGCAATATAATAATATAATATAATAAATATTATAATTTTCTTACAACCTATATTTTATATAAAGAGGTCAAAAGTGTAATGAAACAAGTGTTATTATTTTATAGCCTCATTTTTTATATATAAAAAAAAATATAACGTAATATTTATCATATACTGGTATACAAATAATATAGATATGATTAAATTTATATATATATATATATATATATATAATATTTTTTATTTTCTTATTAATAATATTCGTATTTCACGTATTTTATCCATATTGCACCACAACCCTTTCTTGCTTATGAAGGGAAAAGGCTTTTTTATGCGTGTACGAATTCCGTTCCGTGTAATAATAATCGATGTAGGAATTTTCATAATAACGCAACCCCGAGATATGGGTCGTTTAATAAATTAATCTTCAGATTATATTATTATTAAAGGGTGAGAAAATAGGTCAACGTATTGAATATAATTTTCGATGCAATTTCTCCGATCGCATTATGCGCTGCGAATTCATCTAAGTTCGCATTAAAAAAAAAATAATATAATCGTATAGATTCTGATGAAATTATAACGGTACGAAGTTTTATGTTAAAAGTTGAAATTTTAGTTACAATAAAATTTTATTACAGCCATTGCAATTGGGTCGAATTTTATTTATTGCTTTCGCTTGCAGGAATTTTCATTTAACTCGTAAATATCATTTATTGAACTGTTTAATTGCTTCAGAATTCTGAAAAAGAGAGGAATATTTTTTTTATTATTAAATAGTTCATATAGTAATCGGATGAAGTACGCATTTAATTATATTTATATGGAGACTAACGAATACGTATTATAAAATGTTATATATAACGATTATGTTTACATTGGAAATATTTTTTTAAAAATGTAAATAAAATCACAATTTAATAATACGTATAATTTATCTATAGAAATTGTTGAATAAAACTATTTCTCAGACCGGCGCCAGCGCACAATGGAATGCATTTAAATGAACGCATCTTATGCATTTGTTCCGTGGCACGCGTGCATTACATATACACAAACAGATTTATTCATGGAATAGCTTGGAAAAAAGTAAACTTAACTGTGCAACGTCATGAATATTCATCATGTCGACACTGGCGTGATGGAAGCGATTTCTATGTGCGATTTTGAAATCACCGCCAGACACAAAAGCAAACTGCTATATACACGAATGTCTGCATAATATATAAGAAATGTTTGAAAGCTGAAAGACATAAATGCTGAAATTAAAAAAAATATATATAACAAGAATTACAATATTAATATTACTACTATTAATAGCGATAATTGTATATTTTTAATTAAAAAAAAATAAAATAATATTTTATTATATACTAAATGCTCAATAATTAAATTGCAATATACATGAAATATCAATATATTATCAGATGTCAAAAATAGTCATTTGTATCAATATATTGTTTTTTTTTATGTACTTGTATCCGTCGTCGTCTGTTCGCTTGTATGTTTTTATATTCGATTGAATGATTACGTAATGAATAATTTAGAATATGAATGTTATTCGAATTCACCACGCAAACACGTGACCTTTCAATTTCACGTGACAGATTATCCCGTGATAATTGATCGTTGTCTATAAGTAAAATAAATGGAAAAATTTAACTTATTTGGTTATATTTATGAAATCTCTATAAATCAATATTTATTTATAGTATTATAATACTATAGACGAGTATTTATTCAGTGATGAGTATTTTTTATTGAAATATATAATAAAACTGTAATGATTCAATGAACAAATTGAAATGTTAAAATCGGTATATTAATTTTCAAACAAATTTAACGATGTTTAATTATACTGATGGGATTTAAATAATGAATTGTATTATTTGAATGAAAAATATATTTTTCAAGAATGAAAAACGTATATCAGAATCAAAATAATGGTTGAATAAATTTCAGCAATTGTTTACAGTAAAATATTATATTATATAATATATTAATAGTATGATATAGTAAGATCCGAATCCGCTATTTATACTATTAGTCAAATATGTCAACCACAAAATTGTCCTAGATATCGTCTTATCCCTTTACTTTATCCCAAAATATATGTATATAACATTATCCACGTTAGAATATATGAGAAAAGGGGGATGATATGTTTTACTATCTATTTTTAAGATAAATACCGTTTCGTGATTGAATCTAACATTCAATTTGCCGGTCTATTTGACCGGTCGAATTTCACTTTCGGCGACCTTTGGTTTTTCCGGCGGTTTTCCGCACTGTCACACCGTCAGACAAAGAAAAATCGAGAGCGAATGTCTCTCCTCAATAAAAGTGCGGATCGTCATTAATCATGTGACGCTCGGGGAAAAGAGCGACGTTCAATTTCCATAACAGGTAAAGCGCCTTTGCTCGTCGCATTTTCTTTCGACGAGAAAAACCCCTTACTCCGTTTAAGCATCTGCTCTGACGGGGGGGTGAGTTTTTCTATTTCTTTCTGCTTCTATTTTTCCTTTTTTTTTCTAGCTTTTCTATGCGGTGGAAATCGGAGTTTGAAAAGTCGGATATTAAAGTTGAAATCTATTGCGATCCATCAAATGCGATATTTTCATATAAAAAAAATGACTCGAAAACAGCACATAATTTAGATGTGTTTTATATATATATACATATATAATATTTTTTAAGCATAATATAAAATAATATATTTATGATGTAGAGAATGAAAATACATGTAATATTGTATCAATAGTATTTTCATTTTTTTTCTATTAGCAAGTCAATATCGATTTAATATTACAAAAATATACTGATAATAAATAATCATAAAGCGATATAAATAATTCAATATTTACGGTTCATTATTCGTTATTTATGTACTAACATCAGACGAAAATATATAAACGTACTCAAAGAAAACTAAATTACATACATATATATGTATATATGAAAAAAAAACGAACATTAATCAGAAATTGATCCGATAAACGAAATTATTATTAGTGGCATTCAACGGGAATTAATTATAATGACGCAGAAATCAAACCGACGTTTTTCCCTTCGTCTAATAGATTTTTTCCGGTTTCATCGTTCGATAAAAAGTAATTCCGTCTCGGCGAAAAATCGTCCGTGACGGTTTTCCGCCGTTTTTCCTCAATTTTTTTCTCATCTCCCAGTTTCGCCCGTCGCCGTTTCCCATTCTCTGTCCCGCTCTTGGGGGGATTTTTCGTCTCGCTCTATCTTATTGCGTTTTCGCATTTTCTTTATTAGACACATCGAATCAAACGACTGCGAGAACGATATTAACGACGACATTCTGAGCCCGGATGATTGATAGACGAAATACGACCGTCAAACAATGGGATTTATATTTTGACACTTGTCAAAATTCGAACTCATAATTTGCCTGGTTATCCCCCTTTCAACCCTTAAATACTTCTTTCAATTGATGATTTTTTCACTGTGATTTTTGCAACGCTCACATTGACCCTTGAGTTATACTTTTACCTGAGAAAATTAATTGGTAATCTCTGAAATTTTTAAACTCCATATTACTTTATTTAATTATCAAAACATTGGTTTAATAAAGTTAATGACAAGTAATAACAGAAAACCTACATATAGATGCGATTGCTCGATGTAGTAATTTTATTTTAAATACAAAATTTTAAAAACAAAATTCTCAAAATATCTAAAATAAAAATAATATTCGACAATAGTTAATAAAAATCAAAGTATCCCAAAACAAAAAGATTCAAGATCATAGACAATCAAAAAAAAAATTTAACTGAATCGTAATAAACTTATAAAAATAAATAAAAAAGCGAATTATATCTATTAAAATGATTTTTTTATGTGAGAAATTAAAATATTATACTTTGACATAGAAAAAATATTTCGATGATAAATATATATTTTATTTCCACATCACGTGCGATCTTAATCTGTTTGAACGTTTGTCGTGCGACCTTTTTTTGATAAGTCAAAATTTTTTCGTGTGTGAATTGAGTTGCCTTTAAAAAAACTGAAAACACGTCAAATTAAGCTACGAATATTTATTCATAGTTTATATATATACACACACATATATATATATATATATATATATATATATATATATATATATATATATATATATTTTCTATATATTATCGAAGATAACGAAAACGTTTCTAACGCATATACGTGAAAAGAAATCGTATTTTACACGAAATGCCGTAATTATTTCAGTTCAATTCTGATTATATATATATGATATATAAATCAAAATTGCGCTAAATAAATATTTGCTTTTAACTGAGTGTGAATATTAGAATTGTTTTTTTTTTATAATAAAATATTATAGCAGAAAAGTATATATTAATATTTTTTACACACAAATACATAAGAGAAAACGAGAATTATTTTATCTAAAGCTGAAATATTAAGTGTTGATTATATATTTCAGAATAAAAATCAATATAAAAGAAAACTACTAAATATTTATATTCATAATTAAAATCTTTTATCGAAAATTGTATATAAAGTATTTAAAATAATTACTTAATCTCTATTTCTTAAAACTGAAGAGTCTTTAAAATCCAATATTTAATTTGGGTTTAGGAAATTGAATACTTTAAAACGAGTATAAAAATTCCATTTATCTAAGTGTTTTATGTTTCATTCACTAATATTTTCAAATTATAATAATGTAAATAATTCATTCAATATATCGACTTGTATTAAATAATGATAGAATTCATGTAAAATTTTTGATTTTTTCCAATAAATTTATTTTTTAACTTTTTTTCAAAAATGTTTCAAAATTTTTAAAAGTTGCTATTTAATTTTCATAAATTATATCTAAATATAAATTTCAAGTATATACTGTTTACTTGTTTTCCAAAATATACTATTTAAATAAAATTTAAAATAGCACGCATATAAAATATTTGAAAGCCTAAAAATTGTTACTTATTATATAATAATAAAAATCATTACACGTTAATTTGATTTCACTGTAAAACGCTAACACTAGGATTAAAAATCAATTCATGAAAACCTGAAAAACTATTACGGTCTTGCAATATCGAAATAAAAATAAATGTTCGTTTTACATGTAATATATATATATATATATATATATATATATATATATATATATATATATATATATATATATATTGCAAAAAAAATAGTAGCAAAACGAGCCAAATAATAATAATGCGATATTTTATTCATCGAGTGTTTCAGATGTGCACGCTATATATAATAAGCGTCGGTAAGTACAGTGGGGGCTCGCATGATCGCGTCACATTCTAATATCAATTTTTATACAAATATACGTAAATTAAGCATAACGTGCCATTATAACAAAGAAGTCGTGAAATGTTACCGAACAAAAGTGCTGAAAGTTGCCAATGTGTGCCCGATAACGCGCTTTCAGAAAAAACGACCCTCACGACGCGATTAATAAGTTAAAATAATATACACATATATATACATATATATATATATATATATATATATATATATATATATATATATATATATATATCAAACATATAATACAGTATGTATGAAATGTTACAGTTTTCAGGCACGCTAGTGCAGCTGAAAAGAATATAGACGAAATTTCAGCGCATTTTCGTTCGCGATTTTTGCACTTTAACATATATGTATTTTTTTAATTCTAATTATGTCGTTGATTTATGACTAAAATTGCACATTTAAATAATAAATTTGATATGTTAAGTATTGTATTAGAACGAGATTAAAAAGTTAACAGTGACCGCAAAATGTGGCATTAATTCAATAAAGAATGCTGACATTTCAAGGTTAATATTATTTTCTTGAAATTTGATTAGTGAATTAGTTTTACTTGTATAAGTCATCAAAAATATTAATCTCAATACCGGGAACAAAAAATAAATTATAAAAAATTCGTTCGTACGCACAATGTACATTAACAAAATTATTTAAATAAAAAACTACTTTATACTTAGGGGTTACTATATATTTTTTTAATTTTTAATTACCGCTAAATATTTTTTTCTATATATTTTTAATTGAATTATTTTGTTATCGAGAATGAACATTTTTTTTAAATTTCAGTTCAATTGGATATTGGGAAGTTGTTGAAAAATCGCTTACAAGATTTGTACTAGAGAAACATACAAACAGTGAAACTTAAAAATGAGTAAAAATTATAAAACTATTTCTAAAATTCTCAACATTCAGTATTAATAGTCTTATTGAGCTTTCGATTAAAATATTAGTTTTAATATATGTTTAATCCTTCATAATAATGTAGTAACGATCACACAATACAATATAATACATGTATAATGATGAACATTAACGAATCGGGAATGAGAATTGATTCGATTTTATAGCAATACCCCAAAACTCGTTGTTAAATCGCAAATGCACCGACGACAGGTAAATTATTTACGTACATAGATATGCCACTGCATATCCACCGCATCGCAATGCCATTAAACGGTAGCAATTTGCGGTTCCACGGCACGAGTTATTACTTTTAATAATATGCCGGCAAACGGTTCGAAAACACTATATACACCGCGTACAAATTATACAGTCGATCTTGACTCTTTTCTATAATCTCTATTATATATATATATGCAATTAATTGCATTACATAACTTTCGTGTTAAATTTCATTATAATTTAATATAGTATAAAAATCATAATTTTGTCCGTTTCAAATATAGAATTCTTTTGAACATCGTTCTTGAATTCAGATTTTCATTTTTTTTTATTATTATTTATTTATGCTGAATATTTTCGTAGTAAATTGATATGTCAATCAATGGGGATGAAATAGATCCTGATAGTCCGTCTGTTTCATAAGCATCCTCCTACCCTTATTTTGGATTCGAACGTGTGCGAAGACAATGCATAATATCTATGTATCAATTTTCACACACTCTACATACTAATATCGTACACACATAGCCAATATGGGTAATTGAATACGTATTATGTATAGGATGAATTGCATTCAAAATGCATACGGTTTTACTATTGAATATATTATATAGATATATATTTATAAAGAACGACACGTGCTGCATATATTTAAAATTAATCTAACGAACGTTTTCATATAAATACACTAATTGAAATAAAGGTGGTATTACTCTCAGTATATTTATACTAATATACGATTAAAATAATATATAATTAAATAATATAGTTGTCGTATTATTAAAGATGTAATTTTTGGATCATTCTGTATATGTATCGGATACGTTGGACTCTGAAAGCAATTTTTATACATCCAAAAGCCTAGATACGTCTTCATGATGTGATATATGTGAGCACATACGACTCGCAATAATCCCTATTTTGCATATCTGCATACATTCATTCTTTCATACTATATATAAATATATATAAATATAGTAGCAACATATCCATGTTATACTTTTATATGTAAATTTATCGGCATAGTTTCGGTTATTCATATTTTATGTTTTAAACTAACGAGAAATTAAATATTTAACCGAATATGGTTAACGAATTACGTACTTTAATATAGCTCATGAATATTACTAATGGAATGAAATAATTAAGCATTGCTGAAATTGTGTGGAAAATATTAAGAATAGTTCTATATCCGCAGTATAGCAATTAAATTAACTTTTTTTTTTTCGTTTTTTTAATATATTTACTATATATTCTTTGGTTTGAATAATATGGTAACAAAAAAAAATTTAACATGTTAAAAAATACTAGAAATACTAAAGGCGATGAAAATTAATTTTGACACTAGATTTATGTAGTCAACAAAATATTATTTTTTATTTTTCACTAAAAATTGGATAAATAAAATAACATAATAAAATACATGATTTTTCAAGCACTAAATTCATATGTAAAAAAATTGGATATAAGGAAAAAATTATATAAACAAGATAAGATTTTAATATAGTTACCTAGATAGAGAATATATATTTCCAACGGCAAAAAAAATCGTAAATATTCTAAATAGTAAGAAAAAAATAGGTAACTGAGACAGATGTTTTGCAATTCATTTTAGCACAATTTTTAAGATTTTGGCATATATTTTCATAAAAATAAAATATGTAATAATAAAAAACGACATCGGCAAAAATCATTATAGACAAATTAGTTATTTATTAGTGAAAAAAATATGATTTTAATTATATTATATATATTTACTAAATAGCAAATAACCTATCAATTATCAGTTTTTTTTTTAATTTTGATGTAAGGAAAGGAATATTAAATCTTCTTAAAACTTTTAACGTTTTGACGTGAATGTAAATGATGGTCGGTGCTAAATCTCGGTGCAGTAGAGCACTCGACGTGCATCACCTAGAATCTGACAAAAATGGATGAAGAAAAATCCCGACTTAGATGGAAACCTTCAACTTTCCTCTCGCTTTCTCGTTCTTTTTTTCTTTTCCTCTCTCTCTCTCTCTCTCTCTCTCTGGTTTATTTCAAAAGCTTTTCGAGGGTGTTTAGTTGCACAAGCGACGCCTTCAGCATCCCCCTGATGCGAAGATTGACATGTGCAATTTTTAAATAGATCTCCTAGAATGCAATACAAACACCCTCAGCTCTGCTCTTGACGATAAGAAATATGCTCAAACGACGTTCGTTGAGGGTGTCATCTAGTGGTTGTGAACCTTTTTTTATAATAGCACAAATTTACATTATAATCGTTATGAGTATTTTATATCGATTATATATAAAAAGAAATCAAATCAATATAATAATTTGAATACTATAAATCAGAAACAATATTTATAAAAAAATGAACAGTTTTAAATTATATCTTTTGATTTTAAATATAAATTTTGATTTAAATATATATATATATATATATATATATATATATATATATATATATATGAAAATATTATTCAAAGGAATTTTTAAAATGAATTGTATGGTAAATTAAGAGCAATTTATTTCATATTATTTGTATTAATAACGATAATTAAAAATAATCTTATCAAAATTAATATATTAATTTTAGTTCTATTTTTGAATATAGTATGTTCAAAAATATATATCTATAATAAATTGATATTTTTGATAATTAAAAAAATAAATTATATTTAATAAAACAATAGCGTCCTTCTTATATTATTTTTCACATAATTATCTCGTAATTTGATTTGGTCCTTTGTAACGTAAAATAAATAATGAAATTCGTATTAGGATTCATTCAATTACCCTGTGATACAATAACGATAATAATGGGCTTTTGATACAAAATACGCAGAATGTGTGCGTTGGGATTGCCTTTATAAAATATACATTCGATAAGAGCATTGTTAAAATGAAAATGTCGAAAGAAATACGAATACCAAAAATATCCGAATACGAGATTGAATCGGAAAATACGAAGCTGTTTAGAGAAAAATAAGAATTTTCTTCGATACGTTATCGACCGAAAAGAAAATCATTGTTTCTTTCATTTCTTTCCCTCTCAACGTCATTTATATTGAATATTTCTCTTAAAGTACCTTTTATAAAGCAATAAAATCTTTAATATTTTTTACAACTAATTTTCTATATATTGATTATATAATATTATACGTTATAACTATATATTTTTATGTCATGCTTTTCAATTACTTTTATATCTTTTTAGCTACGTATATATAAACTTATACATGAATTTGAAACTGTAAAGATTATTAAAACCTAAATTATACAATATTTTTTATATTTCATTATTTCAGAACTACAAGATACACTTACAAAAACGATCTTCCAAAATATTCTATTGAGATTAAAAAAATACATATAATTAATGTCTCCAATTTAATAAAAAATTGATCATATTAATTAGAAATATATTTGTATAAATCTGTTCTAATAAACCAAAATATGTATATTAATCAAATACAGGATTTTTAAATATTTTGTAATAAAAAAACTCGGATACCATCCCTAAAAAATAATTTTATTAACAGGAATCTTTAAAAATATTTATTATCGCATTGTTTCAAAAACCAACAGTTTTCGATTCACGGAGAAAACAGATTCATAAGGCGTATTTAGAAAACGATTACGACTAGGTAACGTCAAATTGAATTACATTACATAAAACCTTATATAATATTAAAATATAATATGCTACAAACTAAACTAAGAAACCCGCTTACTATAATAAAATTATATAATATTTTTATGGGTAATCGATAAAATAACTTCTTCTCAATTAATGATTTATATCTGAAATTCGTAATCACTATTTGTATTACATGAAATAAATTACATATTATGTAGCAGTTTATGTTAAAATAAAGATATTTTCATTATTTTTATATATCGTATACATAATTGAATTGTATAGAAACGTAAATTGACCGTATTGTAAATTTTGTGTTAGAACTTTGTTTCATATCAACATTTACCATAAGCACTCGTTTTGCTTTGAATAATTGATAATTGAAAATAAATTTTTGCAGAACATTATTCAATTAATATATTAAATACATAATTTTTTAATGATTAATTTTATTTTTATATTATACTTATGATTTGTGGAATCAAAAATGTTTCTTTCGAAGAAACAACATTTAGTAGTATCGAATTATATTTTTTACGTTATATATGTATTTTTTTTTAGAAAATTTTATATAAAATTATTGAATAATAAATGTAATGAATTTTTGTAGTCAAAAATTACGTCGTTATTTAAACAGTCGGCGAATTCATCAGCTGAGATAGCTCAATTGGAAGAGCGTCAGAGTATAAATCTGAAGGTTCTTGGTTCAAGTCCGAGTCTCGGCAATTGATTTACTTTTATTTACTTTTATTTCTATTCGTTATTTTACATTTTAATTCAGATATTATCATAATTAATATAAATTAAATTATATGTATTTAAAAATATGTAAATAACGTCAATTGTTAATCATAAAAAAATGACTATCGAATTAATTATATATTATACACATTAATTATTTATGATCTAGTAACGATGTTTATTTATTGTATACATTATAAATTTGTTTTATATTGAAGGCAATTAGCAAAAGAAAGCATTAACGATTTTTTAAATCATTGATGAGGATATAATATATTAGATAAATATAATACATCGCTACTATGATATATATGATAGTCAGAAAATTAAATCTGAATATATATGAATGTATAAAAAAAAATTAGTGAATTAATATAGAAACGACTTTATATCCAAACAGTATTTGGAATATAATTGTATGCGAAGGCAGAATTTTAGTGGTGGAACCGCTGCGACACAGATCGTCAAATTCTAATGGCGTTTCCACACAACGGATTAGAAACAGTCTACGAGTCGTTCTAAGAACAATTTGCATAAACTTTAAAACGGCGACGTCGTTAAGAACAAGCTGAACCGCCTTTACAATTCGGAAAGGTGGAACCCATCGCGTCGTAATTCGACGTATTCGTTATATACGTGCGACCAAAGACCACGATTGACGATCGCCGCTTATAATAATTAATACAGATTGTTGCATTGTATTGCATTATCAATATTATTTTTAAATATAATGTAGTGAATAATATATATATATATATATATATATATATATATATATATATATATATATATATACATATATATATATACACTCAATTCTAGTTTTATTCCTGAATATTTTACGCATTTTTGTTTTTCATTTTTCTAGCTCACCAAATCGACGAAGACGGTTTTGATACATGTTGATGTCATTATAAATTTAACTCTTAGTACTGTACTTGTGTTGAATAAAACTTTATTTATACGATTTTCGAAGAATTTTAATTAAAAAATTCTAAACTATGCAATATTATAAAACGGAACGCTTTCTTTATTTTTATTGGCAAGTTACAGCATAAAATTTTATAAAATGCGGAAATAGATTTTGTGATAAATTACTAAATTGTTTATTTTTCTTCTTTTACCGGAGTAAATTACAGAAAAAATGACAAAATTGAAAATTGATACTAAATATATGGATAATGTTGTAAAATAGAGATAAAATCAAAATACAAGAAGAACCTATGATCTCTCAGATTCCTGTTTACATAATAAATTAAAAATTAATGTCTGAAACTTTATTTTTCCATTATTTTTTATCTATTTTCTTGTATAATAACTGATTTTTCGGCATAAAATTAAATTTCCGAACTTCAACGCTAACAAATAACAAGATCTGCTTGAAACATCTCAAGTACAAATATAAATTTCGTGCAATTTTTTTTTCTCGTATATAACATTTTAAATTGCACTCGTTCCCTTTGTACTTGGCATGACGCTTTATTTTAAGAACGAACGACGTTAAATAGGTATGCATATAATAAAAACAAATGACGATATTCGCTTTACGACGTCGTTTTAAAAGGATTTCAGAAACGAAAATAATTACAGACCGAAACGCGCGTAATATTCAGACATAACGCTTCTATATTGTTACACCGCTAATATGTTAAACAACATATTAAACATAATAATAACAATAATATACAACGTGATATGACAAGCATAACAGAATTATAATGTATTTTGTTATATACAGAGTGATCTTAATATTGACGCATAATGGTCTAATGAAAATTATGTCATTGATCTAATAAAAATTATATAATATTTGTCTTAAATTCTAATTAATAAAATATTAAAATATTGAATGTTATATAATATATAATTAATATTTATAAAATTATTTTTAATTATTTTTTTTCATAAATTATATATAATGATATATATATATAAAAGTTTTATTAAAATAAAAAATAATTTTTATTTTTAATTAATATTTTTATAACACACTGTATTAATACAGTGATTCCACAAGTGTTACTATATATATAAATGTATATATATATATATATATATATATATATATTAAAGTGTTAGTATGCGGTCAAAACAACGCAACATTATCGGATAACACGAATCGTGTTCTTCCTGTAACGGCGTTAAACGTCGTGGGCTTTGAACCCATAGAGTTTGTTCGTTAACGGATAACGCGCGGCGGCGCATTCGGAATCGCCGTTATAACGAAGCCAAATCGTCGTTATAACGAGGGCGAAATCGTATTTAACGTCGCATTATTCTAGTACCGACGCTGGATGTCTGCAAGGATCGAAATCGCTACGATAAAACGAGCTCGTTCAATCCGCTAAACTTGTTTTCCTTTTAACCTGTAACGTGCGTTTTAAATTCGTTATACTGTTTATTTTTTCTCTCGTTATAAATTTTTATAATATAAGATACGACAGGTTTTCGTCGTAAATATTTTCCGTTATATGTATATATATATATAATGATTAAAAATTCGTGTCTTTTAAATTATCAATTTAATTGAAATATTATTTTTAATAATTACAAAATATTACAGTTTTATTTTAATAAATGTTGTGAGTTTTGTTTTCGCTTTAGTCATTTAGTAAATCTAAAGCAATTTAATGACATTTAAACGGTTGAAAGTGATATAATAATTGATTTAAAAATCGAAGTAAACGCTACAATACTCAAAAGAAAAATCTAGGTACATGTAACGTTTTTATTTTACTATATTATTTGATAGTTTTTATTATTATTATTTGTTATAAAAATGAGTTAAATTTGATCCCGATTATCATTTATTCATAAAAATACACTATAATTTGTCAATATTTCAAAGTGGACCATGAATTCGTTATCGGATTTTTTCCTTTTTTTTTTGCTTTCGAGATAAGCGTCGCTTTATAAGAGATCAAAATGCAAACGTGTGGAATAAATTCTCAAAGGAGGAGAAAGTAAAGCGGAGCAAGAAGTATGAAAAAATGGGAAAAGTGTAGAAAAAGTTAAGAAAAAAAAAAAAAAAATGCCGATGGTTGAATGAGAGGGGAGCTTTGGTTTCAAAGTAAAAAAAAAATAAGGTAAAAAAGCGTGTCTCATTTTCGAGTAAATATTTATATACATAGCTATCGAACAGAGTTGGCTAGCAACAGCCATATCCGCTTTTCGATTTGAATTTAAGATTTTTCGCGTCTTTCCGATCTTTTTTCCGCAAGAATAAAATTCGAAACGAATATCGTTCGTCGTCCGGATAATTTTCCACATTATTCATTCGAAACATCCCTATATCCGTTAAGCTTGCCACCCTTCGCCCATCTACGCCAATTATTAAAATTCCAATGAAAAAATGACGTTATGTGTTCAAAAAAGAACCTTTTTGTTTTATAAGAATAATAAAAACTGATAAATGAGAACATTTTCGAAATTGAATCTAAATTTCTTTTTCAAATTGTTAACATTTCTAAAATTTTTAACTAAAAAAAATATTTAACTTAACTAAATCAAATGTAATATTGATAAAAAACAAAAATTACTATATATTGCATAATTATTACAGAGAGAACTTTACAAAAGAAAAATTATAATAAAGAGAATACAAAAAAATTAAAATAAAAATATATAAGAATAGTATAATGTGCTAAAAATTCATATCGATTTCAGTTAATATGATAACTTAACTAATATAATTTATTAAAAATCATTTTTTATAAAGAAATATTAAAAAAATATATTTCAATTTTTCATACATTTATTTACTTTTAAAATTTATTTTTAATATTTTTAGTATATATTCCCATTTTTATTTCGATATTAAGAAAAATGTACTTTTTCAATATTATTTTTTCTTTTATAATTTTCATTTTACATGATAAACTTTAACACTTATATACTTAATATTAAAATTTATAACTGCAAAAATTGTAGCATAGACTCATTTTTACGCATACCAAAAAAATAAATAAAACAAAATAGAAGTATGAAAAAAAACTGAAAAAAGTTTGAGACAAAAAAAGCTCCCTTTTTTCAGCGAAATTCGCGTTCATTATGTAAATTATCAGTATGCGTATTTATTATTCGAGTCTATCCGAAGAAAATTTTTTTTCTGAAAATGACAGATACGAGTGCCTCGAGACGATTATTCATCGGCAAAGGGGGCGGGGGCGTCATTTTGCTGATTTTTACATAATTTTTCCTCGTATTTTCGGAGTAGGGGGTCGAATAGAAGGGAGACTAAATATTATCATATATTTTCGACGATTCACCATACCGTTTTCGAAAAGTCGTTTGCGATTTAATGTAACGGTTCAAATGTGCAAATAGTCGTGCATTTATTATTTTATTCCATTTGATCTATTCGTCATAAAAATCAATTTTATTTAAAATATTAAACTGAATATTATCGTCAAAAAGTTTTGTTGCATGTAGTAAACAATTCAAAGAATCATGTCGTGAAAATCAAAAAGACAGCACGTGGAAAAAATACGTTTTCCGAGCGGGATTTTTCACAAATGTCGACCGCCATTGTGTAATTTAGTCGAAATTGTTATGAAAATTTATATGCAAAAGTGCGCACACAACGATCGCGATGGCAAAGGTGGTTCTGAAAAAGCGTTCATTTTCAGCGGTGCTTCGTTAGCGTTTCGATCAAAGGCGTCTCGTCTAGTTTTCAGCCGAAAGTTTCGCAGCGCGACGTTTCGTTATTTCAGGGGTTTAATTAGAATTCGAATCGAAGTTTGACGGTTTTTGTTTACAATGTCGTCATCGATGTGAGCTTTCAACTTTTCAGACGATAGTGAAATTCGGGGAGAGACTTTCATCCGTTGTTGTTTGTTTGCGACGCTTCCGGATGCGCTTTATATAATATGCGGGATGAATAAGGGTGCAAATGTAAATAGCGCTTTTCCGGCGAAAAACTACGTTTTATGCTGCATTATTGTAGATTGAAATTTATATTTTGAAAATAATTATATCCATATAAAATTAAAATAGTATGTCTGTGAGTCATATTTATTATATTCATAAATTCAAATATTAATCCAATCACATTTCATATATTATTTTTATATATGAATCGAATATTAATTATATTTAAAAATAAAAAGCATCAAATAACAAATTTTATTTTGTAAATTATGCGTAATAATTTAATATCATTGAAATTTCAAAAGGGATAAATATGAATTATATAACATGTAAATATTATATAATTCATGTTTACCGATACAAATATTAATATTTATGAGACTTTTAAATAAAATACTTAAAGCGACGTTTTTCACCTTAAAAATAATATTGCACATTTGTAATAAACTATTAAATTAATCCTTTTCACTCGAATGTCTCACTGACATTTAATAATCTCTACAAGTCGACAATTCATGAACTTGTTTAACGAAATACGAAATAATATATTTAAAAAATGTATTTTATGAAAGTTATCATCGATAAGCCTTAAGGATAAAATACGTCAAAAGGGACATGAAAAATAATGTATGTGTGCATGTAAATCATTATTTATTTGATTAGATTAGTTTATTTATATATAGATCTTACAATTCTTTTTTTTTCAGTTCATTATTGAATAAATATTGTAATAATCAAAATTCAATTCGTGTATTGTAGTAAAATTAACAAAAAAAAAAACATTTATAGATTAAACGATGCTAATAACCGATAATAAAATAAAAATTATATTAAATTTGTGTTATTATAAAATCAAAAACAAAAAAAAATAAACGTTTGCCGAAACCCGGGATTGAACCGGGGACCTTTAGATCTTCAGTCTAACGCTCTCCCAACTGAGCTATTTCGGCTTATAAAAATTGTTGTGATAAAAATATTGAGTATAAATACATTTCAAAAATTATCTTATTACCAAAAGGTTATCGAGCGTTTACAAACATATATAGTAGCGTGAACCGCATACTAAATTAGTTAAATAAAACCCGATAATTAACCGGTTGTATCATAACGAATATTATATGAAGCACATTGGTTGCTTTTTACCGGTTTCATATTATATATATATATATATATATATATATATATATATATATATATATATATATATATATATATATATATCTAGTCCTTTTTAATTTGAAGCAATTATGTCGACCGTAAGATTTTTATTTAACCCTTTCTGTGCCGATGCGCAGGTATATGTATATACAGTGGCTGATCCAGATGTGTTAAAAACGTAATATTCAAAGGAATGTTAATCCATTTAGTGGTCAACGAGCACAAAAAGGGATCTCTAATTTATAGTAGGATGCCGCTTTTTTTTTTAATCATGTATTTACTATGTATAACCGCTATGCAATCTGTTTCGGGTTTTGTTCGGTAAATTTTTAATTTTGTAATAACATATTTGGATCGTTAAAATAAATAATGCATTTGTGAAAATTTTAGGATATATAGTATATTTTTAAAAATAGTTTCAAATTTTTCATTTTTACATATTATCTATATAGTTTGATATGCGTTATACATATAGTTAAATTTATTTAACCACTTTATATATCTTTTTATATAGCAGATTATAATTTTATTCTGGATTATAAATATAAATATTAATTTAGAATATTTAAAGATTTCTCAAATTCAATTAAATATTATTCAAATTTTATTTATAAAAACAAAGATTTGTAATTAAAACTTACTCGATATATTGTCTATTAATAATTTCAATATGATATAAAAAAATATTTTTTTTCGTATCACATAAGCGTAGTCCCACTGTACTGGTTTGATATAAAAAAACACACATACGCATAAAATTATCATATATATTCGAGAATGACTATAATATGAAAGAGACTTTTCATCCTCTTTTTATGCGTATAAATTCGATTATTATGCAGGACGGTGTGAAACGGTATTTATTACTGTGAACGTTCGATACGATCTATCGATTTATCTAGAATTACATCTTTCGTATGTCGACCAAAAAAAAAAATAAATAAATAAAATAAAATAATAAAATGAAAATAAACGACCACGATAATGAATTTCCAATATTTGTGATTGCGAGACGATTACTTTTAACCTTTTCTCAATAGAAATCTCGTATCATGATAGTAATAAAAGTAAATTTTAATTATTGTAGCTCTTACAGGTATATTGTCGATCTTATTAAATTTTGTTAATAAAACGAATAATTCGCAGTGATAAAATATAATTAATAAATCAAAATCATTTTTTTATTCATTGATCTTAAAAATTAATATTTTCATTTTTTATATTAATATAGAATAGATTTCATTTCTTCATTAATAATGAATGATTTTGTATGACATATATATATATATATATATATATATATATATATATATATATATATATATATATATATATAAGGTTACATATAAATTAGTCAATTAAATTTTATTTTATATTTTTTTTAAAAGAAACATAATACATTCGGTAAATCGATGACGAAAAAAGATTTTATCGCAATAAAAAGGCTTTTGTCGAATTTCATTTCGAGCAGATTTTTTCGTTTTCTTCCACGCTACGGCGTCACTCGTCCTATTATTGGCAAATTGACGATTCGGTTAATTCGAATCGAGCGTATTATAGCAGCCGAAGCGTTAAATTCAATCGAATCACAGATTTGCAGACATATATATATATATATATATATATATATATATATATATATATATATATATATATATATATATATAGTCGTATATCAATTTGCAAATGTCCGAAAGCTGGTGTTTCTGATTCACAGGTGCCGGATTTTAGATTTCGGATTCCGGTAATTAACGGAAACTGGTGAATCGAAGCCGATCATCGACCGGACATCACGTTTAAATTTGCAATACGCTGTATACGCATATTACGAGATCGTTATGTTAATAGCTTTATAATCACTTAAATTGCATATTTTTCTTTATTAATAATATTATATGTAATCATATCCTATAATATTTTCTAGTTCGACCTTCTCAAATTCTCCGAATATACCTAAGTACTCTTAAGAAAGGTATTACTAAAGATTAAATGGACTTTATAACATACCGATCATAGTAGATTAATCTAGACTATATCGTGAACAAAATTTATGACAATGTAAAATAATATATTTTAGGTAAATTACATATTTCATATTCATGCCAAAGTAAGATTCGAAATTAAATCCATACACAGATAACCTGTGACACAAACATGTCGTGACATAAGTTATCGTATTCACGTGCTTTATTTTTTTTCTATCACTAACTAAAGTCACGCGACTAATCAACATGAATAATATTCGATTCCTAATCCCTTATCGGTGAAATTATTATGAAATTATCGATTGTAATAAATCAGCAAAATAATTGCTGTCTCGATTGTGGAACTCAAAAAGTTTTCATAAATCTCCGCTCGTAATTAAATAAGATAAACATTATGTAGTTGATGATACTTTGAAAAAAATAATTTTCGTAGAATATTTATTAAACTAAAAATTATATTTTAACTAACACTATGTTTATTGTATTTTTTGATATATTTTCAATATTCTATTATCAAAAATATATTTTTGTACAAATGTATTAACGTATATTTATATTCTAAATATAAAAATAAAAAAGAAAATAAGAATGATATTTCAATGTTGTATCTTTTTAGATTATCCATATATATATATATATATATATATATATATATATATATATATATATATATATATATATATATATATATATATATATATATATATATATTAAAATAATACGTGAGAAAAATTGACAATTACAGATTTACTTGACAGTTTCTTAGAAAATATTCTTACACCAAAATTTATTTTTAGAATATGAGAATAAATTTATAACATAAAAAATAGCTTGATATATATATATATATATATATATATATATATATATATATATATATATATATATATATATATATAACATTAGAAGATATATAAAGAATTGAGATTAATTTATAATATCATATTAATGAAGACAATATTTTTTCATTGGGGCTATTTCATATATGAAATAGCCCCAACGTGTCTATTTTATATATGAAAGCATTATTAATACCAAATATGAAGATTTAACAAGTGGAATATATGACAGTAATTATTTTTATGCCTATTATAAATTTTACAAATCGTTTTTCGTAATAAAAGTATCATTATAACCTTTGACCGCTTATGACCGTTACTGACAAAATAAATCAGATTTATTAACACTTCTATGGCAATGGTAATTTTAACATACGAAAGCTTTCTTTAGTAATATTATATATATTAAATTTTATTAATAAGCTTCTATATATTTTATTTCTATAATACCGTATTAAAACATGTTGAAAAGTATTCATATTTTTTTGCTAGTAAACGAAAAAAATTGCGTTTTTAATAAATGACTATTCGTCGTCAATTCGTGTCGGTCGTTATTTTATAAGCCATATAAAAAAATGTAAACTCCATCTGCCTCCTCTCCTCCCCCCCCATTCATTTCTATTACAAAAAATCGTATAAATAAAATGTCTTTGTGAAAAAAAAAATTAAAAACAAATTCGAACGGTGGGGAATAGTATATCGGATAAAATAAAGCCGCCGAACGTGTAAACGAAATAAAATAAAGGAAGAGAAAATAATAATAATAAAAATAGAATAAAATAAACAAAAAAAGAAACGAAAATAAAATCGCACGAGACAAAAGAAATAACAAATCGCCTTTTTTCTCCGAGTGGTTTTTCTCGGTCTCTCGTGCGGTGGAAAAAATAAAAACGACGGCGTGAAAAATGGCGAAATAAATCATTTACCGAGCAACGCATAATTATCATACGAAAATTTTAATATTTGGCTTTTTATTAAAATGTTACCCCACTCGAAAGGGCGAATGAGCGACTCTTACACTTTTATTTCAGAACGCCTTCAACCGCCGTGCCCCCCACCCCCCCCGTCCGTACATTTCTTCTTTAAATCGTGTTTCATGAAAAAATTAGTCGAAATAAATGTGCGACTTATTATATGATGGTATTAAATAAGAATCGCATAAATGTATTGAATAAATCGCGTACATTTTTTTTTTGAATAATTTTATTAAATTAAGTTAAATTTTATAGATAAGAAAGAGCATATATATTATTACATTTTATAAATTTCAAAGTAAATTTCGACCGTAATTTATGTGACTTGCCACATAATAATTTTTCGTAAAAATATTTTGCGGCCACAGTTCATAGATAAAATTATTAATATACAGATGAATTATTAAATATGAAATAAAAAATGAAACTCCCTAATTTTAATTTATATAACATTTTAAACATCTGTATAAAAATATATTTGAATATTTATATTAAAATTTAAAAAAAACTTATTCGTTTTGAATTTTATTTCTATAAATACATCATCTATTTTTAAAGATTTTTACACCTTTTATATAATGTGTGGATGGATATGCTAATAATATATTAATTTTGAATTTTACATAATTTTTATACTGTTTTCACATTTCAAAAGTATATATATATATATATATATATATATATATATACCATGTATATATATATATATATATATATATATACCATGTATATATGTATATATATATATATATATATATATATATATATATATATATAATATTTCTATATCTAACTGGTATTAAATTGTAATATAATCTTTAAATTTTTTATTCTAACTATGCTTTGTAGAACTATATATAAACGTGTTTAAATTATTTTCGTGTATTGAATATGAGCAAAACGCCTATATAAAATCTGAGTGCGAGCGTTTGGTGGAGTATTTCAATCGTTATTTCCGTTCGACCTCAAATAATGTCGTTTGAACTGAGGGTGCCCATTTCCCTTGGTCCACACGCGTCCCGTTGGGACCCGAACCGACCTACATTACCATCAGTATGGGAGAGGCTACACACGAAAAACTATTTGCTTGTGTATTCCCTTTATGTTGAGGGCCTTTGTCGACACTAGATTGATGTTTGGTCAACATCGCAGTTTCGCTTTATCAACGGTGATGGATGTTCAGAAGAGATGGACTCGATTTCTCCTGGCTGAAACCAACGATGACGTCTCAATAAATAAAGAACTGAAAAAACACACATGGAAAATATAATACGACGGCGAAATAGAAACGTGTCGTGACGATAACGGTTCGTATTACTTTCCAAGTACCGGGAAAAACCGATGTTATCCGTGTCGATTTATCTGTGCGTTTTCCAATATTTTGTTTATGTGTGCACTGTCCATTGTCCAAAAGCGGTAAAAGATATATATGTGTGTGTGTGTTTATGTTGTGTGTGTGTGTGTGTGTGTGTATGTGTGTGTGTTGCCACTAAAGTACGAAACCGTTATTATTCAATTCACGTATATTCGACATCGAATATTTAGATAAGTTTATCGAGAGTAAACTTTAAAGGTTCAGGAAATTTAAAAAAAAAATACAATTTGTAATTGATACGTTTTCTATTTTGTCTTAAAATTCTTTTGACTATTTTAAAGTATTTAAATGTATTTTCACAAAAATTAAATTGCATTGCTAAACGAAATTATTTTTAACTTCATTGTCAATGTTCTGAATCAATAAATTTCTTTGTGGGAAAAGAAAAGGAAACGAATTATACAATATATATTCAATAACCGCTTCTTTTATATTCTACTTACATTTTTTAGCCAACAAAGTACTTTAAAACTTCAGCGGTAACATATATATATATATATATATATATATATATATATATATATATATATATATATATATATATATATATATATATATATTGACTGTCATAATAAAAATCTAACCATCTAACTAAATATTCATTTAAATATTAAAGTTTTATTTCTATGTGTTATTTAATCATTTTCATGTGATTTTATTGTAACACTTTTTTTAAAATTGAACTTTATTATAATGTAACATATCATGATGCGTTTAAAAATATTTTTTTTTAATTTATTGATTTAAAAAGATAAATAATAAAATCTCCTTTACAATACTATTCAAAACGTAATTGTGATCATGTTTTTTTTTTGAAGTTCTAAAATATAATAAAATATTTCTGATTATACAAAATTTTTGACAGTGCGTCAAATTACTACTAAATAAATGGATGATAAATCACAAAAAAATATCCTCAGTTCGTGAACGGAATTAATACGTATTTTTTTCTTCAGTTTTAGGATGCATTCGCGTTTGTGAATTTCGCGTGCTAACTCGTGATTTCGTTTTGATCATTTTTTACGTCGCCGAAAGAATTCAAAATCGTGACTTTACGATTATGAGATTGCGTTTATTTGATATTATTTATTATGAGCAAGTTTATCAGTGTGGAAAAAAAATAAAAGTAAAATAAAAACGAGTCCAAAAAAAAGAATTTTGCCGCATTATTGCAGATTACGCAGCCGTGTTACCGTTGCGACATTTAATTTCATTCAAATTTATTAAAGTTAAATCGTATACATTAATTATTAAATTTTTAGATGAAAATGTGGCATCATGATGCACTCGCATAAATTAAATTATATTAGATTTCATGTTGAACCTATCCATTAGATGATAAACTGTGAAATATGGCGTTATATTACAGCCAAGTTTCGCCGAAAATTTTCTCTTTCTTTCCCTTATATTAGAAATGCATGAAAATTGAAAATTATGCAACGTTTATATATTTGAAATTTTTCATACTTTGATGTTACAAGCCTTTGTGAGTTTTGACCTAGTTACCATATGCATGCTATACATCTTATATTTTTGCTCTGAACTTCAAATTTTTTGATTTTATTCTTCAGGTATATATATTATTAACAGGTATATATATTCTTCATTCCCTTAATTTCAAGTATTTATTTTGATCTTTGCAATAATTTCAAACATATTATATTATATATAATTTTACATGATTTTTTTTATTATTTTGTAATTAGTTATTATTTGCATAAATTATGAGTAAAAATCTAAAATTTTATTTTAACATAAAAAAATATTATATATGACGATTAGTAAAAAAATATCGAAAATATTTTGTACATTTACATATAATGAATTTCTAGACATGTCTTGTTTTATCGTGGTATTCTTAAAATTCAAAAAAAAAATCAATATGTAAATTTAAAGTAAATTGTGAGTACTTTCTCAATTATTAAAAATTTATTGCTTTGTTTGGAAATATGGAAATACATTTTGAAATATCAGAATACAAAATAATTTAATGTGTAACCCGATAAAGAAATACTTTATATATGCGGAACCTTTTTATTATGTACACGAGATTGTTACTTCATTAAAAATTTCTTAGAAATAAACGTTTCAAACAGGTTTTTCAATTATCACATAATATTTTACATATTGCGAAAAAATTCCTCTTTTTTTTCATTACAAAGGAAAAATAAATGAATCTCCTGCCCAACAATATATGTTATAATATATTATATTTAATATCAAATATAACGTTTATAAATATTATTTTAGATACATATTTTTTAAAAAGAGTGAACATAAACATGAAATCCAAACGTCAACTTGAGCTATTTAAAAATATAATAATATTCAGTAATACAAAAGTCCATGAAATATCCACGTTGATATTACACCGAGTTATTTTCAGATACGAGAACGCCTTGTATGTGCAATCGATTCGATAGGTTTTTCAGCTGTTTCAGCGATTATTTTAGTCGTATTTCTCGCGAACTGAAATCCGTCCAGCAACAACAACAACAACAACAACAAAAACACAACGCCGTTTTGCGTTTCCGTTACATTTTAGCCGGCTTTACGTGCAAAACAGCAGACGTCTGCTCGTTTTATCGCATTTCTAAGTCTATTTCGAACACGAATGCAACAAATTACATGTTGCACGTCGTCAAATCGCATAAATGCTAGCGAACGCTAACGAAACACTGTTTAAGCATCACTGACTTCATAACCGCGTATTATAATATAATAAATTTGCACGTGTAAATTTGCACAATAAGCAGACGCCGGATTGACTTACTAGTTTCCTTTGGCGTGTGAATTTTGTTATATTCACAAAATCAATAGTTATTTTCGAGATTCATTTATAATATTTATTAGACGTATGTTGTGATAAGAAATCTATAATAATTTATCAACATGTATCATATATAATAATAATTATATTGATAATATATGTTTTATATATTTAAATTTCCTAAATCACATTAATTACAATATCATTAATTGTAATCAGAAACCTATCTGAAATCGGTTTGCATGCAAAACCACGCATAATGAAATAATAATCAATCTATTTGTCGACATATAAATGAACGACTAATATTAACACCGAACTAAAATCCATACATTTCCGGACAACAACCATAATTTTGCGATTTTCAGACGGTCGATGCATACATAAAAAAAGACGCGCACACACACAAATACACACACACACAGCACAATTGCGAATATATTCTCTTAGGGGTGCTTTTCGGAAGGCTCCCCTGTTTGATTTGGCCGCGGTTTGATTGTCGACATAAATTATGCAACCCCGTGCGAACGTTTCGTCGTAAATTTCCTCTGGAAAAGCGTTCCTCGCCCTGACCATACTTTTCCGTCATTCGTACCGATTTTCTTTTTCATTCTTCTCTACGTTTACTTTCTTTATTTCTTTCTTTCACTTTGACAGTCTTTTATTTTGTTCTTTCGATAGTCAACAGCATCAGATAGCGTCGAAATAGTAAACGAAAGTTTCACATACAAAACTCGATGTATATTTATTATATACATATAATTAATATTATTTATACGCGGTGAATACGCGTGAAAAATGAAAGCAAACTTTGTGCACTTGTAATCATCAACTTTTGATAGCTTCGTATATATTAGCGTGTTTGATGAAAAGCCGTATTTTCACGCAGTGTGAAAACACGTTTCCGACATGCAAACTTTGGTTAACTTTCGAATTCGTTTCAAATTAAATACACGTGCGCTGAAACTCTTAAAAGCGTTGTTGGGTCCTTATTAAAATTACCACGGTTTTATAATGGGTGAAAAGATAATTTTGAAATCGCTTTGCTGAAAACGAGCGATGATAACACATTAAAACTTCGGTGTCTGTTTTAAAATAGGCTTATTTATATGACATTTTAGTTAATTTAATAAGAATGTTATACAATTGATCGATTAGAATTTTTACAGTGTTGTGTTTTTTTTCTTTGTTACAAAGTTAAAAATATATTTTCGTATTTAAAGAAGGCTATTTTTTAAAATTTTTCATAATCAATATCGTTTTTTAAATATAAAATTTTATTTTTATTCAATTTTCAAGAGCAAGCTTATAAATAAACAATAACATTATAATCAAATAATGGTGTTACATATTTTTTTTAATAATTAACTAAGTAATTTATGCGCGTTTTACATTATTGTCAATTTATACGATTCTTTCAATCGTATAATCCGATTCATCTGATAAATTTGGAATGAATGTTAATCTATTATAAAATAAAATAATATTGATAAATATAAAACAACTAACAAAAATCGATTAATTAATCAACTGTATGTCAAATATTATTACTAACTAATATAGTGAAAAAGTTTTTAAATAACTTTTTATAATAATGAGTTGAAAATTTGACTAGGCGTTGAATGTAAATATTGTTAACTTTTTTTTTTAATTCGGTACCGTGTCATTTTCAGTGATATATCTATTTGTTTTTAATATAAAACTTTCGTTAAGCTCGTGCGAACCGTTTCCTAATAAATAATGTAATCAATCAAAATTCAATTACGATATCAATTTAGATTATGACGCAAAGGCGCTACAAATCCGTCAAAATCACCGTCACTGCGGACCCGTTCTTTGATATATATTTATATTTCATTTTAAAGGGATTTTTGTTAATAATAACAAAAAAAACTAAATATTAACCAACGTTATATATTTTGACATAAAATCATTAATAATAATTAAATTGTGACAGTGCTATACATCAATTTTAAGATCGATAATACGAATATTTTTGTTCGATATCATATAATAAACTTTCGTTACATGTAATATAAAAATTACAATTCATTTCATGTCAAAAGTCTATGAAATAATTATGCTGTATAAATCTGAAATCGTTTTTTGTAATTCAAAAAAAAATATTTTTACCATATATATTCAATTAAATATTGATTTGATGCAATAATAACTATTTTATTTCGCAAAATATATGATTCAATTTTTGAAAACAAAAGCTTTCAGAAATTTATTTCCACCGTCAGAACAATGAAACGTGTGTTTGTTTAGATATATTTGTATTATTTTTATACACGCGAAATGCATTGAAATATTCAAATAGAACATAGAGGAGAAAAAGGAAAAGATTTTACATTTCACACAACACCGGCCGCTTTTCCGGATATAACTTTTTAAAAATCGCATCGAAATAACGAAAATAACAACAAAAAAAATAATGAAATAAAATCAATCGATCTCGGTGAAAAGCGCACAGTCTGACGGCAGCGATTCTCAACTTTTGTTCAACACGTGCACGGCGCAGTTAATAAATTTAAAAAATCGTTATTCTTTTCTAACTTTTTTTTTGATTTTTTTTTCGTAAATTTAGATTTTTTTTGTATTTTTTCTAATTTACAAATGCACCGGGTGATTGCAGAAAATGTGCACCGGTTACGGATAAGTTATCGGTGTACATTCGATTTAGCAGGACCGACGACGAGTTTTCGAATAAGTGACCATTATTTTTCTTTTATGCCCGCCATTCTTTGGCTTTGGACCAACGCGTTTTCAACTCTTTTATGGCTAGGCATTTTTACCTTTCCATGTGAAATATCCGACTGTACGTTATAACGTAGAGTCGACTGCGAAAATCGAGAAAAAAGATGTATGGAAAAAAAATTTAGCGCTAAAAGTACTAAAAACCAATATTCATACGTACATTGTATAAAAATATGCACGTACAAGTTTTTTTTTTTTTTTTTTGTTCAATTGAGATGTTCCATTTTTTCATCGGTTAAACTAGTTTTCAACCTATTCCAATCATTTTTATCTGAACGACGAATTTGTTGAATTTTGAAATTATTCTAATTTGAAAAATTCAAAACGATTTCATAATATAAACGAAATGTCAATCTAAATTGGTTATAAAATTAGATCGAACCTTATTTTTTTTAATATAAATAAACTTTGCTTGTCAATTAAAATGATATTATTTTTTTGAAATTATATACATAGTATAAATATCACTAATCGATTTATATTATAAAGTGTTTATATTTAATATTTAATTTATTATTTTTATAATCGTTAAAACGTACCTTTAAAAACTTAAGAGAATTCAGTCATTTAAATATATTTAAAAAAATATATTTAATTTATTAATTTTATTAGAATAATTCATAAATTTCAAACATACAAATTTATATTTCTGTTTAAATTTAAATATTTTGTTAAAGGCATTGAATTTAAATGAATATAATAAAGAACCACGTAATTTATATTAAAATATTTATTATACAACATATATAGATCTAATCATCATCCTTGGAGAAATTATCGTAATGAGATATGCTATTATTTGATAAAAAAAAATACACGTCGATAGCGTTTAATTGAAAATATCGTTCCAAAATCTCGATATCGATATTCTCCAAAACTCTGTTAAGTAGATATCGATAATTAAAAGTGAAAAGGATCGATACATTTATAATGCAAAAGTCGAAATACGCTCTCGAATACACCTGAAATTCGTTCGGTATTATATTATTATATTTAAGGTTTCAGTCGGAAAATTCGCGATTTAAAATCGACGTATAATACAACGAGCTCACTCTTTGCTCTCCTTGGCGATCTGTTGAGATTTTAACGAAGTGAAAATGAAGCCGAAGCGAAACTTTCTCAATTATACTTAAAGAAATGTTTTCGTAGCTTTCGGCGCCATTGTTACTCGCCGGTGATTTTTCGACGATCGCCCTTAGAGAAAGGGAATTTTCATCGATTTCCCCTTATGAAAGCTCGCGGCGTAATTTTCCACCGTAAAAGATAGAATATCGTAAAGAGATGTGCTATTATTAATTGACAAAAAAATACACGTCGATATTAAAATATATTTCATTTAATATATTAATATCAAATAAAATATACTTTTATTTTTCATTATATATACCTTTCTGAAAGAAAATTCATTATCTATAATTGCAGTTGTAAATTTATTTCGAAAACTTTCTGAAACTTTTCTTCTCTTTTATAGTTGCCTGTTTAAAATATTTTCAAAGATGCAGTTTCTTTAAATGAATTAATTTTACGTAAATAGAGATTCGTTTTGAGCCCGAAGGTGGCAACAAAATACTTTGAAAAGTTTTAATATAGTTTAAAACTTTCATAAATATATTTATTGAACGAATTTGTTCATTTAATTCCTTTTACAAATTCATTACATGGTTTCAGTGCTTTATTCTATTTTATTGTTTGATTTATGTGAATAAATTTTTAAAAATTAATTATTTCTTCTCTTATAATGTAAAAATATGTTTCTAAAATGAAGTTATCCCCTATTTTACCATTATGAACGTTCAACCCTAATAAATAGTTTCGATCCCCCTAATTTAATAAATCGTCAGAAAGAATGAATTTTCGTTGCATTCAAAAAATTCCGATTCACATCAGTAATGTGCATCAAACATGTAATCATTTCATCAATCAACCAAAGGTATAATTTAAAAACAATTATTGAATTATTAAAAATATAATAATAAACTAAATATTAAAAAAAATCCTTATTATAAATTTATTTTAATATTAATGTAGAAATATTTCATACACCTAATTTTATTTTAATTATAAAAGTATTAAATAAAAAATTATAATAATTAACTTTATAATATAAAGAAAATTATATATATATATATATATATATATATATATATATATATATATATATATATATATATAAATTTCACGGATATTCATATTTAAAACGTTTTTCAAATAAAATTAGATCAAATTTACTTGTATATAATAATTTTATTTATAAACGAATCTTTATATATTGTAGTATAAATATAATATAATACATAGCGAAAGTCGATCGATCACACGCAACGTCAACGAATTTCTCAATTTCCTTTTTTCCCCACAAAGCGATAAATTGGTCTTCCTCCAATTTTCTCGTCCTTGTATCGAAGTCAAGGTCTGTGAACGTTTGATAAGCCCTGACACGGTTATAGGTAACACGCGAAAGCTTTCAGGGCCGCAAGTCGCACGCGGTCCCGCATTAATTACTCCTTACCTGCCGAAAGCTACCAATCGATACTCTTTTATTTCGAAAAACTTTTGATTAATCGTGGGAATATCATTGTTTTACCCTAACAATACAAGTAAATAGTATATTAAATAACTAATAATAATAAGTAAATGTAATAATTATCATATAATTTCATACGTTTTAAATCTATAAAAATCAATATGATTTATAAATTAGAAATCAGTATTCCATATAATATCAAAATATATTTTTTTAAATTTCTATTATATCAATTATATTTTATCTATATCTTTCTAAATTCAAACAAACGTCGAAGGGTCCATTTGAACTCCATTGACAATTTTAAATATTAAAAAAAAAATATTATTTCTTAAAATTTTTACTGATATAAGAAAATATGAATATTATCTTATGAATGCGTATATATATATATATATATATATATATATATATATATATATATATATATATATATGTTTATTATGTATTAAATATATTAATAATTATGAAAATATATTATTTCGCTTAAATATCATTATATAGAAAATATTTATGCCAAAAATATACACCCTCCCCTTCTTTATATCCCTGACTTTTCCCGCGCTTGGTAAACAAACCATATTTAATTCCAAGAGTATTTTAGCAATTTTGACATCGTAAAGAGCGAAACCCCTCTAATTTTTCATTTTTTCCTATTATTATTTTTATTATTATTACGCGAATACGCATAAATAACTTTTTATGCTTTGTACAAAATCAAGACGTCGTCGCCGAAAGTGAATAAATCCGAAAATAATAATAACGAACAGACGTCTCGTCGTCGAAAATCTCTTAATTAATTTCTATTTTATTTTATTTTATTTCATTTTTCCCCCGTCAGCGGTAAACTCTCAACCTAATGAAATTTTAATGAAAACTTAATTAGGGTCGATGCGAATCGTAAAAGATTATTTTGTATTTTTTTTTATTATTATTATTATTTTATTTTATTTGCATGTATACGCGCGCGAATTTTGTTTTTCATTTATTTATATATATATATATATATATATATATATATATATATATATTTATTTATTTATTATATTTTATTTTTCTCTTTCCGTCCCTCGTCTTCTTTAAAGCGGAATAAATACGGCATGGCATCTTCATGCTGCTGGGAAATTGTTTACATGGTGTCTTTTGTGCTTTGTGTGCTCACTCTCTTTGGAGGGTTTCGCATCATATCGTGGATACAGCGAACACATTTGATCTTTACATGTTCTATATTATATTATATATATATATATATATATATATATATATATATATATATATATATATATATACATATATGGATAACGTTTGTGCGAGATTTTTTTTTTTTTTGCAAAAGAACCCATTGTAATATCACAATAAACTCTCGTCAACAAACTCGATAGGATAATTGGTAATTGGATGCAAATTTAAATTTGCTCAATATTTTAGGCGCTTTCGCCGCTGTACATTTTATTTTTATTCGTCCCAGCGTTTTACGTAATGTACATATTTTCATTTTATTATGTCAATTTATTTAGGCAAAAGTCAGCAGTCATCCTTTTATATACGAAAATAAATTTTTAATCATACGTTTTCGAATATATTTAATTATATTTTAATATAATAATTTTTATTATCAACATCTATTCATATTATATTATTAATAATACTAATTAATTTTTAATTCTTTCCAAAAAACTTAAAACTGCAACTTAACTAATAATCATCAATTTGCAACTAGTATTTAAAATCACCTTAATTTTTTACATGTGGTAAAAAATATATAGTTAACTGATGTACAAATCATTATAATATTTTTTTACAAAAAATCTCATTTTTTAAAATTATTACTACATTTCTAGCAAAGGAATCGTTAGTTAATGTTTTTGTACTCTTCAACTGAATTTTCAGATTAAATTTCGTTTGCCAGTATTTTTCTGAAGGAAAAAAAATGAATCAAATACATTTTCATTCTCGTTATATAAATAACGTGAAATATTTCTAATATAAAATAATATATTTATCTTTAATCTTTTTAAAAATACGGTATTGAATATTCTATATAAATATTTCTCAATATTTAACTATGTATTATATTATTACGTATTTTTTTTCAGCAAAAATAGAAAAATATAAATATAGATATCGAAGTAGTAAAAATTTAATAGGAAACTCGAAATGTATATTGAAATATTACACGCGAGTGCTAATTTTGGATAATATTTTTTTCCATTTTATCTATATACTACTTTTAATGATAAGATCGCTAAAAATATCCAACTATTGTAGAAAAAATATTTTTTATTTAATTTCAAATTTTAGATATAAAAAATAAAAATTCTAAAAATAAAATAAAGTTTATTAAACAAATTGTAATATTAACTAATGGGAAATTTGTTAGTAATTTCCCCTTATTGTATTTCATGTCATTTAATTAATTATTAACAAAATAATTTGAAACATGTCGTGTTTCAGTTTAAAAATATAAAAAATAATTATATGAAATTTTTAATGAGAAAAAGAACGTTGATAAATTGCAAATACACGCCTCGGTTACTATATTTAAAATCATCATTACTTATTAGTCGAAACGTGGTGGTTTCCCTTCATTTTATAAAATGGAGGGCCGAACGAGAATTATTCTGATTCCATTTATTATGTTTTAATAAATACCTCACATTATTAATGAGAGTAATTAATTTTTGGCCTTTTTATGAGTTTTAATTTCAATGTACATTCATTTATATTTAAAATTCCAGTAATTTGATATTTTACTTCGAAAATAAATATCAATGAAATGATTATTACATTTCAGTAACTGAACGAGTGTCAGAATCGAAGTGAAATTAAATCATACATAATTAAATATTTTGTAATGTAATAAACGTGTTATGAATTTATATGTAGAATAATATATGTAACGCATATTTCGAACTGTATTTGTATTATAATCATTGATAGCTATGATAATATATGAAAATGATAACGGCGGAGATGTTTTAACCTTTTATATATATATATATATATATATATATATATATATATATATATATATATATATATATATATATATATATAAATATGATGATTGTTATAAAATAATTAAAACAATAATCTAACTATGATTCGATGTGTTATAATAATTCGGTGTCAAATTTCCGTTCAGCATTTGAAAACCGCTGTATATTAGACAGCATTAAAAATGCGCCACCCATTTAAGACTTCAAAACAGTGTCAAATAAATGCGCACGAAGATGGATCGAGCGCGACCCACAGTTGACGAAGCGCAGTGCATTAGAACGTTTCAAATTACGTATCCGTGTACAAAGGGCTCATGAGAACCACTTGAAAAATGCCCCGGCAGACGTGGAGAACATCAATCAGGGGCAACCGTTCCAGGTTCATTATATCGAGAAGAATGTATGGCTCCAGACGCTATTATGGCGTGCAATTACACGCGTGCACAAAGGGAACTATTGTGAGAAACGCACGCCGCTTAACAGTTCGTCTGTAGGTTTCAAATCGAATCCTGTACGCTTAATTATTTATATGCCACATATGGAACTTGTAACAGAGACGTTATTGATATATAACAAAAACATTATTTCTTTTATTAAAAAAAAAAATTAAACACGAAATAAAATACGTGAATTTAAAGAAAATGTATTAATAGATATTCAAGTCGGTAGAGAGCCTAGATTTATTATATAAATGAAATAGCGGTAAATTTTATTATAAAACGATTCAAATCGCATATATTGAAAACCGAGCACGTTCGTATGCTATCTGTCGTTGATATAATATTATACGTTCGAACGTTTGAAAGTTGAAAGCGCAAGCTTTTACCAACCGCCTCTTCAAATCCCCGTGGATCTGAAAACTTTATAAAAACTAAATTGAACAGTCAAGACGTTTCTATTTATATTTTATGGCGAACACTTATACATATTCAAGCGCGTTTGTATATTTTTACTTATGCGCCCTCCGACGTTCCCGTTAAAAGAAACCCGGATACCTCTTGATCGAAGGCGACCAGGGCAGCCCCTCAAAGAAGGCAACAAAGGGGAACTAACGCGATTCTGAAAAGGGAATAAAATGGATTCAGTTCAACAATGCTTAACTGCATGTTCCGATGCAATGCATTTTTGCATCGAGAAAACTTTTTCAGTAATCGATATTCGAACGCGGAAAAACCTTTTATTTACCTGACTTTATTCAAAATGCGAAGGTGTCACGAAAATATTTACTTTAAAAACGACCGTTGGCATCGTAAGCCTTTTCGCATTGGTAAATATTAAAATTTTCCACTATCGACAAGTTCGATATTAATTTTTTCGTTGTTCAAAAAGGTGACGTCAATTTCTTGACTATCGAATGAGCGACGAGATTGCAAATCAGAGTTGTTATGCCCTCAAAGAGGTGTCAACATCAAAGGACTCATCTCGAATTGCACTATGTAAATATGCACTTTGAATGACACAATGTACACAGTAAACCGTGTTAATTATTCAAATATTTTAATGAATTATTCAGTAAATCGTGACACTTAAACGACAGATTTGCTTTGATATAGATAAACCGTTTAAATTTTCACAAAAATTCTTTGTAAAATATTATAGATGTATGTAGACAAATAAAATATATAAAACAGTTTATAATTAATTATCAAATATTTTAATTTATAATTTTTTTATGAAAATAAGTCCGAATACCTATTTTTTCCATTTATTTTTTAGTGAAAAAGATATTATTTTATATAATAATACAGAATGAATATAGTTTATTATTTATAAATTCGAATATATATAAACATCTAAAATGCCATTAATAAAAGTTAGTTAATGTGAAAATATGATTAAGAGCCAACGAAATATTTTTGTTAAAAAATTCTCTTATATTCATGATTAACTTACGGAAGATGAAAAATTCATCTGGACGATATAATTTTGTTTCAAACGACTAACAAGATTGTCGTCGTAAACGTCATTTTCAAATTCGAACCGGGGGTTTTTTTTTAAACAAAGGGTCCGCTAACGAGGATTTTTCCTACCCGCTTATTCGGAGTGAGTGGCTTTTGAATAATGTCGGATTAACCGGATGGAAAAAGACGGGTTCACCGTTTAACCTGACGACTTAATTTAATTTCGAAGTCGCCTCAGAAGAAATTAAGAAGGATACATCCAAAAAGGTGTACGAAGAGGAGGGGACGAGTTTGAAAGCAGATTTCGCACTTTGGCTATTTTTCACTTAGTAATCGAGCTATTCGAAGAGATTTCATCTGGAGGAAAAACCCCGGGAAAAGTACGCGTACGTGACGCATTCTACCGGAGCTTCGCTTTTCTCTTTTCATCCCCCATAAGGAAAAGTTTTATCGATGGTCGAACGCGATATGCCCTAGTACAAAGAGATATATAAGATACTTGGAAATGGTGAACATAAATGAAATTCTATCATATATAATTAAAAAATGTATTATCGATTAAATACGTAGATCGACAGTTCCTTTTACATTTCAAATATTTCTTTCAAATTACAATGCTCCGAATCAATTTAATATATAATTATATTGTATAATATTTCATAACAAAATATGAACCCTTAAATATTTTTGCAATATAAAATATATTTTGATTTTTTAAGGTCGATATACTATAACATATTATATATTAGTTGAAATTTAAAGTGACACACTACACCTGAAATGGATATATAATATTTTAATATGCACTTACGTACAAACGTCTTTAAACTCTTTTATACGTATACGCGAATGAAAATATAAACTTTGTATGGAAAGGAAAAAGGTTGTAAAAGCTCGTTACGGACGCGTATCCTTTGAACGCATCTACGATAAACTGAATAAAAAATATCGAAAAAGGATCTTAGCATGCAAAGTATCTGATAGTTATACGTGTTGAAAATATTCAATATTGGATTATCAGCAAAATATTTTTTTTTACAATATATTTGAAAACATAGCGAAATTGATATTAATTTCATCATAAGAAAAGAAGTAATACGGTTTTAAAGAAATATTTATATCAAAATATATTATTAATAATTGGAAATAAAATCTTATAATTTTAACAATCTTTAATAGTTAAATTTTATTGATTATAAAAATGATATATTACATATTCACTAAAATAATTAATCTTTATAAAAATGGACTTTTTCTTTAATAAAAATATAAAATTTTGCAATAAAATATAAATATAGGAAATTAAGTCGTATTGTAGATTAATCTTAATTATAAGAAAAAAATGTCTATTCTTTATTTTTGATGCTTCATAGTAACAGTCGGGTTTCTACAAATGACAGTTAACCTTGACACATTTTATTCAACTTTCTTCGTTTATCGCGTTTTTTAACCCCGTCACACACAACTTACGCCCTTACGACTACAATAAAAATAACAATAATAGAGAATTTATTGAAAACGTTCAATATTTCATACGGAAGTTTACCTGAAAAAGTAACTGCGAACACATCGGCATGTATAAAAAAAAGAGAGGCATTTGTGAAAAGATCATGATAACAGAAAAAAATGTTTTTAATATGATTAAATAAACATTTCTCGCAAATTTACATAAATGTAATATTTTTGTCTATAAATATCTAAAAAGCTATTTTAATGTTGAATATATATGTATATTAATTCAACTAGAACTTAAATAATTGTGTCAATGATTTCTATATCTGTTACAACTAAGTAAATGGAAAACTTCGTCCACTCACTAAAATTAAATGATATTAATTCATATTTGTATATAGTATAGATATATATATATATATATATATATATATATATATATAGTAGAATAGTTTCAGATATTTGTGTTATAACTCTGTCATTGACTTGCATAAAAGATAATGAGAAGAATTCTAAAATATTAATTAAAAGAATAAATCGTTATTAGATTAAATATATATATATATATATATATATATATATATATATATATATATATATATATATATATATATATATATATATTTAATTATTAACATCTTTATTGCAAATAAAAAAATTAATGTAAATTAAGAAAAACATACATAAAAAAGGACCATAACTTTTATTTGATTTTAAATTTATTTAGGTTAAAATACTTTCCGTTTGAAAAATCATAGAATGGATTGTGTCGAATCGATTATAAATTTATTATAGACCTTTACGATATTTTTCATTCAACCCTCGCTTATACGTTCAAAGAATCAATCGCAATAAAATTCAAACTACCGCCGAGCCTCATAACAATAGTGAATCGTTGAACTTTCAACGCGTAAATATAAAAAAAAGCTCGAAGTAAAGTCTTGAATATTCAAAGATAACGACTTCGTCGTCCGATGCCGAAGAAGCAGAAAAAAGGAACAGAGAAAAAAAATCGAACAAGCGAAAAAAAAAACACAGCATTTCTGAAGTAACACGGAAGTGGGAGGCGGGAGATGCCTTTTTTTCCGGGAAATGATAAATTACAAATGTGGGCAAAAGACATTCAAAGGCGAACTCCGAGGCTGGATACCACCCCGTTTTTGGTTGTGACCCCCCTGCACCATCTCCTTTTTACGCGGCGCTTAAATCTCCCGACGTTTTTATTTACGGTAACGTAAAAACGTATAATGTGGGTCGCCGTTCCCTTCGCCGAGGGCCCCGCATTGTTCGCGGGCACCCATTCATTTTATTTATATACGGACACTTCAAACGGGACGAAGAAGTGTTGTCCCCTTACCCGGTTAGAAAAGAAAGGGGGGAAACAAAACCGACCTCAACCTTCCCATAATGACAGTCTCCTTTTTCAAAGAAAGCATTTAAGAAAATGTTCTTTTTCGCCCGCATTATCCCGCATGGTTTCTGGTGGCGTTCCCCCTAATACTATCGGATGCATCGCTGAAAATGCAGTAATGCTTTTACTGCTGGACAAACAGTCTGAAAAACGTCTCAAATATACCCAGGCCAAACATAAGCCGATACTTTTGTAGTCGAAACTGAGTAATTGTAAACTTTGCGAGGGTTATACGAAGGTAGATGGAATTCTCCCAACTGAACGTTAAAACGGTTCGAATTTTTAATAGAAATTTAAAATTCGATCAATTATGGTTTAAAAAAATATTTTTTTTTATCAAAGACATTGGTGAAAGTATTTTTCGATATCTCTAAAATCTTTTCAATGCCTAATAGTCAGAGATGCTAACAAATGTATTTCACATATAAAAAGTATATTTTGACACTAACGTTGAAATTTACAATATTTTACGAATGGAATTTTAGAAGTCAATCATTTTTAAACATTATATTCATTTCTAAACATTTAAATATTTTATTTAGAATTAACTCTAAGGTTTAAATAATTAAACTTACCTATTATTAATAGTTTAAATATCTTCAAAATATTTTATTTACCTGATTTCACATTTTTCCTTTTGTTTAATTCGACTTCCATTAGAGACCATCGATTAATAATGATAGTCTTTATAAGCAAAACGTTACTTCAAGATTTATGTAACTACAAATTTTGATTTTCAATTAAATATTCTTAAATTACCTTAACAAATTACTAAATATAAAAGTAATGAAAAACGTATAATTTTATGAAAAAAAATTATTTTGAAGATTTATGAATTTAAACAGCTGGCTATTCGAATATTCATTTTAATTTCATTAAAATTAGTAATAATCTGGATTTTGAAATATCAATATTCTTAATTTAATATATATTTGAAATCCCTAAATCTATTTATATAGTTATTTTATTTTCTTTGTTAGTATCTGACAATGATATTTTTAATCCCTTTTTTTGCAACAAAATTTAACAAAGCGTATCGTTTTTGATGTAACACATAAATCCAGCTCCCCTATTTTAATCCAAAATCCTCGTCTGTCAAACAAAATTGTACAATATTTTTTAAATTGTGTTAGAAATTGCTATTTTTTTTTTAATTTATTAAAATTAAAATACTGAAACTGTTATTTTACTATTATATTATAATTATCTTACAACCCATTTATAACACTTGAATCACTTGCGAATTAATTAATATCGAATATTTATCATTATATAAATATTTGGAGAATAATTGTATTAAAAAATATTTTTAACACAAGTTTATACAAAACATATATCACATTTTTTTATTTTGAAAATTTTACGAATATATAATCTCACATTATATTGTATTTACAATCATATTATAATAATTTAATTAAAATTTAATCGCAATCTAACGATATCGCGAAGTACTTCACATGAAAAACCGACCTATCCGCACGAGTTTTCCGACATTCTGTGTATGAAAGCTGAGCAAAGTAAAGAGAGAACGCCGTTTTATAAAATGCGAGAAGAAAATCCTCAGGAAATGAGCTTAAGCAGCATTAACAATATCCAAGAGAGCTTATTATTTAATCAACAACAGGACCTTTGGCACCGTATCGATCGTCCGCCGTATGCACGGTACAAAATTATTTACTATATATGCACGTAACGAATATTTGCAATATTAAACGTGGTCTAAATTAAATTTGTATATATATATATATATATATATATATATATATATATATAATATAATAGTTTTTCATCGTCAAGAACTTGCCTTCGCCAACTTTGAAGATGCATCGTGTAGTCAACGTTTGCTTTCGTATACCTAGTTAATCCTCACACCCAAAGCTTTCGTGTACTTTTCCTCGTCTTCGTTTAAAAACTTATCAAAGTGCTTGGTAATCTTCTTAAAAATCCCTGAGGCGAAACGTATCAGCGCCGAAACCTTCGCCGTTGCGATCTTCAACAAGGCAAACATCCCCCCATTTTAGACGCTCCTCCTTCTTAAAATATATTTTTATACGGCCGTTTGGTCGCAAACAATGGCCTCTCTTCCGTGTCCGGAGACGGGATTATGTACACTTTTGTATACTCGAAAATATAGACGTAATATATAGGAAAACCACAAAACAAAGTAACTGTATTATTATTCTGATATCGAATATTTTCAAATCTATAATATAATACATAAATTTGTTGCATATTTTTAAATTTTTATCAATTGTTTTCTTTTTAATATTTATAATGTCAACAATAATTTTATTTTTTTTTTTATATATGATTACAAAAATTAAATTGTAAAAGTAAATGCAATTCAATATTAAAAATTAAGCTTTATGAAACATTCCAAAACTGGTATAACAAAAAGTATGGTGTCAATACTGTACTCTCTATACTATAAATTTAATAAAAATGTAAACTCAGACACGAATCAACTATTGAGTTTTTGAAAATAATCTAAATATCATTTTTATTATTTTTTGTACATTATTTTAATAAAATTCAAACTTTACATCTTCTTCCATTAGACAGATAACTATCGATGAATTTCGTTTCGCATTCAATACGAATATCGAACACGAATTAAAATATAAAAATTGAGATGAAATTTTACGACACTCTCGTATTCATATATAATATGGTATGTGAATATAAAAAATTCTTGGAAATAAATTGGATTTTTTATTTTAATTAACAAATTGTCGTAGTTCAAATATAAAGTAATAGTATCTATCTACTGTAATACAGTATAAATTTCAATTACATTACTAGAGATATTTTTAAAAGGAAAAAAACTTTTTATAAAATAATTTCAATCAAATATATATAAATATAGGTGTGTTGTATGTATGTTCAAGTACTGAAATCGCACGAGTATTATATTCAAGTACGAATCCAAATTTGTTCGCGACGAACTTTTTCAATTCGCCGTTCAATGAATACTCTCATTCGCCATTTCACCTTAAAAAACAAATCTTTGACTCACACCCTTATCATTTCCAACCCTCATATACACTCTATACATACCCGATTCTACCGTCGAGTTGTCGGGGTGGAAAAGTATTTCAAAATTGGCAAAGAAAAAACACATCCCCCGGAAAAATTCTCCCCAAAACGTTTTTCTAAGCCTTGCAACGCTCGAACTAAAATGAAAGATATTAATAAAGATATCATTTTCCTTTTTTTTATGAAAATTTTGATGAAATTATTTTACGTGTAAAACAAATATTACTTATTTTTGTTATAAATTAATGAAGCGAAATTAAACATATAAGGAATTTAATCCAATGCGAATTTATGCATAAATATACGATGAAATATTTTAATAATATAATTCTTAAATGACGTCAAAATATTTATATTTAATATATTATAAGTATACTACATAATATATCTAATGAAATTTGTGTAAAAAAAATATTTTTATATCATCATAATCCGTAATTGTTACGTAATTAAATATAGAATCACGAAAAGTCTTAAACAGTCGATAAAAAACGTAGAAAAAAATCATAGTGTATAAGCGTATGAAAATTATTAAATATCAATTACGGACAAAACGCACGACACTTTTAATTATGAAATTGCATTTATTATTATACCTAGTGTTGTACTGTGAATGCAATTTTCCATTTTAACACCGCATATATTGAGTGTTTCTCGTTTGACATGCAATATATGCAAAACGCAGTCGCCTTGACAAATATCTGGTTTTTAAATAAAAAAGCATTTCGAGCATTTTCAATTCCAAATTGTCCGTTAAATATTCTCGAATGTATTAAAAAATGCCAAAGTAGATGCTCTATTGTCGAAATAGGGGAGACAGACATCCAAAAAATTCCACTATCATTTTTTGGATGTTTTTAAAATGTGAAATTCTCAGACATCGACGGATTCAAATGCATAAAGAGCGCTGTTGAAAACTGATTTGTGACATTATATACATATTTTGCATTAAATATTTCACATTAACACTAAATATATTAAATAAATTGAAATTGAAAAATGCTTGTTTATAATTTTAATAAAGATTATAATAAATACATAAAAACCTCTGAGAATAGACGTCAAATTACGATAAAATACGATATAAAACTTTATTCTATTGAAAATTATGAATTGTTGTCATATATTTAAGAAAAACAATAAAAAAATAGATTATCAAAAATTTTGGCTACAAAGCATGAAAACTGATATAATGACCGATTCGAATTATTTTTTTTTTCATTTCACGAGCATAATTTTATAATAAAATAATGCGAATTTAGCTGAATTCAACTTCAAATTTTATGGATTCGAAAAAGTTTTTTCTGTACTAGTAATGAAACAATATTTCATTAAAACTTTCAGTTCAATATTTGGCATCAAAAATACATATAGAAATAAAATAACTCTGTAATAACTTTATTAATAATATTATAAAAAGATTGCTAAGTTTTTTCGAATATTAACTGTAAATTCTTAATGAGAAAAAACGGTGTTAAATTTTATCAATAATTAATTATTAATATTAATAATTATTTTTTTTATACAATTCTATATTATTAAACAATTAATGAAATATTTATTAATTAATTTTAATGAATATTTTACATAGTTGCTTTAGATTAATTTTCAAAAGTCTTATAATAATTATTAACATCGACAGTTCATCCATAATATATGAAGATTCACGTTGTTAATTCTTAGCAAGCTAATCTTATACAGCTAAGTACGGATTTGAAAACTTCTTGAACTATACTAATACAATATATAATTATTTTATAGCAAACCTCACAACTACTAAATTAAATCATTTTGTTTAGTAACTCATGTTAAATTCGCATAATTAATCATTTAATTTAAATTATTCTAAAATATTTAGTTTAAAACGCTTTATGATAATGTTCAAAATTAATATTTAAATTATTATATTTAACGATTCTCATTTTATAAATATAAAAGTAAACCGCATTCGTACATATACTTATGCTTGCGATCGCATGTTTGATAAATAGAATCAATTCAACCCTCAACCCTACGATTTTTTCCCAGAAGACTATTGGGGTTGCTTAAGATGCATCTTATCTATTTTTTTTTCGTGCACGTATTCAATATGGTTTGTTTCAATTTTCACCGTTTTCACACCGTACAGACAGACAGATTCAATTTGTTTCATCCTTGGCTTCGTTTTGAATAATGGCCCGTTGGTCTTGAGAGGAACTGAACTCGGCGATGCAGCGAAGACGCGTTGAACTTTCATTGGTGTATTCGGGTCGAATCCCCCGTCGGGTGTTTGGGAATACAGCCGGAACAAATTTGTTCGATGAAGACTAGTTTGAATACGGAACCGGATGTTGGTGAGGCTTACTTTTGTTCGGAAAATGTCTTTCGATTTCCGTGAATTTTCGAAACAAAATAACAAATGCATAATGCATATTCGCTCAAAGTTTATAGCCGTTCTGTGTTATAAGTTTTATAAACTGGTCTATTTCAATATTACACAGCATGTGTTGAATATGGCAATAATACTTACGCTTGTTATTTATTATTTATTCATTTTTATTTTCTATTTCTACGGTTTTAAATTATATTAATATAAATTTGTTGAAATATAAATATTATAAAATTGACGTTTTAAATACTATTTATACAATATATAATTAGTGGCGATAGAAAAATTTAAACACTAACTGATTTATAAAAATTATTCCATTTCATTGGTTGAAAATTTAAAATTATAAGATAGATCTTCATATAATTCTCTATATTTAAAATTTTTATTCCATATACATAATACATATAAAATTTGCAAGTAAACCCTTTGTGCTCACATAGTATCGCATATAAAAATGTAATCGTCGTTCAAAGATATCTTTGAAAGAAGTTTCTTCCGTTTTTTATATATTCTTCGAGTGTAATCTTTCCGTTCGTATCTTCTTTGAACTTACTTACACTTTCTTACATTCTCCGGGGAGTAGAAACTCAACTTTCGAAAAAACGCTGATCCGAATATCTACGGTTGCACTCTTATAACTGTTTCGGAAACAAAAGACAAGCTTTTCCACATATTTTCCTTCCCTTTTTTTTTTTTTTGAATAAAATGGAAATAATGTTCGTTTACAACGGCAATATGTCGAGTGCTGTGGTAATTTTATTATGCGTCATGTGAAATTCGAGCGCGGGAAAACGCGACTGTTTAATTTAAATTTAATTCGCGGCTATGTAATCAGAAATGTTTGCGCATCTCGAACAACTGACATTATATGGCAGACGGTGCGTGAACGGAGAAATTCTTGTTTTAAAGAAGGCTTCGTAGGAAAATCTAGATGGTCAAAGTACGCAAGTTATATATGACAATCAAGAAAATCAGTTTTGCCTAAGCAAAATTGAAAATTGTGCAATAATATTTTTTCTGCTTAATTATTTATATGTATTAATATAATTATACTAATAACACATGATTTGATTACAATTTACGCATTTGAAATTAAGTAATCAAGATTAATATTAAATATACTGTATTAAAGGATATTCATTCATAATAAATAATTTATCTTAACTATTTTATATTTTTCTGATGATTACATATACAAAAAAATAACTTGTTTTGAATGATTAAGTTTGTAAAATATATAAAAAAATCTATTTTTTCCACAAAATATTTAATGCACTTACATCATTCAATTTCTAATAAATTCAATTTTCGATTATATAATTAAAAATTGTTAGCTATGCACATAACTTGAATGTTTTCTTGACGCGTTACAAATTATTGTGTAGCGTTTATACTGCGTGATTTTATTTGATATAACAGAAAATTTAATCGAATAAGACTTTGTGTAGAAAATTTTAATACTCTGCCATATGTAATATAATACAATAAATTAAATTTTATTTCTACAAAACTAATAATCATAAAATTGCTTTGTTATAATTAACAAGAAACTATATATATATATATATATATATATATATATATATATATATATATATTATACTTTATTTAATAAAATATCATGAAATTAATATTATGATTGAATATATTTAGTAACATTTTTTTATTTTAAAATCCGCTTTTTAAACTTATGGTTTTCACATCGAAAAATATTCATTTGAATTATAATTGAAAACTAATATAACTTTTTTTATTAGCATGTGTTACAATAAGTAATTTTAACATCGTAAATAATAAAAAAATGTAGTTGCATTTAACGTTGGTGGTAAGAAAAAAATATGATTTATAATAAAATTTTAATAAGCGAAAAGCGCTAGTATTTTAATCAAAATAATAAAGGAGTAAACAATACAGAGAATATAATTAAAAATGATACTTTAAATTATTAACAATTTAATTATTTCAAAGTTTCATTGAAACGTTGACCCATAAAAATTTGATTTGTGATTTTCTTCTCGATTTAAAAAGCATAACTAATATTTGTATCAAATGCACATATATTATATTAATTATATAATTCGAATAGTTTTACGTTTTGATAGCGGTTTTAAGTTTTAAAATTAAAAACTTTTGAAATAATAAAATAATCTTTTTTTTTTTGCTTTTTATTCTAGTAATTGAACTTTGTCGTTTATTCAAAGTCACAATATCTCACTATGTGTTTATCCAATATTCAAAAGTTTAAAGTTTTATTAATTAATATTTTATTATCTTCGTCGAATACTTCGTGTTTGAAGTTCGTGACCTTCCTTTCTTCTTGTCTCCCCTTAGAACTTAATTGCATCCCTAATTGATTGATAATTAACTAATTTGAACTGAGCAGCGGCAAAAAGGAAAATCTATAATTTTACAAGAAATAAATATATTCTTACATAATATAATAACCGTATATGATTATAAACATAATAATATTTTTAGAAATAGTTTTTTATATTTTTATTAATTAATTGTTATAAATTTATAAAAAAAGAATCTCCATTATTTGTCATATGGAAAACAACTTTTTTTTCTAATTTAACACTTTAAAGTCTAGACTCTGAAGTATTTCACATTAAACTTTGTTTAATTTTATTTTTATAAAACAGTCATATATTGCAGTTTCAAAAAAGTTTATTATATATATATATAAACACAACAGCAACTTTCAATCTGTAGAACGTGTACCATTATGATAAATTGGAAGGTGATTACAATATATTAAACTAAAAATAAAATATTTTAAACGCAACGAATATAAATTATATTAAATTTTGACCAGAGATGCCATTTACACTTTAATAACCTCGCATAAGCATATAGATAAACCCACCTGGACGATTGCACTCACCATTTTTGGACGTCAACAATCTTGTTTCGGAGACGTCTCGTCATCCATTAACGGCCATATTTTTAACCGTTTACGACCTTCGAACGTTCGCCGCCATATATATATATTTATCTATCCAAAATAATAATAATAATAATAATAAATAAAACTTACATATTGGTTAAATGAGAGACAAGAGTGTTGTTGTTTCTTTTCCCGTTTGTTTTTTTTTTATTTTTATTTTTAGATACGTTGTTAAATCGGCTAACTGAACTGGTTAAGCCCGTTTAACCGTCGCTTCGATACACGTGCGCCCGTTTCAAACAACCAGCGCCTGCGCGCACATGTCCGCGATTTAATTTGTGGTACAAAACGTCGACTTTATCCATGTTCGATTTACCGTCAGACCGCTCGTCTGCGATTGCTTATTATGGCCGATAAGCGAACACAATGAGCCGGTTCACCGGAATGCAACGAGCAATTGTTGCGAAACGGGGCCGCAAATCCGTCTCGCGTTTAACCCTACGTTCGATTTTATTTTATTTTTATTTTTTTAATTTCATCGTAATGTAAATCGTTCTTGTAATTAACTATGATATACATAGTAATTTCGAAAATATTTTTCAAATTAATTATTCAATACAATTTTTATATTGTTGAATGGTGTATGCATATCATCAAATTCTAATCATATACATATACATATTTCTCCGCAAATTTGATAGTTTTTGATTAAAATCTAATAGAATTTGTGTGATTATAACTTGTAAATATTTGAATCAATAATGTATAAGCTATCAAATTGGATTAAAACATAACATGTTTATACAAATAGTATTGAATCGTTGAACAAAAATTAAAAAGAAACGATGTTTTGTTTAATTCAAAAAAAATCAATTGATAAAAAATTATAGGACTTACAAAGACCAAATATGAATAAAATTACAATATTTTATAATAAAACACAATATTTTACCACCTTTACCAAAATTTTAAAGTTGAATTTTAAAATAAATTAAATAAAAGGAAATATAATATTTTCCAATGTAAAGTAACTGCTATAATTAAATATTTGTTTGAACTTTATATGTTGGTTAAATTACAATTCTATTTTTTTTTATATTGCAAGAACTTGACTTACTATCATTATTGCACACCCACATAGTGACAAATCGTAAAAAAAGCATTTGATCTTAACTTATTTTATTGACTCTTCCTGTTGCCATTTAAATAAGTGGTGAAAAAACAATTACAGTATCGTAAAAAAATCTTTTTAGAACCGCTTTCCGGTTATTTTAAATAAATTATTTTTTGTAATAAAAATATAACATTAAATAGTGATTAAATAGTTTTTTAAATTAATTTATAATTTATCAACTCGTGTCGATGCTTATATTCGATATGATAATTTATCAATGTAGTTATTATCACTGGCAATAATAGTAATTTATCATCGACATTAACATTAACACGTATCAATTTCATGACGTATGTAGATAGAGTATAATTTATACATATCTCTATTGCAAATTTGTATAATGGTTTTAAGCAATATTGCACCCGTGTTGCAGCGTGTGTTTGAGGGTTAAAATCGAACCTCGACTGTTAATGCCAATGGTGAGTTCGAATAATTGGAAAAGGGGGGTGCAATTGTAGTACGGGAGACCGTTTTTCAATGGTGTTATTGATGTGTTGTTACTGTTGTTATTGTTGTTGTTGTTATTGTTTCTGTTGTTCGTTATAACAATGGAATCGAATGAGCAAACCGCTGCAATTGTTTCATACTTGATAGCTTTTCCGACGCGAACGATAAACACTCCCTTTGTTTCTTTCTTTTTTTTAATATGGTCATTAAAACGCATAGAGTGCAAAGTCATGGCAGGGTTAACGCGAAATACTAACGTGTCTCTTATAATTTGAAGAACGATCGAAATATATGCTACAACTGTGCTATATGATCCAACTGTGAAAAAGTTTAATTGGGTATCATACAAATTGAAAATAAATATATATTCTTATTAAAAATTAATACGTATACAATTTCTAAAAGAAGATTGTTTAATATCAATATAATATCGGTTAATGTATCTCTAAAAATTTTACAATAAATATTAATAAATAACTTGACGATTTATAATTTACATTAAAAGCTTCTAAGAAAAATGTTCATTTCCTCGAAAGCTGTTTACGCTGACAATAACAATTTCGCAGCATCTGAATAAGAACGCTTTTAAAAGTCTTAGATAATTATATGAAAAAAAAATAAACAATTTTAATTGTCATATTATTATCTTTGGCGACGATAACGCGAGTATTTACGTCGTAATTGTCATTATTAACAGCTATCATTTATATGAAATTATATTTTTAAGCACCGTCACAGTTTTCAAAATGGAGTAATTACGCAACAGTACTTGCAATATTGTTTTGCGTTCGCATAAATAATGTACATTGTTATGCACGTGTCACAACATTAATCTTTTCCACATTCAATGCGGTTTTGTCTTTCGTATCGCATGCAATAATTAACTGAAATTTATGATATTTGTCCTGCAAAAAAAATATGTACAAAATAAAATAAAATACACTCTCATCGCTTGAAAAAAATATTTAAAAAAACGAATGCAAATTTCCTTTACTCTTTGTGTAAAGCGAACGCTAGATCATTTGCTTGTTTCATTTCTACTTAAATTCGTTTATTGAATCAATAGTTGTGTTACAGCTTTGAAATTGGATTATGTTATGAAAAAAAGCCTTTTAAAAGCTCTTTAATCCGTTTCGTGCGCTTTCTTCGCAGAAATAATGAATCGCAATTCACTGTAATTGAAGTGTAAACGCGAATCTCGTTCATCTTTTAGCAAATCGTTTCTTTTACAATCTCATATTTCGAATAACTGGAAAAACTCCGTACTGCAATTACTATTTTATTTTTTTTTTCAATTCGCTATTATTGTGAAATTTTTCATACCTAAATTTTTTATTTGAACTTAAAATTGCTCTCGTTAAAATTTTACGAGTATTTTCTCAAATGTTTTATATACGTGTAAGTATGAGTGTTATTGAAATTAAATTTTGAAATAAATTATTTTATCTAATTTTTCTTTGCATTAAATATATTTTGTAATCAACATTTTCGTAAATCGGTATTCTTCTCGATCATATTGAATTCGTCGTGTTTAATTTAATTTAATATTTAAAATGTATACGGGGCACACGCACCCCCGACATAATGCCACATACACACTCGCGCCGTAAAACAGGTAATTATGCGTATTAGTACAAAAGCAAAGGTAACCGTCTAAGTGTCATATAACGCTTACTAGGCACAGTGTTAGGGATTAACAACAACGCTTTCGAATGTTTCACCGGAACCCCAAAATACTATTGTTGAACACGTTTGCGCTTAATTAGGGACTACTTACGCAAACGTTTGTTTGGTTTTACAATACCACACTTTCATATGTTCATTTTCGATCCCCCACACCCCAACCCCCTTCTGCATCAGTATCCACCTTTCTCACTTATTGAAAAACTTTTAATATTTATTTAATTGTCGGTAAACGTTAATTAACAAGTTATATATGTATATACTACAATATATTTATAAAATATTAAACCATTCTTATATTTTTAATTAGTTGTGATTAAAATTTCTCTTAATTTTTTAACCATTAGATCTATAATACAAAATAATATATAGTATAATTTTTCTAAAAACCCATCAAAAAAATTATTCCACTCAAAAATTTTAAAATCAATTTAATATAAATAAAATAATATATAAAAAAAACAAAGATCATTTTTTGTACAATAGCTTATATTCTTATATTTTTCCATTTTCAAAATGTAATAATATTTGAAGCATACTATATTATAGCTCTATTATGTTTTGCGTTGCTCTATTATTGAATACTTTTAACGTATATTTAACAATCAATAATAGTTTTTTCTTCGTATTGAAATATTTACAATGTTGTAATCTGTACGACCTTTTATGGCGAAATTGAACTACGTCGTTTTTATTTATACGGGAGTATACAAGTATTTAATAAAATGTTTGTATATGTGTGTGCGTGCGTGCGTGTGTGTGTGTGTGTGTGTGTGTGTATGATATACCATCGTTTTAGTTTTGATGGTATTCCCATACTTTATTGTTTGCCAAAGCAGGATGCTGCACTGCGGGCAAATTGAATTTTTAATTGGTTGTCATATGATGCCAGATACACGAAAAGATATTAAATATTATACCATTTACAACATATATATTGTATAAGCACATAATATTAAAAAAAATCTATAAAAAATCAATTCTATAAAATGTAAGGTTTAAAATTCGGTTTCTCAATTAAATCATTCGGCTCTGGTGATGTAATTCGAGTGGTCTAATCGATAATTTAAATGGATGTATTCTTATTTATTGGGAATTGTTTTGAATTAGCATCTAATTGAACAGTGACAAATGAAATAAACAGGCAATCTAATCAAAAAACAATTGTTCGACGCCCAATTGACATAAATATGTAATAAACAGATTGAATGTACAATTGAATGATTAATGAGAATTAAATAGATTAATAAAGTGATATGATTGATCATATATAGATTTATAAAATCAGTCAAAACTTAATTGATCCTTTTTTATAACAAATATAAGATAAATTTAACTTTATTAATTTATTGTTTAGAATATATATTTCTGATATTTCTTAAATATAAATTCTTTAATCTTATATTAAATATTTTATAGAAAAAAGTAGATTTCCTTTTTTTAAAAATAATGTAATGTATCAAAATAATTACTTCGTAAATGTTAACTTATTTCTAAACAATCGATGATTCCAAGTCCATTTATTTTTCATAGTTTGTAATTGAAGTATTTATATACGCTTCTATATAATCCTTTAGAAAGCCAATTAATCTCCTATCCAACTTTAAAAGTATTGTGAACGAATCGTTTCAAATCATCTTTCGAATTAAAAGGGACACAAGACGATTCGTTTAAACTTCGCCGGAAAATTGAGCGTCCGGATGCGGAAACGGAAATTCCGGATCGTCGTTTGCAGAAAGAGGTTAAACGAGAGCAGACAGAAGAAAATATATACCGACATTCGAAATAGTTGAAAAAAGAAAACGGTAAATGATTTTAACGGATTCAAGTGGCCATAAATCCGGGGCACAAGTGGCTCACCTTTCGTCATCTGCAATAATAATGATAAAAATGAGAACGTTCAGACGCTTTTCTTCTTGCGGTTGAGCAAAGAAGGTTTTTCATTTATTATCCCAAAATTGGCGCCTAACTCATTTGAGCCCGGTGAAATGGAAAAACTTTGTAGATCAATTATCCACTTAATGGCGACGGCAGGCTTTCGCGCCAAGAATACATTTCGGTACGTGCTCTGAGGTCCCGCGGATTAAAACTTGAACATGCAGATATACTTATATGCGATAAGCCTTAGAACTTAACTGTATATGGAATATTTGAAGTGTACGTGTGTGTATGTAAGTATACATACCTGAATTTTCATGTTTATGAAAATTTATACAAGTGAAACTTTTCTCCCCATTTCATGAAAGATATGATGTATTAAATTGCTAAGCTCGCGATTACATCGTCTACGACGATGAAAACTTAAATCAATAAGAGTCATATTGTTCAAATTTCCCTCACTATATATAATTTATATATCAACATATATATTATATATAATATATAACTATATAATAGTTATTAGTATAAAATATAATCAATTATATTACTTATTTGGCGATATATCTAAAGATTGATCATAAAGTTAACACCTCTACATATATAAAATAAATAGACGTCAAAAATTTTGAAAAACAATTTTTTGAGAATTGAAAAGTTTATTTAATTTAGAAATGTTAAAACATAATTAACATGAAATATGGTAATTTAATATCAAACACAATATTTTTAAAATTAATTTCAAATAAAGTAAAACAATATTTTATCAAAAAAATAATTCACATTTTAACTATAATAAATATATGTACTATAATTTATATGTTCATTAGTTGTCTGCGGGTAAACGTGAGTAAAATTTTTGTTTAAATAAAATTTTTATTCGTAGAAAAAATAAATATAAAATGTACATATATATATATATATATATATATAGACATTTAAAAAATCCCTTATGGTATAATTTTATACCGCCAACGAAAACTAAAACACATAACTGTTATAAAAAATAGAGCAATACTATAGTTTCATAACAATATCGGCGTGAAGTAACTCTAAAGAAAAACACACATAGTGTATACATAACAAACACCTTATAGTGGTTTCAACCGACTACTTATTCGCCTTTTTGCCATATATTATTCGCCACAGTAAATAAAATACGCGGACGCACTTATATCACAATATACTTAAATTATAAATACGAGCACATAGCGGGGACGACACAATGCCATTGTGCCCGAGAAATTGACGACTTCCTACCTTTTGATAAAAGTAAAAAATATTGGACACGACCCGCGCAATAACACCGAAAAAATATTTCAGTGTCCATTATATATATATATATATATATATATATATATATATATATAATCATTTTTCGTCTCTTTACGAGTGGATGGCATAAATATCGTTTAAAATTGACAATCGACGCGTCCGTCGAAACGTGAGGTACAAGCGCTGGTTTTTCTATTGTTGAAAATTTGCCAGGGTAAGGACATTACACGAGCGGTTACAATTTTTATACGTTATTGTGTCTTTTTTATATATAAACTCTCAGAATTTCTATGTGTGCCTATGTATACAGCATACGACGAAAAATATTCCATTTTTTTTTTTTGAACAATAATTGTGAGATAGAATGTTTTAATAGTTTCGTTTTATTATTTTATAAATATTACTCTTAAGATAATTGTTGGCAAACATATTACGTTTCCTTTCTTTAGTTGCAGTAATTAAATGAAGTTAACTATATTTCACTTTATTATTTTTGTTTAATTTATTTTATTAACATTAATTATACTGCGAGTGTTCAAATTTACGTTATCAATTACGCTTTATTTAGTTGATCGCTTAATTAAGTAGAATCATTAATATAAGAAAAAAAATCTTGAACAGTTGAGTAGTTAATTAATCTATTTAAAATACTAAAAATAAAATTTGTATTGCTGCCGCATATCATGTCTTAAAATATATCATAATATAATAATTATATCAAAAAATATATAATTATTAATTCATTCTATAGAACTGACGATTCAACACACCACTTGTTTAACAACAGTTATTTAATACTAATATATATATATATATATATATATATATATATATATATATATATATATGCATGTGTGTGTGTGTGTACAATAGAAAAGTTGGGGGTGTTTTCGAATATTTTTTATAACACACTGTATATCATTATATTCGTACAATATTGTGTATAAACGACGTACCTGCGTAAAATTCCTACAAAAGTGTCCCACGGTTTTGCACAAGTGCGCCCTTTAGGTTTCTTCACATGTCTTCTTCCTTTTACGCTGTATACTTCTTTCACTCTCTCGTTACTCTTTGTGGAACGTTTTTAGTGGAGAAGCCTCCAACAAAGCAGACTTTAACGACCCGAGAGATTCTAAGAGCCCGAAGGCTTTGCTTCGAATAAAATATGATTTTTTTTGCTTCAACATGACCTCCGGTATAGGGAACAGCGACGCTCGGACAAGTACCCATTCGGACTCCTATACATTTTCATATTTATTATATTTTTTGTGTGAAGATTGTATTATGTTTTTAATTATATCATATTTATCGTTAAATTTTTGAATATCATACGATTTTTTTAATGACTTAAATTATATAGTATATTTTTCTTTATAAACATTCAACTTTCATTCAACCTGCATTATCTGTTCCGCAGATAATGCAGGTAAACGTATAAACAAATCTTATTAATAAATAATATATCTCATATTATTTAAAAAATAGTTATACCTAAAAATATACTTAAATATATTATTTGTCATATTTTAAATTAAATATTAATTTATTAGAGAAATAGTTTTGAGATCTTCTTCATTCTTTTGAAACGTATATATATATATATATATATATATATATATATATATATATATATATATATATATATATATATATATATATATATATATATATTCACTTATATAGCAAATTTCGAGTTTCAGAAAGTACACGTTCGAATTCCCAGATCACTGCTGTATTATTTCGGCGAATGATTTTATTTAGATTTCAATTTAAATTCAACGTACGGCTTCTAAAAGTTTTCCACTGCGCCATGTTTTACTCGGTTTATTGTGTCCGTTTTTCAGTAACGAACACATACACACAAGCGTACATACGTACACCGAAATGAAAGCTGAAAGGCTGAAAACGAAATACAAATTAATATCAATACGTCTCTCGTGAACGTTTTCACTGGTAGAGAAGAAAATTTTGAATAACGATTGCCGTACAATAAAGTAAATAAATAATTTCGCGTTTTCTCTTAGAAATTTTATTTCGATTGAATTTCCAAAATTATCGATGGAAAATTATATTGTTTTCAGATTTTCTTTTGATTATATAATATAATATTTTTTTAACAATTTTTATATAAATAATCATATAATTTTGAATTGATCAAATATAAAAATTAAAAAAATATATATAATTATTTTTTATATCTTTTATCTATGCAACAAATCCTTTATATAAACCAGCAAAAATTATCATTATTTTTATAGGTATAATAAGATTCATTTCACCTAAATTAGGTCTATAATTTAAAAAAAATCAATATTATTCAGATATTAAGAATTAATAAACATTTAAATCGAAATAAATAAAAAAAATATATGGTTCTTATATTTAACTAAAATATTGAACACTTGAAATGTATTTAAAAGGAGTTTGAAAATATAATATCTTTTACTACATATTATTTTATTAATAAAGTAAAAAAATATATATAATGAACTTTATAAGCAAAAACGCTTAATGATAATTCGATGGAGAGCATTAGCATTTATTTTCGCAAAAACATGAGTAACTACCCTCTCTTAAGGATAATCGGTCCCCATTGCGTACGTGTAAACGTTTTCAAGTTAAACTCGTTCGAGTTATGCGGCGATTTACGATTATTAGCCTGCATACGAATCGTTTCCAAATAATTAAGGGAGTTTAGAAAAGGGTTTAAACCGGCCAGATGGTTAAACTCGATCGAAACGATTATTTTAACGTTCGAAATGGGGGAGACCAAAGAAATGATGGAAAATCGTCCGGAAAACTTCCGGGAAGGTTTCGAATCTCTCGTACACCTCTTTTTCCATTTCAGTGAGGAAAGTTCAAAAAGTGTTTCTTATAAAGCATTTTCATGCGCTCTACGACACCGTTTAAATTTTTGGTACATTTATTCTTTTATGATATGGATGGCCAACATTTTCAGCAGGAGGGCCAAATTTTAGAGATGAGATTTGATAGAAGGCAGCACAATATTTTTTTTTATTATTCAAAGTAAACCCAAAAAAAAAAGATTTTTAGAGAAGATATAACAAAAATGAGAATCAGACATATTTATTATACAGGATGCGGCCGTATACCTTCCTTTTTTTGATACTTAATAAAACCCATTGTATAAATTAGAAAATTTTTATTTGTTTTCTATAATATAGGCCTATAATTTTGTTTTATTTTTTTTTAATTTCTGAAATATCTAAGATAAAAAGGAAAGGTAGATAATTCTAGACTTAGAACGAGGAAACTGCAAAATAGAAAAAAAATTGACTATCATAGAAAAACGACGATTTAAGTGGCAAAATACAAAAGAACTATGCTGTTACACAGTATTTGACTCGATGTCTTTTCATCGAATCAATCTTCGTACAAATAACAAAACGATAGATATAAATTAAAAGAAAGATAGACGCAATATGTGAAGCGGACCGTTGAGTGGAGGACGGTCGAAGGAAATAAGCACAACCTTTAACATCCATAATTTACGTCAGTTGGAAAAGGATAGAGAGCCGTTGAGAGATTGGTATATCTGAAACTGGGTCCGTGTGTAAGGTTTAAAACGCGCGTAAACGCACGCGCTACCACTGAAATATTCAGCGAGTATTCAGATATTTACATTCCCGACGAGCATAATGCTCCCGGATAACATGATTTAAATAATTCCCCGCTAATGTGGACCGAAAGCGGGATCCTGGAAATGTGCGTGGAGGAAGAGCAGGACGCCTTCCCCATTAGTCCGAGACAAGATTAGACCAAAAACCACTGGTGTCTCGTGGCTGATAAGAAAAACAATACCGTAATAAAACTTTAATATGCATTATCCACACTTTATATTTTTATTATTATATATAACTTCGTATTGAGTTTATTTTCTTTTTCTTCACACCGATCCACACGATTAACGAAGCTTTCGACACAGCCATTCGAAAGAGCTTTATCGACGAACAGTTGAACCATCAACGAATATCTTTAAGCCATGAGTTTTGACGTCTGAGCTATTATTTTTTTCTTAATTTAACCGTTTTTAGTACTTTTTGTACTTTATGTTTAGTTTTCAAAAGGAAACATTAAACAGAGAATAGATTTTGACTCTATAGTGCTTAACAAATTTCTTTTGATAATTCCTTATTTTAATATTTTTGAAATGTTCATATTTTCCAGAAACATTCAATTATTATAAAATTCATCATACTGAAAACAAATATAGTTCTAAATAGCGTATCAAATTTAAAATTACATTAATGTAGTTACAAAATATATATAATATAGTTAATTTTTAACGAACCGCCATTGTTAAAAACGTATCACCCCTCACCCCTCACCTTGCTCGGCATCCACGTTTTCAGAATTGCTTATTAAATAATTGTCCCGTATTAGTTAATGTTTGTCCTTTTGTCCGCGTCGCGGGGGTTAATTGAAAATCGCCCTCTATGGTATTCGGTCCGCGTCCGCTCTCGTCATAAAATTGTACAAAATTTACGGCCAAAATATACCCGGACAAGACCCCTGGACCGCCATATGAAGGGCCGATAAGATAATGGACCGGAAGGGGTCGAAATTCTCATGCTGTTTTCATGCGAAACTAGGCATGATAATCGCGATAGCGCCGACTCGGATAATTTACATCACTTGTTGTGCGTTCCGAGCGTAAGGGTCGTTTCGTCGCGAATAAAACGAAGCTTCTCAATCCGAAACCGTGGAATTAGTGCCTATAAAAAAATATCTAGATTTGATTTTAATCTTTACGAACGATCAATGGTTCAATAAAACAGTTATAATAAATATGTATATCTTAATTATGTACCATATACATCAAGAATTTAAATTTATTTTTTATAACATTTATAACTATAAAAAGAATACATTTTATGAACAAGTTTATATATCTACAAAAATTTACTATATCACTTAAATATTGTTTACTATCAATATTTTAAAAAATAAAAAATAAAATTCAATTTCTTCTGTTTGAAATAAATAAATTTAAAAATACCCATTTCATTATTCCTAATAAAATACTATTTTATTATTTAATTAATTTTAAGTGTCTTATTTAATATTTACATGTGTGTGTGTGTATCAGAATATATTTGACATATTTAGGTAAAGCTTGGAAACCATATATTTAAAGCTTTCCATCGGCATACTCGCTCTTCTAAAACATACATTTATTCATATGCGTACGTTCGTTGAAAAGCGCGAAATGATCCTTTTCATTGTTAAATAGATTGCTCTGTGGAATTCTTGTTGAATGAAAACGATGGCACTCTTTATTATTGTGATGTAAATTGACATTAACACTCAGTGCAACTCGTTGTCGTGCCCTTAATTGCATTAATACTTGCATCGCTTGACATGACTTACGAATGAATGTTTCATTTTTAATCAACCGATATGTATAGCCAAGAAAGCATTTATACATTGGATACACTCGAGCTGTTTTAATTTCAAACATGTGTATCCATGTACGTCCAAAAAGAAAACGAAATTAAAGGATCTCACTCTTCTCATCACATCCTGTAATCTCTTTTGTATTGAATAGGAATCATTATAAGCTTCACAAATACCGTATTTAGTGTTCTCTTTTCATTATAATTACGTTTGGTTAGCACCAGATTTGAGACTATTGAATTTTATTTTTACGATATATTTTATATATTAATTAATTAATTGAAAAACCCTTTGTGTTTCAAAATATAGTATGTATGTAAATTGTATACAAAAAAGTTCGAATTTTGTTAGATAAAACTATCTGCTCTCTGAAATTAGTCATTATTATTATAATTCAACTATAAACTTTTTCAAAACTTTTAAAAGCACCATTAACAGTTAAGACGTCATTAATATACCATAGATACTAGCACCTGTTAATTATAAAATTGAAAGGAGGTAAGACAAACTCTAGAAAAAGTTCTTATACTCAGCTAGATGTGATTATCAGTACGAGATTTAATTTCATATAAATTTTCAACTTATAAAACTTCTGCTATTTGTAAATTTTGTAATACGAACGCTAAATCGGGTAATTTGTATTCCAAATGGTATCCGATAAGTGCAACAACCGTTTATTGGATTTCCAAAAAAAAGTACATTCGTGAGCAAAACAATTTACACATATCGGATATCGTGACCAAACTATTTAAATATCCACCGCATTTTCTCTATTTTTATCAACCTAATTTTTTATTCCTCAACGCAATAGTGTCGAATAAATTACGTCCATTGCGACAATGCATTATTACGTGATAAATGAGAAAGGTAATGTTTCAACACCATTTAGCAATTACCATGATACAAAAATATAAGGAAGCCATCGATTCTTTTGGGTTTACTATTATTTTCTTATATTCAAAAACCATAAAGAAAAAATAGTCACAAATAATACCAGTTTTGGCGCCAAATGTGCACGTAGACACCAGTTTAACCAGTCGATTTAACTGTATTTAAACACATGTATACATTCTTGAGGACCTATGTACTCATTTGATGTAAAAACGTTTACTCGCATATCCAGTTGAATAAGTAAAGCAGTATGCAAAAGTACATGTACTGAAATATCCATATTTAGTACTATTTATAAATAGATATAAAAATAAAATCAATTCATGTTTAGCGATTTCAGTTAAAAATTCTTCTCTTATTATAAACGCCTTTATGCGAATTTTGTTTATTTCGATATTATAATTATAAATAAATGTAACAAAATAACGATAACATAATATTTTAAATTTTTTGTTAATATTTGAAGAATTTTATTAATTTATTTTATGTATTAATGATGTAAAAAAGAAAATATATTTTTTTATTCGTACTAAAACTTCAATTGTTATTAATATTAAATTGTTGAATATAATTTATTATTTATCTTCATTTCAGTGTATATGTATGTATTTATACAATGAACCAGTTTTATAGAGAACGTCCTGTAGAAAAACGTTGCGCTTAGGTCATATCGCGACGACGTTCAAGTGGTAAGAGAGTTTTGCATGCAATTCGAGTGCCTCAAGGGCTTTAGCTGAAATTCAAGAGGACATATTCAATTTTTCATTTTCAATTTTTTAACATACAGATATTTGCAACGAGCAGTCGATTCGTCGAAAATGTTTTTACGATCGTATTAAAATCGTACGGTTAAAATTGAATAGTGCTTGATCTATATATATGTATATATACCATATATATATATATATATATATATATATATATATATATATATATATATATATATATATGTGTGTGTGTGTGTGTGTGTGTGTGTGTGTATTTACGTTTTTAAAAAATATTCCAATTTTTGTATCGTCCAGTATTATTCTATTTTGTTTAAAAATTAAAATTCAATTCGATTTTCAAAAGTTTTTAATATATGCACTAATAAAATTTTTCAAATATCATCTATAATATTACAAATTAACTATTACCATTTGTGATAATTTACCATATATAATTAGGTAATTAAATAAACTTTTATTGTATATCAAAGATAAAATTCAAAGATTTTCATTAATAATACTTGGATATGTAATAAAAACAATAAAAATAAATATTATTTAATTTAAACAAAAATTTACGTGATAAGATTCATATTTGTTTAGAAGTTTTTTTTATTTTATTTCACAATATATGATGATTAATTCTAAAGTTTATATAGGAATCCAGCATGATATAAATATCATATATATTTATATGTTTAAATAAGATGAGAGATAAATATGACTCATGACAGTAGTATTGTACGATTTTATTAATTAATTTAACATATATAAAGCATTACTGGTATGTTTTCAAATATTGACTCGTGCGTTAATTAAAACTGGTACTCATAAAATCGTGAATTAATTTAAAATTTTCGGTTATAATTGTCTCTTTTGCATAAAAATACAATAATCACTTAATTACAAACGTTTGATTATGCAATGGCACATCTTTTTTATTTATTCAAACTGTGTGATAATACTTGAAATTATTATTGGACGTTAATTTAAAACGTAATAAAATATAATAAAAACATAAATTAATTAATTAAGTTCAATGGAAGTTTACAATAAAGCTTCGTTATTATAATATGTTTTTAACTCATTATTCATTTAAAAAATGCTATATTCATATAATATTTTGTTCACATATAATAAAAAACTTTCAAAATTTATAAAATTATTTTTGAAATAATGTCAGATAACAAATAAAAATTCAAAGTTATATAAAAGAGTATTGATTTTAAAATAAAATTTTAAATGAAAATCGTTTTATTTCAATAAAATATAAGTAATTTTTCAAAAACTTATTTAAATTATAGTTGTAGTATATTTTAAAATGTTCGAAATCAATGTTGTACTTAGTTTTTAGTTATAAATATTTGTAATATGATTATTGTCAAAATAATTTTAATTTTTCAGTATCGTCGATGTTATATTTTTCAGCGTCGTTAGTATTTTTCCGAAAAAAAAATATCTAAAATAAAGGTTAAAAACTACTGTTAGATTGTTGTGTTATGATTTTTCCGGTAAAAATTTATTTAATGATCATATTTTTTATAAGTTCGGGAATTCAAATACTGAAGTCACGTTTTACTTTCAAACAAACGTCATTAAAAATCGTTTATTCGCAAAAAAAAAACGGTTAAAAGAAAAGACGATCAAAAAATGATGTGAAAAAACCCTCGTAGTTCTAACCCCAACAAAATTTTCCTTGTTAGGCCGTCGTAATTAACTTTCAAATTGGAAAATATCCTAGATTCCCCCTAGCGATAATTAATTGTTTAAAAGTTATAGAAGTACAAGAAAAAAAACTGAGAGAAAAATAAATTAAAAGTGAATTAATTCTCATTTACATCACAGTGCGAAATTAGAACTAGTTTGCACTTTTAAAATGTTTCTATATTTTTGGATAAATTTGTTACTAAATATGGTTGTTAAATTCTTAAAAAATAATGTATTATTAAAAGTCGTAATTTTCAAACCTGCGATTTTTATTAAACATATTTATTCTATTATACATTTTATTTCAACATATAATGTTTAAGACAGTGATTTTTAAGAGTGACTATATTTTTAATTCCATCCTTGCAATTTACTTTAAATTTATTTCATTCCGTTGATTTCAAGATTCAATTTATGATTGAAAAGTTAAAAATAGTACTAAAATAATGTTTCTAAAAATATTTGACGTTTAAATAAATTTTCTTATAATCATTTTAAAACAAATTCTTTAAAAAGTAGAAAAACAGTATCATTTCAATTGACTACATGTTTCCGTAAAATCTTGTAAAATTGTAAGAGTATTATAATTTTGGAAAGATTTGAAACTACCAATAAATATAGATATTTAAAAAAGCTAACAATATTAAACACAACTCTATAAATTATACGAGTTGTATAATTTATTCTGTTGTAATTGTAACGAAGTAATTGTTAAATATATTAGTATCAGTTCGATAATAAAAAAGGTTAGAAATTACTGTTGTTACCTAAACAAGATTGTAAAAAAATATTTTTTCAATAATTAAGAATTATATTTTTGTACATGTAATACAATGAAATAAAGCCAAATTTGAAAAATAATAATATGGATGTTTTATATTTAATTTGGAGTTAATTATTATACGAGAATCTTCTGCAATATAAAAACAATTAAGAATTAACGACATATATTTTTTTCATTTATCTAATTAATTTCAAATATATAATATTTAGCATATTTTAAATTCTGTCTTATATATAATTATTGTTTTTAAATATTTACAGTATAATTAAAAAAAGTAAAAAAAATAATCAACAGGTATACATGGTCATCCTGTTGACCGTTACTGGGACCAAATTTCGCGCCGAAATGTCGCGCTTGCGTTTCGTCATCAGTACAATGACGCCAGCGCCGCGAACGGATTTCGCGGCAAACTTGAGAAACCAATCGTGCGCCAGCTGCGGCCAGCTCGCCGAGTCGGTTGCACGTGTTTTTTTGCGCGTGTGCGATTGCGCTTGTTCAACGTTTTCACGTGAATACGTTACATTCGCGCGCATACCACTTTCGACCGTTACTTCGCGTACATAACCTTAAACTGACATTTCGAAACTGACTTTGACAATAAACATCTCGACAGGAATTACGCGAAAAATAAATTAAAAAAAAAACAACTTTCGAAAAACAATGTTGCAAATACAGTGAAAAGTTTTTTTCTTATGTGTGTTCGTTCTTCAATGTGTGATTGTCGCGTATGTGTACGTTAATAATACTCGTTGTGCATAACGAGTCCGCATTAAAAAGTGTGTAAAAAAAAGTTTTTCGAATCAATTTTAATATAATTAAAATACGCGGTGATGTGGTGACGAAGAGAATCAGGAAAAAATCCGATTCGTTCTCTACGTACATTTTGTTCGAAACAACGCTCGAAGAGGATTTTCAAAGATGGCCGTCGCACGAAGAAACTTACTGACTTCGTTTCTGACAGGTAATCTTTGATTTCTTTTTCTTTTCTAGTATTCCGTTTGCATTTTTAAAGGCGATCTTTCATACTACTGTTAAAAAGAAGTGAAGTCATTAAACCGGTATTTGCCTTCGCTGACATTGAATGCAATATTCCATACTTAACGCCTTTCACTCTAATATTTTGCCGTAATAATTTCAAATAATATTTTGTATTATAGATCTGTACATATATATATATATATATATATATATATATATATATATATATATATATATATATATATATATATATATATATATATAATTTCTATTTAACTGTAGCAGCAACATACTACCGTATATGTTAAATGTGTATTGATACTTTTTCAACTTTATTTCTCCGTACCTTATTTATTTATATTTTACATGGATGTTTTTATTTTTGTAAAAACTAAATTTTATACATTTAGACGTGCTTATTTCGCATCTATTTTATAAAGGAAAATGTTCCTTTTTGCGTATTAATTACAACTTTAATAGCGTCGCACGCGAATATGTTCCAAAGTAATAAAAAAAATATCGAAAATAATTTTATGTTTATTTTAAATTTATTCATTTTTAATATAATCGTTATCAAATTTACAATTTTATTTATTAATTATTTTTTTTGTAATATATATATATATATATATATATATCTATATATATATACATACATATATATATCTATATATATATATATATAATATGTGTGTGTGTACCTAATTCCTTTTTTACATTTTTAGCGGTTCACTGATAAAAATAAATATATTTTTTACACGAATTTTTTTTTCTAGCACAAATTTCTAAATTTTTTCTTATACTCTTTTTATTAATTTCATTTTTCTGTTTGTCTGGGTTGAATTTTATAATCGATTTTTTGAGTACATCCCGATGTCTGATTGAGCTGAAACTTTGCATATTTGTTCTCTCTCAATGACAATGCAAGAATCAATTTACAGATTTATAAATATGGATTTCATTATTATTTTTTGCACGTTTTTTTTTTTGGAAAAATGTATGGAGTTTTTTTTTATCTTACAAGATTTTTTTAAAGTTGTAGAACATATCCCCAAATTTACCATATATTGTATCCATTTATTTGCACGATTTTTTTCTACACGTTTGCTTAGGAACGTATCTACCGTGTAAAAAAAGAGTTGGGTTTATATATACTACATATATATATATATATATATGTGTGTGTGTGTGTGTGTGTATGCTGTTTATATGCACAAGCTCAAAACCAGTTTTGATCACGATTCAATTCGCCATTTTCAACGTTTATAGTTAAAGGTTCAAATCCGAACATATTTCAAACCAGTTTTGCTACACTTTGTCTATAAAGTCTACTTTTGGTATGTTATTTGTTCCCTATTTCTATCCTACTTATGGTAGAAAAACTCTCCATTGTTTTATATTATATCTATTTATAATTAAAACGAAAGATTTGATTTAAAAAAATAATGTATTTTAATGACGTAATCATTAATTTTATTTGTAACAATATTTTTATGATTAACACTTCAATCACTATAATATAGTTCTTTATTTATTTTATATTTTTTTGTATTACTAATATATTAAATTTGAAACATTCTTTGATTTTGTTGTATATGACATAATTAACACTTAAAATTGGTTTTTAATAGAACAATATTATTCAATTCATTATAAAATCATTTTTATTCTAGTATATTTTTGCACATCATGGAATCCATGTTTTAGAATTTTAAATTTTGATATTTTGTCATTCAAAAATTTCTAGAGCAATCATTGCACTTATAATATATTTGTAATTTAATAATGTTAAACAATATTTTTATGATTAACACTTCAATCACTATAATATAGTTCTTTATTTATTTTATATTTTTTTGTATTACTAATATATTAAATTTGAAACATTCTTTGATTTTGTTGTATATGACATAATTAACACTTAAAATTGGTTTTTAATAGAACAATATTATTCAATTCATTATAAAATCATTTTTATTCTAGTATATTTTTGCACATCATGGAATCCATGTTTTAGAATTTTAAATTTTGATATTTTGTCATTCAAAAATTTCTAGAGCAATCATTGCACTTATAATATATTTGTAATTTAATAATGTTAAACAAAAATCTTATAATTTTACCTATATATATATATATATATATATATATATATATATATATATATATATATTTAATTATTCATTATTTTATATCTCTAATGTATGAATACATCACATTTAAAAATTATTTTCTTCGGTTATTATTTCACTTATGCCAGCATTTCTTTCAATCTCCAAAACAATTCTGGAATTCGATCTTTGTGATAGCTGTGAGCTCTCTGTGATATCTTTAATTTCATATATGTTTGTAAAACGACGGCCCTTTAAAGTTTAAAATACCTCAAATTAGTAAATGAAATTTAATATGTCATTTTAATGTTTCGTTTATGTTCGTTTAATGAATCATAAATTTGAAGCAAAATATTGTAAAATTAACACTAAATAAAAAAAAATTGTTTTTACTATATGGCTTTTCTAATTAAGAGAACAAATATTATTATGAGACTATCCGTCCTGAATTTATAACTTATTTGTTTTATTTATTTAAAAAAAGGACACGAAAAAAGAAAAAAAAATACTATTTGATAATTCAAATAGTAAACATTTTAATTATAATTAATTACACATTAATTCTAAAAAAAATAAATTATATTTGACCTTGAATATTATATTTTCATTGAATAATATCAACTTTTCATCGTCGATTATCGAACATAAAAATCATGATTTATATATATTACGATATAATAATCGAACAAAATAAAATACAAATTCATTCAGTAAAAACAAGATAGTAACCCAAAAACCAAAACTAAATGGCGAATAATCCCTAATGTATAATAATCACGAAATCGTATCGCGTTTCCATTTTTTTGTGTTTTTCGTTGACAATATGGAAGAATTATTCCATGTTAATTTCGAGTTGGAATTCCTCAGAGAATTTTCATTATTATTATTATTATTATTATGAGAAGACCAAACTAGTATAAATTCAATATTGAGCTTCGTCTATATAAAGAGAAGTAGTACCATTCGCATTTGTTACCTTACCTGTTCTTGTTTATCTTACTTCAATATATACATATATTTTAGTGTATCTCTAGGGAATGGAAGATCAGCCTCTTCTTCTATACCTGTATTTTGGACACAAAAGGTATTTTTACAGGGATTCGCATTTTTTTACTTTTAGACGTTTCTTATTATATATATATATATATATATATATATATATATATATATATATATATACATTCGAGAAAAAACGTAAAAATAGTTAAGATGAAATCGTAATGTATGTTTGTATGCACCCATTTGATACAAATTCACGAGGTGACACAATCTGTTATAAATTCACGAGGCTTATTTGTGTTTTTAATGTATAATCAAATAAATAATAAGAAATGAACATAAAATTTAATGTAAATTATAATATAATATTTTTATACTTTTCATATTTACATTTTTTTATATATTTGTTTTATACAAAGTTGTAATATAACAAACGATGAAAGCAAAATATTTAAAATAAATGCATCTAATTAATTTATTTAATTATTATTGTTCTGAAATTAAACTTTACATGTACATTTATTCTTATTAAAAATATTTAAGTGCAACATTTTCGTAATATTAAATACAAATATTTTATGTCTATTTACATTTTTGACACGTTGTTTTTATATATTAGATATATACTATTTAAATAATAACAATTGGTCTGCTTATCTTAAATTTTAATTATTTCTTACATAAATTAATTTTTTTTATTTACGATGACTAGATACCCGAGCTATACTTTATTGTAGTAGAAACGTAAATGTAAATTTAACAGTTGATAATTTGTGATATTTTTTCGATTTTAATGCGTAATATTACACACACACATGCATTATTATTGTTATTAAATATAATTATTCAATAATTAAAAAATATGTACATTAAAACAGGTAATATATTTATAAACAAAATACTTTTATAGACATTTATTTAGTATTTATTTATATAAACATTTTAGCTGATGTTCATCGCAATTACCATTCTTGTTAATAGCGCTCGTTCTGAGCGAAATTGCTCAGCATCACATTTACTTGCCGTGTGCATTAGCAGTGAATCTAACGTTTTTGGCAGATTACTGCTGACTCGAAAATACATTTTATACTATTTTTGCGCCGTATCATTGGAAATTATATATTTCAATATATTTTATTATTCTATTGCAGTTAATTATGATCCGCCATTTAAGTGCAGCAGGGAATAAAATCTGAAAATCAATACTACAATTTAAGAATGCAGTTTACCATATGTTCGTAATAATAAATAGATAAACGTTATTATAATTTATGTAGTTATTTATTTTCAAAAAATATGGTATATTTTACGTTCATTTGATTGTACTTTAAATTAAACAATTTATAGATCCGTATATTTTATTAGTGATATATATATATATATATATATATATATATGCGTGTGTGTGTGCATAAAATTGTTACAAAATTATGATGAAATGTATTAAATTGTGCAAGTTATTGCTGTAATTTCATAAAAATAATGTAGACGACGCATTCTATTTCCAAGCACTTTCATAATCATATTATTTTTTTTATATTTGAGTATATTGTTTGAAATTGTTATATTGTAAATTCCTTATTTTGGTTAAATATAAAAAAAATATATAAATATTTTAATTTTCATCAAGATTTTTACTAATTTGAACCAAATTAATAATTCTCGCGAATATTTCACGTTGATATCATATATAACGTATAATGTAATTTATGTAACATATATAAGACAGCGCAAAATAGATAAATTGCTTTTGCGGTTTCCTTTCAGCAATGGACAGATAGGTTGCGCTTATAAAATGATGATTTATTACGATCGCGTATAATAATATAAAGAGCATATTTTCGCAAATAAAAGCAAACCAAGAGAAAAACCCTTTTTATGATCTACTTTTGTTGCTGCTTACAAATATACTATAAATGCCGAAAACTTGACTAGTAGTTTTTCTTCGTCACCACCGATTGCTGATTGTTATAAACTCGTGAGACACAATGCTATCGTGTCGTATATCAGCACTTTTCAAACATTAACGTTTAAGTGTTTAAAATAATTAATTTAATTTTTAAAATTAATTAATTTCATTTTAATATTAGTAAAATTCAACAATTTACTATAAATATATTTTTCATATCATATTTGTATATTTTTTTTATTTATTTTCAAATAAATATTTTATACATTTATAATAAAAACTATTTTCTTATTAAAAATTACTTGTTCGAAATTCACGCTTTTATTTTTGTAAAAGGTTTAGAAGAAAAGTCTACAGAACATCTGCTGAAAATCATTGTTATATGCGTTTCAAGACTGACTATTTTCCATTCGTATTTATACGACTTTATTTATCAGACAAGAGAACGACTATTTTCCATTCGTATTTTTTTTTATTTTTACTTTTTCAATTTTCCCGCCATCTCCCACTTTCGTATTTCGGATTGATGGAAACGTAAATTGCGGCCGGTTTTGCTTTTTATCCACTCTTTTGGTGTTTATTGTTCACGGATTTATTTCAACTCTCCCCCACTTGTGCTCCGTTTGGAATCGTTTTTTTCCGTTGATTTTGAATCAACGGAATAATTTCTCACATCGTATAAACGATGAATGGTGGTTCTGTTTTTCCTTTAGATTTTTCCCGATTTTTTTTTGCTTTTTTTCTCGGTATTTTTTTTTTTCATTTTGTTCTCTTACAACGTTTTCTCTCATCCTCGAGGCACTTGATCCCTTTCTATTAATCGGTTCTCTTTTTCAACTATTTGCTCGGAGCTTTCTCGCTTGATTTATCTCAACTCTGGTTGATCAACTTTATTGAACTAGCGTTCTTCGTTTCCTGAATTTATCTATTTGTGTTCTCGATTTTTTAATATTTAGTTTTTATATTAAATTTTCGCATATTTTGTCTTTAAGTTTTATTTTAATATAGTTTTTTATTTAAAACACATCTATTGATTTAGTATTTTTAGATTGTTGTATAATTAAAAATAAAATATAAACACGAATGGTTTTTTTTGTGTTAATTATTTATTTTAATATTAATAGTTAATTAAAGATAAAGGCTTGCTTTTACACAAAACAATATGTAAAAAATGATAATAATTTTAGATTTATAATACACTTAAGTCAATTTTCCTCTTAAAATATCAGTTTTTTAGTTAACACATTTTCAAATGTAAAGAATGTTGAAGGATTCGTTTTCTTTCGTACTATATATAAGTGATATGTTAAGTATAAAATAAATTTTGGTGGTTTTTTGACGGCGGTCCAAGGGTGGAATTTTCCAAGAATACGTCTGTCGCAAAGACAGAAAGAAGGCTTTATCTCGACCACTTTGTAAAATATGTATCCCTTTTTTCCATCCTCTAACTCCAATCTCTTACCCAGTTCCATTTTGGGTTATAATTTATTCGCGACCGAAAAGCTTGCGCTCCATTGTTGTAACGAAGCGCGCCACCCCGTAAAAAGGCATCCTCAAACAAAAGGGTTGAGAATCCGCTGATAAGCGAGTAATATTCGACTTAATTGTTCCCCGGTTGTTTAAAACTCCTTTTCGTCGCGGTTTTCTTTCGTCTCCTCTTATCTTTCACTTTAGACACATAAAGTATTGCCCTCGCAACTTTATATATATATATATATATATATATATATATATATATATATATAATATTTTAAATTGTAATATATATATATTTATTTTAAAAGTGAAGAATTATAGTGTATTTAAAATCAGCTTACATTAGTCTTGTTGCTCTTCCCTTTTATATGTATATTATAAAGGGAATACATTTCTGTAATTAAGATCTTGTCGCATAATCTCGGCTCGTTAAATTTGACTTTCTCGTTGCCTACGAATTAATTGTTTCATTGGCTGACAACGGTTCCGTTGTCGGTTTTCAACCATTGGTGCCACTGAGGGGGACCCCGATAAATGATTAAATTAATTGACCCCAGTCACGACACCTCCAAACGAAATGCTCAAATTATAAAAGCTAGAAACTTCACTAAGGGTGTAAAGGTGAAATTGGTTTTAAATTTACGAGCTCCAATTTCCTTCTTTTTTGTTTTACTGATATCTTTTTTCTTTTATTTGTGACGTTCTTTAAAATACTATGATATAACCACGTAATTTTACAACTAGTTTATAATTTATGTAATAATTTTATTTATTCTTACTATGTGTATATTTTATTATGGTTACTATTTTTTTTTTCAATTTAAAATATAATTATCATATTATTCTGTAAACCAATATTTTATTGTAATTCCAAAATTTGTAATACATTGCTTTTGTAATTTCATTCTTGTGGTTTTAAATTTATTTCTCTCTATTCACTTTTATTATCTAAAGATTTTAATGTTAACTATTATTTTTTTGTTTTTAAAACAAATAGATCAATTGAATCATATTTTTTTCTTGTAATATTTTATTAATAAAACAATTACTATGTATTAAGAAGGTTCAAATTTAAAATTTACATAAGTTTTTATAAATTGCCATAAGTTCTGAAGAAGTATTGAAATTATTTTAAATAAAAATAACTGCTGAAATTTATTTATACAATTTAGAACGTGATATACATTGTTATTTCTTTAGACAAACCGATGCCCATTATAATCATATTACATGTAATTTGTTGGTAAAACTAAATTTATTAAATTTATAATAAATTTTGAATTTTTAAATTTCTTTTATAAAAATATCTTAAGATATATTAAACTAAAAAATAAATAAAATAAAAACGGAATAATGTCATTCTATTTTTCACTCGCATTTTTTTATTTCCCATATCGCTTTTCAAGTATGTCAGTTCGAATTGTGTTCTGAAAAGAGACACTTTTTTCGCTGAAAAGGGTTTTTTTCGCATTCAAACACGTGGGTCGATTTGTTTGACACGTTTCATCCGACGACGGATTGCTGAATTAATTTCGGTTCCTGAACGGACTCGTCGCATAGAGAATATTTTATCATATATATATATATATATATATATATATATATATATATATATATATATATATATATATATATATATATATATATATTGCTTGAATTATAAAAAATTAACAAGGAGTCACAAATTAAAAATTTCATCTTATTTCGAAAGTTCTCGTATATCGATTTTTGCTATTTTTTTTAGTTTATGTAAAATAGTTCTAATTTGTGAAATTTAATATATTTGATAATATAAAATCATTTTTCTCCTTAAGAATTGTATTTAATCTCGTCCATTAAATTTAAAGTTAATATATAATACGTTTTATTCACAATGTACAAATAATGATTGTGTTATATTATATAATTAAATAAGTGTTTTAATTATGACAATTATACTTTTGAAAATATACAAAATTTATGGATCAACAGATATTTACTTTGTTTAGTTAATATACAAAAATAGCTCTTAATCAACAATAAATTTCATTTAAATTATATATATTAAAGTTATTTAAAAGCAAGGTATTTTATTATAAAGGAAGGTTATAACTTGGTAATATTTTTTTCTACTTGAAAGAATTTATATAAAAAGTATTTAATAATTCATACTACCATATATATAAAATAGTACTCGTTTTTGGTATTGTATTAAATAAAAATTAAGTACACTTTGCGTTGTAAATTTGTGCACACGAGTGGCATCAAGTGCTAATATCAAAAATAAAAGAAAAAGTACTTTTCCGTTCCTGTACTTTTTTGTTTTTTTCCCTCATTTTTCAATTGACTTCTTGAAGTCATCCTGTAAAAATCACTAATTATATATTTTGTATTATTCAAAATTTGGCAAAACATCCTATATATATATATATATATATATAGGATGTTTATATGTATATGTTAGGGGTACTACCCCTATATATATATATATGTATATGTTAGGGGTATACATTGTGGAGACAATTAGTTAAAAGGTTGGGAACCGTTGATTTAGATTGTTGTTGTAGTACGTGAGAAGTCAGATTCATATGTATTGACGAATTTATTAATTTGTACATGTATCTTACTGATAAAATTATTATAAATTTTGCTGTTCGTATGTATGTTGTTTCAAATGATTGAATTTGTGTAATCTGCAAGTTAATGATTGTCAATAAGTATTGGAATTAAATTTCACTAGTTGCATTTGTAAAATTCTTGAAGTAATGAAAAAATAATTTATTATCCTTGATTAGATTATTTATATGTAGATTCGTACATACTTATTTTTAATGTTCTTTTATATTCCTTTACTATTATCAAAATTAATATCTTTTTGTATATATTACACAAGTGTTTCGCTTTTAAGAATGTAGCTAAATTACATTATAAATGATAGGCATCTATATAAAGCTTCAATTTTATGTTTTAACCATAATTCTTATGTACGAGCTATATACATTTCTAAAGTCGTTATTTGCGGCGCTCAGTCTTTAACATTATTATAAACTCTCTTTCTTCTTCGTCGACGTCACCATTCTTCTTTTCCCATATGCGTCCCGCGCCTTGTAACTTATATATCGGTGCTGGTTTTAATTGCTAGTCGTTACGTTCGGAGAATCATGATCTGCGCATCTCATTAGTTCTCTCTTAACCGATGTGATCTGGATAATTTATCAAAGTCGTTTTGCTTTTCTGCTTTATATATCTACAGTGCGTTTCGTCGTCACTAGTTTGGGCTTAGTTGTTTCGTCGGCATTAATCAAAAACTTGGTCGATTAATTACGTCCGGTTAATAAAATGTATTTTATGAGACTTTCGTTCCGGTACACTATATTGAATCGGAAAGTTGACCAGTGAGCTCGAACATGACTAATAATAAAATGGAGATGCTTGCAGACATAGTTTTTCCTTCAAATGGACGCACCAAAAAAAAAGAAAGACTAATGCGGACATTTAATGAGACAGACCAAATACCTTCAAGTTTTGAGTTGGTGGTTGGTTATATTATTTTGTTTGTTGAAAATTTGTTGTTTTCTTTTATCAAAAGAACTTTTCTTATTCTGTATATATCCAGAATGCAGACTGAGGCAACTCGTGTTTCTTGCATGTCACTTGGCAGTTAATTCCACATCTGCAGTTGCGTCTGTGCAAGGACTCCTCGGGGTGTATTTCTAAATATATTCTAAAATAAATCACCGCGTTTATTTTAAAGAAGATTGTGTTTTTGCGAGCTAACTTGTCTGTCCGCACAAAGAATAAAAAGATATCTCCGATTGATTTATTGTACTTTTTTTTTAATTTTATGTTTTTTGATTAACTACCATAATTAAATATAAAATTTATGAAGTTTTATTCATAATAGTGTTTGTTTTTCTCTAAAATACAGTATTGTATATCATTTAATTGATGTATTTATATACGTGCAACTATTTTAAAAGTCTTATTGTTAAAAGTTAATTTCCATTATATTAATGAAATAATCAACATTTTGTTTTTTATCAAACCTTGTAAAAACAATCTTGTTGTACGTCATGAGAAACTGAAAATAAAATTTCAACGTCTAATGCCTTATAGCCGTTCATAGTGACACAAGGTACGTAAATGGCGGAAATGAGGAAGTTGGAAACGCCCTTTATATTAGTCTATAGGTAACATGATTTCTCCCAACAAAACTGTCGTACTTTTCGCAATAGTGCTTTTCACAATGGGAAAGATCCTAGACAAACAATTTCTTCGTTTTGTAAAGTTTTATCAGATACAGCCGATCAGATGTGACGAAGGTAGATTTTGAAACGAACCAGGCAAATTCAATGCTCGATTCCAAATTTGAAGCTACCGCTTATTTCTCCAAAAGCTGCTCATGGCATTATCTAAGTTTGTCGTTTGACTTTCTCTCACATTACATTCCGCTTATTTATTAAAATTGTCAGGTAAAAGACGTTAATGAAGAGGGAGGGCATAGTAAGAACAAAACATTGAATTTATCGATGAAATATGATTTCCCGTTTTAACCAGCTCAATTTTCGAAATTATGCATTTCGATTATAATTGTTATATAAACATTTTAAAATAAGATTTGTCTAGAAAAGGACACAAAATTTTATTATAAGAAAATTTCTTGTACTATTTTAGGTTTGTGAAGTATATATTTATACTAGCTGTACTCGTTCTCGCATTGCTGTGTTATAGTAATAATATATGAATAATAATAATAATTTCTCATTAAAAATGTATATCTAGCAAAAAGAAAATCAAATGTGCATCTAATTTAAAATATAAATATGTATATTTGTAAAAACAATTTTATAATACATATATAAGGATATTACATAAAACATAAAATTCGAATCATTATCGACAAAATTGTTATTAGCGTGAAAGTCGTTTGGAATCTGGCTTAATCCCTATCATTCTGAAAGGTTTTTAAGATGACGATTAACTTTTTTTTATTATTTAACATTATATTACTTTTAATCAAGATTTTCTTAATTTAATAATAATATTGAGAATATTTATATTTTCTTATTCTTTGAATAGTAAATGTAAATGGCAAGTTTGTACACAAAAATGAACTTGCAGTATGCTTTTATAATAAATTTGTAACTGTATTTTTCCTGTAAAACCCGTTTTCTTCATATATTTTCTCCTTTTTGCATCATTTATTGTCTCAATATGGGCACTTCTCATCGCAACAAAAGCCGTGGAGCACTAATTAAAGATACATAGTCTCCCTTTGGGGCCGGACCGTATATAATATATACTATAGTATTCCTTTTCCTTCTCGCATGTAAATTTATATTCTGGCATATGTACCAGAAGCAGATTATACACTTTTTTCGGGCCTTGTCCTTTTTTTCGCCCTCCATCCTTTGTGTGTTGACTTTTTACCCAAGAGAGGCTGACAATAGAGAGCCGGAACAGATTTGATATCATGGCGGCAACCAGCCACCGCGAACACTTGCTCCACCAAGTGGGATTTAATTTACAAGAAGATTTATGGCATTCGTAAAGCTAGCGGGAAATACAATTTACATACAGATTGACAAACATATACTGCCTCTTACGCATTTTTTTCCGCCGTCGTCTATTTTATTTTTTTGGTTTACGTATGTGCATTCGTGCGTGCGTACGTTTTTATATATGCACATATATATATATATATATATATATATATATATATATATATATATATATATATATAATGTATACACGACTCATATTATGTCTTCGCTTTGATAGCACTTAAGTAAACCGTTATTTTTGCTTCCGTATATAGCGTGTACAAATGTTGCATTTTTTTAAGTTAACATTTTTGAAAAAAATAATTATAATTGGTGCATACGTAAACTTATATAATTGTATTTTGAATACATACAAAGATGTATATTAAAAATACTTTTGAAGGAGCGATTTAATTATGTGAGTTTCAAACTTATTTTATTATGTGCACACGTACAATACATTTGTAATTTCTAATGAAATATTAAAATTGTATATAAACGCTTATGGATAGAAAGTTGCTTTATTTCATTTTGAATATGGTATAATTTGATGCTTAAAAATTGCTATTTCTTCCTTATTTCTATATTTTCCTTCTTATTTTATCACAAATTTGTTTTGTGTATTCGGCAACATTTTATGATATATAGAAGGCAGGAGGTTTTATTGAATAACTTTCAAAATAATAACAAAACAATCAGTTTTTTCGTCAATGATTTTGAAAATAACAAATTTCTCCGAATTTACTTGTATTACAAACAAATACATAGACTTGTGTACAAATTGACTTTAGAAAACAACGTAGCGTGCTGCGGGACTTTAATTTCAAAAAAAGTTATGTATGTATATATATAAATAGGCGATGATTTTTATTATTATTCATTTCTTTTTTTACTCATACACATTTTTATAGAACTTTTTATGTATAATATTTGTATTTGATTCATGTGTCATATAAAGAAATTGCCATTGGCCTGAAACATTACCATTTTGAAACAAAATTGCCATTGGTCTTGTTTTGATTCTCAGTCTTTTGTAGCATATATGCTAGACATACGTTTTCGAATACAATATTATCACTAGTAATCACGAAAAATTTTAATTACCGTCACCCATTGATTTTTTTTTAATTTCATATGTTTTGATCAGTATTAATTTTAATCAAAAATTCTTAACAAAGTAAAAAATAGAAAATATTGTTTACATAATGCGAACTGATCAAGATGAATTATCATCTGATGAATGACAAAATTGAGTGCGTACCTTATTTTTTCCGTCGCTCGCTTTTATGTTGTTTTTCATCACTTTTATTTGCCTTTTCAGGGAAAAAATTGCTTCCACACTCTTAGCAGGTGCGCTCGTGTTACTAAAACATCTCATACTTTATTTTTTAGCTTATATACGTCGATTTTCTTCAATGTACAAACATTTTATTCTAAATTTAGTTGCTTTAATTGTTTAAAATATTACATCCTATATTTATGTAGCAACGAATATCAAATATCGATTTTTTTCACTTGATAAAAGTAGCATGTAATATACATTACGAAATTTCAATTGAATTAATGAATAACACATAATTTGTAATATTTTTACAGAAAATAAGATTTTCAAGCTAATATAAAATTCGAAAAGTTTTTAATAGTATTCTAGTTGTTGAAGTTAGAAAATTCGAGATAACTTATATAGAGTAGTAAACTTAAATTATTTTTTGCGATTTGTATATTAGGTTGATATTTATTATAACTTAAAATAATAACAATAATCAAATTAGTATAATTTGATTAATATAATTATTTTAATTTACAATTGGTTTAATATTTGATTGACATCAATCAAGTGCTTCCTATTTTTCGATTTGTTGTTTCATGACTAAAAATTTATTCATAAATTTTAATTAAGTTACGTGGCACATTCAACACTAATTATTTTATTGATGTGTGAGCTTTAAAACTCGTGTATCGTGTGACTTGTTAAACTTATAATAATTGATGACTTACACGCCCTACAGGTTGCAGTTTTTTTATGTTCTTTTTAACTTTTCAATAGATGCTATCGTTTTTATCTATTTTTGTTATTTTGATACTAATATGTTTGTTATCTCATGTGTTCAAAATCAATCATATTCTTTCATACCTGTAATAAATATACCTGTCAAAATACTTTTATTTTAAAATTACAAGTCCTTTCGTTATTGTTTAACATTAAAGAAACCAGTTAGTTTGTATATTTTTTGCCCATTTACATCTTTTTTATAAAGCGAATTTTCCGTAATTAAATCTTATTTATTGGAAAAGTTCGGTAGTACACGATTTCGTCCGATTCTCATTAAGGCGAAACCATTATTTGGCGGGTAAGAAATATTTCACATAATTGTAATTTATACCCTCATCGTAGATAAGAAAAGGATGAGAGGAATGGTGAACTTTTCGACGAACAATTTTCCATAAAAAGCTTAATAAAAACTCAAAATTTGCTTATGGCTGTGCCGCTTCGGCTCTCGTCCCTTAACAACGTTTGACGCTAGCGTGGAGTTTTTCTTCGTTAAAAAGTTTTTTATTTTTCTCTTTTTTTTGCTTCACCTTCTCTTCTCCAATTTATTTTTTACAAGCGCCCTTTGGCCTATTTTTATGCATTTTTTGCGTTCGTCCGTATTTCTCGTTCCATTAACTTTGGCATATTTGATATTCTACTAAACACTTCGTGTTATGTACGTTTTGGTTCGTTCTCTTTGCCCTTTTCATCAGTTTGTAATATCTAAGAAATTTGTTCGATTTTACACTCAAAACACCTGAAATTTTCTCTTTCGTTATAAAGTGAGTGCGGCGTATCTCAGATTAATCAAATTTCCCATATCGAACTTTCTAGTCTCCCTCGTTGCGTCCGGAGTTTTGGGATATAGCCTTGTTCCTTCCCTGGAGGATCGTAAATAACCACTTTTATACTTAGTTGGAAAATGATAATACATACGTACGTGTTTGCTTGTTATATATTTATTTATATATTCATTATATATTTTATTGTACGGTAATAATCCCAAAATGACAACGCATGCTTTCATATATGTTTTCATCATTTTAATTGTTATATATAAAATCAACACTTTGCTGTGAACGTTTACGCTTTCCAGAGATTTAACAAATTAACTCTCTGACCACAGCAATTTCGTTAAGTCTTTTTATTTTTCTTTTTATTGTCTTTTTTTCTTGCTTTCTTTCACAACAAGAATAAGTTTTTGGTGAAGAAAGATCCGCGACCCGCAACGGAGATTAGCTGAGCCTTAATGCCATTCAACCTCTAAAAACTAAGTTAACTTTAAAGATACTTCTTTTGACCCTCTGTGTGTTTTTGTGCTGATCAACTTGTATAAGAGTTAAGTTTTTTCTTCAGTCTCGTTGAATTAACTGTAGCGTATCTATCTCCCTGTTTTTTTCTTTCTTTTCGTTTACTTTTTAGACGTTTTTCTTATGCCAAGTTTGTTTTTAGTTTAAGCGATATTTACTCCGTATATTATATATGTTGAATACGGACGATAAGACGGTTTTTTGTGTGTAAAACATAATATGAGCATTTTTTCGAATTACATTATTTTAAAATTCGTATTAATTCTTAAAGAAGAAACTAATATATTTTGATATTGAATCGGATTCACTGTCTAATGATATTTTCCGTCTGTCTTGTTTTGATTATAATTTTACGCGCATTTTATGCAAATGATCAAAATGGCCGGCCGTTCACAGCGCCCCACCTGGCTTCTTCACTAGCATCATTACCGTCGTCGTCATCATCTTTATCATCAACTTTGTTGTCATCGTTCTCGAAACTGGTTTCTTGGTAACAACCGGTCAACAAAACCAGCCTCTGGCATCTTTCTGTGGTTACCACAAGTACCTATCCAACATCCATCTTCGTAACGCGCCCGAATATGGCCTAAATTCCTTTTTTTAATACGTTTTAGTATTTTGATTTTATATATACTTTTTTGGACAGTTTTTTTTAATAATATTTGAATATTGCTACCTTGGGATTATTTTTTATTTTATTATTTATATTGGATTATCGAATTTCTTTTATTATTTTAGCTATGGATCATTTCAAATACATATTTCATCGTTTGAAACATAGCGAAAATTACGCTTACGTCTAAGAACATATATGCAGTCGTTAAAAGAGAAAAGCAGAAGAACGACCAGTTCGACAACACTATTCCATTATGTAAATATTGAACTCCTTGCGAGTAAGATTACGACCGTGCCATGTCGAATGATATAAATATGCAAATATGACGTTTCGATTGTCGCTCGTGCCATACTTATTTTCTACGATGCCATTTTCGTGCTCTGTTCGTGGATAATTCGCCATTGTCACATGAAGTTAGTCGATAGCAAGTCCCTTATGTCTTGTACAAATGGATAGACGCTACTCCTAAATTGCAGACAATTCTCGAGACAAATATGTCCGCAAACCGTGAGCTAATCAGACATGACGTATGTCGTGTGTAAACGTTCACTGCGGCTTGTTTGTCTATCGATTTGATTTTGCTTTTACTTGCGATGTCAGATTTAAGAGATATTCATGTTTTGTTAGCTGTCGATTACGTATTCAGTTCGTTTTTGACAGACGATTATCCTCGATATATATTTCATAAAAAAATTGACATTGGATATTCATTTGATTTTATTCTTTTCAATTATATTATTAATGGTGTATTTTTGAAAAGAATACACTTTGTACCGGGATATAATTTAAAGATAGAAGTTTTTGTTGTTTTAGAAACAGTTAAAATCGACTATCAAAATCTTCGATTTCACTTAATTTACAATTTTGTTGTTTCCTTATTTTATACTTCAACCTATATCTTATTATTTTTTATAGTGTTGTTCTCTATTAAATGATAATATTATATATATATATATATATATATATATATATATATATATATATATATATATATAAATATATATATATTGCCCCATTATAGAGCTCAATTGTTTTGGTTTATGACATTTAGATTTTATTTCAATGCAGTTATTTTTCATACTAACTAGTCGTAATGTTAGGATCTTTCGTAGATGATGTTCCGTTTAATGTTTCAGTTTAATTTGATTGTAATTGATATTGGTATTTATTCAACATGGCTTGCTTCTACATTCGAATAGTATATAATGTGTTTAAACGATTATATACGTAATATATTCTAAATAAGGTCATGATTCAACAATATGTAATAGTTAGTTCGTCCGTGAAAAAATATATGACGGAATTGAAGTTTGTGTAGGTACGTTTGCTTTTGATGTAACAAAAATATGTATCTATATGCCTGATTTATATATATATATATATATATATATATATATATATATATATATATATATATATATATATATTTAATATAATTTGGTTTTTAATATATGTGTGGGTACAGCTGGACATAACGGTAACGATTTTTGGCAGAATAATTTTGACTTAGCTCGAGGCTCTCAAAACCGGACTTTTCAACTCTTCCAGCCTGTCAATTCCTTCGAATATTGAACAACTGCGAGAAATTGTGAATTATTTTTAAAGCTCAGCACGCAATTGATGAAATATTAAATTAGTGTTTTATTTTATTAATTACTAAAGATACAACAACAAAATAAATAGTTTATACTTACAATGTGTCATATTTATTTAATTTAGTGATTTGTAATCATGCTTCAAAGATAAGAAAAAAAAATATGGTGTTAAAATTGAAATTACAATTAAAAAATCATTGACTAGTAATTATTTATGTATATATATATATATATATATATATATATATATATATATATATTAATTTTTTATTATGATAATCTGCTTACTTGAAAATGAATTGTTTACAAGTATTTTGGTTTCTAAAGACATAATTACTATATTGTATTATATTATGAGTATAAATTTGAAGTATTTGTATCATGTGATTGAAAGTTATCATTAATACTATACCATTGACTATTTTTATTAATTAAAAAAAATCTTTTTTTTTATAAAAATAAAAAGGAAATAAATAATAAACCCTAGTAATAATGATTTCAGTATTATTACTGTATTACATATTTAATTTTTATTAATTTATTTAGAAATAAAAAATAAGAGCAATATATTGTAAGATTTTTATTGAAAATTGTTTTCCATATAAGAAGGTTGTGAATTATTATAATATTATATATCAGAGGTTCCCAACCTGTGCTACGAAATATGATTTAGGGGTACGCAAAAAGTTATAATGGAGGAAGATATGAAAATAATACACACATATATATATATATATATATATATATATATATATATATACATATATGTGTGTGTGTGTGTGTGTGTGTGTGTGTGCGCGCGCGTTAGGGGTAAACATTGAGGAGACATTAACTGAAAGGGTACACTTATAATAAAAGGTTTGGAACCACCGTTATATTTTTAATTTAACAGGCTTGAAGAATGGAAATGAAGCTTGAAAATGTACAAAAGGAAAACAACATAAATTTGCATTTTATAAGCTCACGATATACCTGTTGGCGTTATTTTAATTTTAAAGCTATGCAATAATAATTAAATTAGACAGTTTGATTTAAACTTATTTTAATACCGAAAGTTTGTTTTTATACAAAATCAACTATTTTTATTTTGAAAGTTATATCTTTTTTCCATTACTTTTAGTTATATTCCAGATTGTTTTCAACCAATACAATTTTATATTACATTTCAGGTGTTGTGTGTATTTTATATTTATTTTAATTATTTTTTTATTTCATTATTATTGATTGTATAATATTTTTTCAATGTTATTTTTGATATACATATTTTTGCATTCATTAATTGTTTAACACACTGATTATTACTAAATTTGTTAAAATGAAGGATTTTTCACAAACAACGATAATTAAATATTTAATTATTGTAATTATTTCATTTTTATCCTTTATACACTTGCATGTGTTAACTAGTTTAAGCTTTTAAATCCTTAAATCGTTCATTTCACGAACGATTTGCTATTATTTTTCAATTTACGACGACGGAACACCATTTTCTCGGCATTATCAAGACGTTGCAACATTTGTTTACTATTGTCGCGCAGTTTCGTGCTATATAATAGCAGGGAGCGTTACAAACTCGCCTCTTGTTTGCTCTACTAATGGAACAATCCCGGTTAGATTTACCATTGTAACTCCCTCCTCCCCGCAGTTTTGTATTTCATTAAAAATATATGGTGTTTGAAATAAAGTGGCAACATTTTCTAAAGAAAATGTAATAGTGATACGCTTTTCCCTTTTTTAACTCTGTTTCATTTTCGATATATATAATATATATAAAGAAATATTTTTTTTAATATAAGCATATTATATTTGTTTTAAATCTTGAACAAATCTAAGGCTTAGTTATATTATTTTCATTAACGTCGAATTTTTGCAATTCGATCGCAAATTTTATGGATCGTTTAGCGGCATAATCGACCGCAGCCATGACCCCATGATGACGCTTTTTCTTTTTATTTTTATAATCACTTTTTTTCCTTATAGTAGGTGTATCGAAAAATCGGCTCGTGCCACCGCTCCCGGGGGCTTTTGTGGTACGTGCCGAGATGTATATAGTAGAGCCACGCTCATTTGCGATATTTATAATTTTATTAATATATATATATACCAAATAACATTAAAATGTGTTACGAAATAAAAAAAGTAAACGTTGTAAAATAAATGGGTTACCTACTTTATAGTTATCATATATTATTATTATACTTAATATCCCTTAATCTCTTATTACTTTATGTACAAAATATGTCATCGGTATCTTACTATGTCATCAACGTCCCTCTTTTGCAGTTTCGTTGTCATCAACTTCAGTTTTCTCTTCGTTTTATTAGAGAATTTGTGTCCCTTTTCAAAGTGCTTTATATAAGGCAAGAAAACAAGTCTCGTTAGCGCGTATTTTGTTTTTAAGAAAACATGCGAAAACATAGTCCATAAATATAAAATAATATACACCTTTGTTAAACGAAATATTTTTGAAAATATAGTTTTTATTTACGTATGATAACAATTTCTCATAAATCGAGCGAGGTCCTACTACACAAAACTTAAAAGACGTTATATGTATACCATCTTGCTTATGTTGAGGCTCTTTTAATGTTAGAGTGGGAGTTGGTGATGTTAAGGACAAGAGATGTGTGTTGTGTATGCATGCAATGAAAACCAGTTTCTAGTCGAAGTGTGGTTGACCGCTAGTGACGCGTAATATCTTGGAAGCGAATCGAGCACAAGCCGGCTTCTGGCTTTTTGTATGTCCGTCTTTGGATTCTCTTTTCTTCACATTATATTCTTACTTGTATATGATAGCTGTGAAAGTACAATTTATGTTAGGGTGCTGCTCTAATTAAGGAAGTTCCAATAATATTCTTTTTACTATTCCTTTCATTTTTTTTTATTTTACTATATAAAAATAAAAAATATTAGGTGGAGATCGATTTAGGAGAAAATCTTTATTTTGTTATATATGAATAATCGATAATTGTTTTTATTCATTACTTTTTTGTTAGAAGGCTCTATTTTATTTGATCTTCATTCAGTATGTAAATTATTCCACACAAAATTTATAATACGTTCACTAAGAGCATTTAATTATTGACAACTTTTTGATATAATTTAAACCTATCCAATTAATTGAAAATCGTATTCAATTTTATGTAATACATTATATTAAAAAGCACCGGATGTTAGTTAGCCTTGATTTACGACGTAATTTCGTAATGAAAATGTACGAATGTTTCATGCCAAGAGTAATATGAATGCTTCGTGTGATTGATTCCTTAGAATGCATCAACGAGAATGATTTCTTATTTGAGTCATAATGTCTCCAAATTTTCTTTTCGTACGATTTATTGCAATCGTTCGTCACTATTATTTGTTACCTGGAACTGACAATCTTCGTTCAATAATTTACGAATGGAAAATTACGTATCTTATAAGTCTGCTAGAAGACTAAATGAGACTTATTTTTGATGCCTCCGTTTCGTTTATATTATATGTAATAAATATTTTTCTGTAATCAATTTTCCAATGTAAAGATTTTTCATCGGTCATTTTGATTGTCAAAAATAAAAGAATGTTCCACTTTACATCGTTTATGTAATTGTGTAGTTGACTAGTGCGAGGTAATGGAACGGAAATGATCAGATATTCATTAAACGACTTATTCAACTTATTTTTGCAGTTAATTAAATAACTGTTGTATCAGTATTCTTTGTTAATTTAATTGTGCTGATGTGATGATAAAATATATTTACTAGTTTTGTAATACAAAATTTTCAAAGTGACAATTTTGAAATTATGCAAATAAAATCGAACAATTTTCTTCAAGAGTACTGTTTACTATTTTCGGTTTGTGTTCGGATTACATTTACCTGTCTTCAGCATCCATTAGTTGCCTTATTATTGTATATTGTAAAGGCACAAATGTCAGTTGCTGATCGTTTCCGTTCTATTCTAAAATAACACCATTGTAAAATACTAAAAGAACTCTTCCATGACCCCAAGAAAACAGGGGTTGTTAACCGAGTAATTTAAGAGCCATTTATTCGAATTGCAAGTCCATTGACAACTATACTTAACTGTCTTCACTTCTTTATTGTTTTTTGTCATAAATGACGTATATAATAACGATATATTTTTGTTGTTACAGGTATGTACTACTTTTTATGAAATATCAACATGCTTCTTTCAGCCAGCCGGTTCTTTGGATGACTTAGGTATATTGTATATTTATAATAATGCTTGCCAGTGTGTAATGTGTATATGCGTGTTTTTTTTATTATTATTTCGTATATAATCCGACGTCATCATTATGAGCTATCATTTATCATACGTCGTATTTACGACGTTTCTTTTACGACCTTTCGCTTTCACCCCTTAATGTTTTCGATACGTTTTTATTCTTTTAATCACAATACCGTGAACTAGGAAGGTGATGCGTTTTGTGCCCCCTTTTAACGATTGTGGTATTTTTTTTAGAGTTAGAACTGGTTGGTTTTGTATATCGTTCACAAAAGTGTGCAATATATAAAAACAACTAAAATATAAAAATAACCCTATAATTCACCGCACAAGCTTCATTCGTAAATTAATATTTAATTATATATGATTTCGTGCGTGCCTGTATTTACTTTGATCATGTTTGCATAATTTAATGGAAATTAGTATCGACGTACAATATTTTAGCTTAATTTGAATGTTTTATTTAAATGGTATAAAACGCGATATGGCGTATATTTGTGCTCCTTTTTTAACTATGCTGTGTGTAATTTGCCGTAAAACAACTGAATTTACCGTATTAAAATACATTCCAATGAAGCGAATTGAATCAATTGCAATTGTTAAATTTTCCACATTTTAACTATATTTTATATTCAAACGCACAAGACATAATATTTTCTTGTTTTATAATGTGCATAAATAATCAAAAATGATTTCGTTTACTTATTTTTTTTAATATAGCTATTATTAAAAATTGTAAAACTTATATTGTGCACGCCAAGAATTTTTTATTTATACCTATGATAATATTATTATTATTATTGTTACAATATTATTTTAATCAATATATCATTATTTTATAACAATCGATAGAGAAAAAAATGGTAAATAAATTACGAGAAAGGTATTCATGAAATTTATAACTTTTTATTTTTTTGCGCAATTATTATTTATTAGAAAATTGTAACTGCCACAGTTTAAAATCATTTTTTCATAATTTAAGTTAGTTTTGAATTATTTTCAAATTTTTAAAAGTAGCAATGTTAGTTGTTTTAAATAAATTATATATAGATTTATATACACGAGTATATTATAAAAAAAATTCATGTCTTTAAATGGAAAGTCATTTGATATGATATAATTATTTTATTTATTAATTATTGAATATTTTATAATTTATGTTTTTACTCAGATATAATTATGTCTTAAATATCTAATGATGTTAATGCATGGTTAAAATGAAAATGTAAATTGATATTTTTGACTCGTGCTCGAGCGTATGCTTCGTTTAAGAAAGACGTCGTTGTCGCCACCAACGTGCTCTCCGTTAATTTCAATTTATCGTTATATTTTGTTCGATGACGCGTTGCGAAAAAGGTTGGCGATTGGAGTATTCTGCAAAGTTTGAATTTTTTATTTGTTTTAACATATGTGTATATGTATATATATATATATATATCCTCGGTAAGAGAGGTCTGGAAAGAGATGGGCAATCGGTCTGTTGTACGGGCGTCTTGACGACGTCGTTCGTTGGCGCTGGTTGTTGCCGTTGACCCCTGAGCTGGGTTTGCCACGGCGGCCGTTGCCTGTTTTGCACCAACATTTAAACTGAACCAGCACACACATCGTGCCAATATATTTGTGTTCCAACACTGTCGGCTTAATACCGGCTTTTACACGTACTGGAATATCCATACGTCCTTGTTCTTTTTTATTATTCCGGTTTTATGATGACGAGTTTTAGGTGTGTTCATTGAATAAATTTATTTAAATGCCCGGTTTGCGCTTTTTTATATGCAATTAATTTTACATAAATGAGCTTAAGCTTTGTGGAATATTTAAAGTGTCGTATGAAAGATTGTTTATTTTATTTCTATACATAGTTTTAGAGAATAAGTTTAATTCAAATAATTTTATTTGAGTTCTCACTTTGAAATCGGTAATATTTAATATGAATTTAATTTTTGTTACAAATTTTCATTTTATATAATCCATCAAATAAATGATGTTTTTAAACCAATATCAATTTATCAATTATTTCAAGTTAAATCAAAAAGGCGTAACTACATACGTTTCTAATGAAATCTTCAAATTTGGACACCTATATATTATAATGTTTGTAAATCTAACCGTTGCATCTTAATGAAAATTTATTTTGTGAGTTTACAACTTGGCATTTAGAGCTTTATTGCTTGTTCAACTGTGTACAAACAGTAACCAAAGACTACTTAAATGTATTTTAACTTTTTCATTAACACATTGATTTTGACACTTTCATTATATATATTAGTGTGTTAGCAGTTTTCTCGATCTAAAACCTTTATTTCATATGTAACTGATGCTTCTTTTTCACTATGTTTTTTTTAATATTTGAAAGTTTGTAGATTATTATTAAAAAAATAAATAAAATTTTTACGATTTACGATTTGTGTGCATATTCAATATTGCGGTGATTGAAAATAAATCTTAAATTTAATCATATTAATTCGAATTTTATATTTCCTGAAATATGGTATGTATTATACGGTGTTGAAAAAGTTATTATGGCTTTAAATTTGAGATTTCAAAATATTTCGTTTCATAAAAAATTATAGTCCTTATCAAATATTTATTTAATCACAAATAATTAATTAATCTAACTTTTTAATTTTTAATTAGAAAACAAATATGTGAAAATTATGTATAACTTTAATCTATTTTGAGCAATGGTGCAGTTAAAATTTAAATTATTACTTATTTTTATGGATGTATATCATAACTTTAGAAACTTGTGTTTTTTTTTATTTTTTTGTTATTATTATTTATTTATAATTTAATTTATCGTAAAATTCGATGAAATATTCAAATTGGTTATGATCGATACGGCTAAACCAATAAATGACATTATTAATGAGGTTGATTTATTGTTGACGAATTACCGTTACTGTCAAAGTGCTTTCTATAAAATATTTTATGATGATTGTGAAACATCGCTTTTACGACATTAATCGCTCTATAAAACTTAAATATCTATAATATATGTACATTACATTTTATTATTTTAATCTATTTAATATTGAAATAGGGTTTATTAGTTGTTTTTATATCTATAAATATGTTACTACTTTTTATCCGTACATATCAAATATTTTATAATAACATATTGTTATCTGAAATAAATTAATTATCAAATTATTTTCTTTTGTTTTTTTATAAATAATTGATATCCTTTTTTAATGTAATAAATATAATATATTTTTTTATTGCGTTGGTTTACACTAAATATTTATATTATTTTTTTAATAATTAAATTTTTGTCGAGAAATATTTTCTTTTTATTAAGAGTATATCACCAAATTCAAATATTGTTTTTAATATATATGTATGTAATTATAGATCATATAATTCATACTTAATTAATAATTCACATTTTTTACTCCTTTATTCCTTAACGTATATATGTAATTTTAGTCATTTATACAGTCGCTAAAAATATACGAAATGCATGGCATACCTTTTGTTGCGAGTCACGATATACTTTAGCCGATATGCCCTGTTCGCCCGCGCGCAGAATGCAGAAAGGGCTCCAAAGGTCTTTCACCGTTCCTCCAGCTTAAAAAAGGCAAGAAAGGTGCAAGGCCTCGTCTCGTATAAACGAAAAAGAAACATGGACCAAGAATTAGATCAAAAATCTCATAGGTGAAGATTCTGCTTTATCCTGTTCTTATTTTCATTCTTTATTTTTGAATTGTTACAAGGCAAACTTGTTTCTTATAGTTACCTGCAGTTCCATGATTGATGTCCATCGTTGATCGTTTTCATATACTTGTATTCAAGATCAATATATCAAAGTATGAGTTAGTGTATCTTAAGTATATTTTTATTCAGTTAGTAAAATATTTCAGTATTTTAGATGAATTATATCAAAACTGTATAATATGTTATATTTAAACTAATTCGTTTTTTTGCTATTTTTTTTAATTTATTATTAGCCTTTTGTGATAAAATTCGTTATTATATTTAATTATATATCACTTTCAGGATAGCGTCCTAATTAAACACAGGAACGACCGGCAAAATTTATCCTACAGAAACTGTAAAAGGGCATTTGTTGTTTTTACACATGTAATTTGTGACGACAATTAAATAAAGGAAATAGCGCACTTAGTTTAGAATTTATTAAAGTACGCGGTTGAATGTCGTTTTATATTTGCTCACTTATAATTTATATATTTCGTGTTTAAGCCTCCAATTTAATAGTTGGAAAATAACATTATTATAATGATTTTTATTCATTTATTTTGTGGTGGCATAATAATAGTCGTAAGCAGGTGTTATATAAGGTATAATATGTAACTTTCAAAAATATTTTTCAGTTTTTTATAATTAATTTACATAATTTTTGACGTGACTGTAAATTAAAACATTTTTTTAATTTCGTATATATATATATATATATATATATATATATATATATATATATATATATATATAATACAAACATATATGTTTTCATAGGGTTGTCTGAGGGTTATTCAATGTTAAATCATTCGAATTCAATGTTCACATCAATCCTGTTGAACGGGCAGATGTTTCATGTGTGTTGCTTTTGATTCGTGCCGAGGTTTTCGCTTCATTGAGTATTCAACATGTCACTTGTTTTCTTTACGAACGATACGTGAAGTTATTCAGGAAAGGGTGTCATACGCTACTACTATCTTCATCACCTGTGAATAAAAGAATTGTCTTACTTTTTTCGTCGTTACAAACTCAATAAGAGAGTGTAAGAGTTCAAATTCTTTATCCTCGATATATTTCGGAAATTTGTTGTGAAATTGAGCGCGTGAATTTGACATCGATATTCCAATTTTGTAATATTATTTCAAATGTGACTTATGATTTAAAACTGATTGAGATTGTGCTTAAACCGTGAAACTTTCGCAGTCATATGAAAATATATTTTAAATTAAGTATTCAGTTTAAAATTGTCTCTTATCTGCATTAATTCAGTGATTATTTGAGTTTCTGTTTGTATTTTTTATTTACTAAACTATGTTGAAGAATATATGTATCTTTTTGTATATACTAGTACGATTTCAATATTTATCCGTTATTACACATGTAACCAATAATGCATTTATGTATTAATATCGCATTGTCACATTTTACATTTTTTCACACATAACCGTTGCATAAATTACGTATATTTTCTGTACTTGTTTGCATTTCGTAATTGAATACAATTAAAAATAAAAAGTTACACGCAATTCTCCCTCTATCGGTTTGGATTTCTTCGTGGAAAATTCTCATGATTGCGTCTTTTTTGTCTTTGTTTTGTTCTCTTTACTTCTCCTTGATGGAAAAGATACAATGAAACAATATCGTGTGCTAAGTATATAAAGTTCTACATCTACTTATTTTTATGAAATATATATAATTCATTTTAGATTTTCTATAAATATACTTAGAAAATAAAATAATAATTACATATGTAAATAAGACGTTTTAAGTATCAAATATTTTTTTTAAAACTTATTTTATGCAATTATTAATTAATGTAATAAAAAGTGACGACGATACTTTTGATTGATTTGTTTTATAAACTTATATTAATGAAATTTATTCATTTTTATATTTTAAACATCAAAACATTACTTAATTAATATATATTTAATTTTAATTTTCGTAAAATATAACATAATACTGTGATCAAAAAGTAAGGCGAATTTGTTTATAAAATGTAAAATCTTTATTTATTCTTCCAAATCAATTTTATTCCCTTCAAAGTAATCCCCGTCCGATAAACTTTTGCCAAAACTTTTTCCGGTATAGTCTTCAAGATTTTTTTCGATTTGATTTTTATCTCCTCAATCGTGTCAAAACGGCGTCCCCACATTTTTTGAGTTTGCTGAATAGTCAGAAATCGTACGGAGCCAAATCAGGTGAATACGGTGGTTGCGGAATGATATAAGTCGAGTTTTACCATTAGAATCGCGAAAACATTGTGCATTATTGTTATGAAAGAATCAAAAGTTATAGAAACACGTGTTACTCAGAGATAATTAAACCCTTTAACAAACAGACGCTTGGTAAATGTTATAGACAGTCTTACCAACCTAGGAAAAAAATTTACAATTTACCTGCCTTCCTAATGCACAGGAATTTTAAATGACAATTTCACCTTACTTCTTAATCTCAGTAGTATAATTACGAATATATAATATTTTTTATTTTCTATTCCACTTACATATATTTTTAATAACCTTTATTACTCTTCTTCCTTCAAACTGCGAGAGATAAGTCGGTTTTAATCGACGAGCTCATGTAATATAGGGGAGGTAATTTCTAACCCCTCGTTTCGTCCCAAACCGAGGATGTTGTGGTCTTTCGCCATTTTTCAATTAATCCTCGTGAGTATACACTGTATGGCGAACAAAAGATCGTCATGTGTTAGGTTTTCCCATACAAAATGTTAGTTGGTTGAATTTGCCACCCACGGGACAACAATCCTTGTGTGTACTTGTAAAAAAAGATACATCTTTGATCAAGGGTTAGAAAGTGTGCATATTTTTTTAAAATGCTTTTTAGTTATTTAAATATTACTAAAAGAGATCTACTGTTGACTTGTATTAAATAGCTTTTTCCTGTTTAACATATTACTACCTATATCTGGTGTAATCGGGAATTTAACGTTCAAAGACTTCCTTTTATATTCCAGATAACTTTATGTAGGAAAAAACCGATAATTTCATTATTATTTTGTGAAAATTTTCCTTTTATATGAAACATCAAGTTCGTATTATTTTAATAATTATTCGTATTAAAACAGTATTTTTATAGTTGTTGTAGCTCTTTTTACCTTAATTAAGTAAAATCAATATTACACGGACCCAAAAATTAACTTATCGACGGCTGGTATGCAAAAATGCGCGCTTTTTTGTGTATGTTCAATTTGGGGCGCATATATGCCAATGGTATGCGCAATACAATATATCATTTATATTGCTTTATGATATATTTTATATTATGATATTAAATCATTTTTATATAAAAATATAAAATGGCAATGAAAAATGTGCATTTGCTAACCGTTTTTATCTACTTTTATTAAATTACCTCATCTGTTTTCTTTGAATCTTAAACAAAATATTTAAATTTCTTATTTGCAATAGATGCATCTTGTTTAGGAAATAATTTAGACACACCCTTTCTATACCACCACCCTGTTTTATATGACTTTCCATAATTTTATTAAATCATTATTATATTTTACTTATATTTTTATTTTGCAATTTAATTCATTTAGTTAATTACTTAACCAAGATTTTTTATACTTAACAATAAAAATCTCATAATTCATGATCGGTTAATTTTTGTGATTGATTAATGTTATATTTCGTTACAAAATCAATTATTTTTGTGTTGAGTTAAGGGTTAAAAGAGAATTAATTAATTGCTCATATAAAAATCATAATTCATTTAAAAATTGGTAATTATTTTTAATATGGAAAAATATAAATACTCTGTGCGTGCGTGCGCGTGCAAAGCTTAATGTTGTCGTTAATCGGAAAAAACGCGAAGGTTATAGCAGGAGAAAAAAAGGAATAGTGGCGTTAAAAGAGACAAATTACCCACCCTTTGACGCTTCTTAAGGTGCTGGAATATTAATTATTTACAGATTTTCGTCCGGTTCAGAGTTTGGGGTGTTCCGTTTCGTTTCTGGCATTCATCGTCGAGCCGAGTCGATCAATCTTCATGTTTCTGCAATTTGTTTTGCTTAAGATTTAATCCGGTAGGCTTCTCTTTTGTCCCTGTCGATGTGTAGAAGAAGACGAAGCTTCGGCCTCTCATTAGCGCCCTGCCGAAAAGGCTCCTAATCTGCCCACGCTTACCGGGTTTTTCTACGTTATTAAAAATTCTTCGAATCGAGCTTTTATTCTCGTTAATCGCTTCCCGTCTTCGGCTAACCTCCATCTTTACACTTTTCGACTTTTTATTAGAAGGCGTTCGAAAGCAATTGATATAAGTGTAATTAAATAAAATTATAAATTCGATTTTTTTCTGTTTAATCGCATTTTATAAATTTATTAGTATTTCTTCAAATAGCGGATTTGTTTTGTTTTTGCTGCAGATATCAATTTTTTAATAGCATTTTATACAAATCTTGTGATGTATAATAAGTTTTAAAATAAAATCATTTATATAATTGTCGTCTTCGTAATGTGATTGAAACGTGATAATCCGATGAAATTTTAAATAAATAGTATTTACTAAACCCTTATTGTATTTAATCGTTGCACGTATTTATTATTAATTTTGCACTCATATCTATTAGCCTTTGAACGCTTCAATTTTCGTTTTTAGCAGTTTTTTTTTTCAAACGGAACCTTTTTCCTTTTACTCACACCACCATTTGCCACTTATCGGGGATTTGCCTCCGCCAATATTGAAAATTTCTATTTCGATATTGTTACGTTTTCACCCCCTTAACATCGCGTCATCTTCGTCGTTTTCTGTTTGCGATCTCAAATCGTCGTGCCATTGTCGCCCTGCAAATAAAATCAAATTTCATTTTGATGTTCCAATTTAATTCGATTACGGCACATTTATATATATATATATATATATATATATATATATATATATATATATATATATATATAATATCTATTGTATGGTTGATGTTTTCATATCATATTCCCGTATGAATAACAATTTTTGCGTCTTTCGATACGGTTTTTTGCAACGACACAATAAATAATAATATATACATATTTGTTTTCCTATTGATATAATACCGGAATTGGAATTGGTATATCGAAAATAATGTTAAAACTTTTACATCAAATAATATGTAATAACATTTTTTTTGAAATGAAAATTTTATAGGTTTTTTGACTAAATATATATGAATTATATTTTCTAGATTATATTTCATATATATATATATATATATATATATATATATATATATATATATATATATATATATATATTATTCAGTTACCTGGTAGTTCTAGACCTCGCAATTTCGTAATAATTCCTGGTTTTCACTGGATACAAATCGTTATGTCAAACACGTATCGTCAGTCATCTTCAAGTGCCTGTCGCCACTTTCTTTACGTACTTTTATGACCTCTAAATCGTATATTATGGATACGACCTAAAAAGCCTATGTGTCGGACGTGTCATCCAACATCTTTTACGATTATATCACGATTATCTTTATTAGTGCACACTCACTAACTTTATATCGTTTACTGACTGTGTGTGAATTTCAAGATAATATACATATATTATCTTGAAATTCAATTGGCCTATCTGTTATTATTTACCACACGAGTAAAAGATTTTTGTGTATTTAGAATCATTTTTTTTTCTATTAAAGATGCGATTGTGATCAATTAGAATTTTTTTTTTAAATAGATGTACATATTAATAATATTGTATAATTACTTTTTAAAAAGTCGTTTTTATGATTAAATTGTTGGTTACATTTAGTTTATGCTCATGTATATTTTAAGTAAAATAATTTTAAACTAAAACTTTGATCTATTGTTATTAATGATAATATGATAGATCAAGAATATTTCATAGAAGATGTAGATAAATTGTAATCTGATAAAGACGAAGAACCATTGTGGTTTTTTTTTCTTATTGATTGAAGCTCTTGTTTTCAAAAATATTTAGGAATGCATTTCACCATTTAGTTTATCCATTTTTCCCGTGTTATTATTATTTTACATTTTTCTACATCGCACTATTGTTGACTAGGTGACGTTGAAAATAAATTTAAATTGTATAAATTTTGTGAAAATTATTAACGATGTTAATTTTCTCAGTAGCACTTTTCGCGTTGTCGTCAAATTTTCCAGATTGTCATTTCACGCTTCGTAGATTTTCGTCACAACGTCAACGTTTAAAATGAAATAATAAAAAATACCGAAAAATGGTCAAAAATTAAAATGATATTAGTCATTTTTATCGTCGATATTATGAACATTATTATTGTTATTATCGTCGGTGTTGAAATTTCGGTAAATATTATATCTTTCATTTTGGTAATAATTTTTGCTTGAAAATCGTACAAAATTCATTTAACAATTAAAACTTTGAACGTTACAATAAGATATCGTATTCCATGGCGATTCTCTTCCTTGATATTCTCTACATACCAATCGATAAATTTAATATAGACATATTGCACTTACACCGATATTCCAAATTATACAGTCTGGTCTAGTTCAGTTTCCTAACTAGTAAGCTTCACTGATGAAATTCAAAGTTTTACGAAAGTTGCCATTGTGCGATCTTGAGTTTCACCCAACGTACGGATTGATAATTTCATACGAACGAGCACGAATTTAACCATTGTTTCTCAGTAAAATTTCAAATATTCGATTCGTGAATACCTTATATCGGTACGTGAGATAAGCATTTTTGTTGTTGTTGAAAGTACATTTTCGATGATGTGATTGTTTTTGCATATTTTTTCATATAGTTCATTATTTGTAGATGTGTGTGTACATTTGTAAATATTCTGTTTTTGGATATTATGAAATCAAAATAATTTCAAATGGATCTATTTATATAATATTTAATTACATTTTTTATCTTTTATTTAATTGATTTTATTATTTGTTCTATATAATTTACATTGTAATTATTTACTTAAAATATTTTTTCTTTTCTATTTCAAGTATATTTCAGATGACTAATGTTATATAAAATTGACTGTGTTAATAAATTCATACGTTGTTTTATCTCCTATTCGTCTGGGTAGAACTTCTTGAATTCGATTAAAATATTTCTATTTGAAATATAAAGCTATCCACTATTTTATTCTATTAGCTATTCACTATTCACTTAGCTTTTTTTTGATAGTTTCTAAATTTATATGGTGAGATAAATATATAAAGTAAATTAAATTCACTCGAAAAGAAATATCTTCAAGTTCTCGATCATTAGTATCTGCAAAATTGGAAAAAATAATATTTTCACATATCCTCAACTTATACAGCACATGTATGTAATGCATATTGGTTTTTCTTCAGAATTTCTGCATTTCATCCTTAGCTACCCCTGTTGCAATAAATTTGGTTTTCGAAACACCAATGCGGTTTATCTTTTAGCGGGGTTGTAATGTTTCATCGTAAAGTTCTGTATTGATAACCAAAGCTTGTACACTTTATGTCGGTTCCTACGTTTTGGGTGCTAAGTTATTGGAAGATTTTGTTTTTCTCTTATTATTAATCATATACGATTCTGTTAACTTCTTTTATTCGTGTTACACTCAAACTGAAAAGAAATTATAGTTCTTGTCTATTTTCAATAATTGCTGTTTTAAACACTATTCGATTTTTTAATTCCTTGTTAAGAAAGCTCGTTTGTTGCTTCTACACCGCGAACGTGTAATCACAATTTCCGATACGTTTAATATAATATGTAACGTTTTATTCAATTCAACAATACACAAAATGAAGATAAGTCAATTTGTGCCGTTGTCATTTACCGGGTGGGTTCAATCTCGTAAATAGATTTCACGGTTGTGAGCCTGATGTCTCTCATTAAGAGGTGCATGCAAGTACGATAAATTTTAACTCAATGTCTTATTATAGTAATAATGATTCCATAAAGAAAGCGCTCTTCTCTCTTTAATCTAATAGATTATTATTTTTCTTTAAAAAGTTGCGACTCTAAATTGTTATTAAAAATATTTTTAGACTTTCGATGGATATTATTTGTATTTTTTATACATGCTCATTTTTTATTTTTTATTTACTTAAAATATAAATTAAGTTATAAAGAATATATACGACAAATTAAATTTTTAAGAATACTTTACTTTTACTTACTTTCTTACTTTACTTTTCTCTTTCATTCTGTTTTTCTTTGAGGTACTTGATTAACTATACTTTAATTATTATTAAGCAATGTCTTTACAACAATTATCGGGAGTATTCAATAAATTCACTTCTCTTTGTATAACTTAACAAGATTAATTACATTACTTTGGATTCATCTTCAACGTGAAGCATAATATGTAACGACTTCTTGAGCGTAGAAATTGTGTAATTTAATTATATTATGTTATTATATTACCAAAAAACAATGGACGTAATCCGTAATAAAACTCAAACATTCAACGGTTCTTCTCATTTTTAAATACTGTTCTGAATTTTTAATTGTTCGACCGCGTTGAATGTTTGTATATGGATCTTTGGTTTTTCAATGGAATCGAACTGCCCACTTTCTTTGAAATCATTTACTATAAAATATTGGAAAATTGACTCGCGCTAAATTAATTTTGACTAACTAAAATTTTCAATTTTTAAAATGAAATTGAATATGTGCATTTATTTAAAAAAAATACCCTGTTTTTTGGCTCAAGAGCGGATATGACACGCGTCTCGTAGAAGTGTATTGTTTCAAATATTTTTTTATATGTTCATCAGAAAAAAATTTTACTTCTTTTTATGACTATTATTAATATTTGTAATATATATATATATATATATATATATATATATATATATATATATATATATATATATATATATATAGTTTATAACGGTGTATATTGACAGCATTATATATTTTAAAGCAATTGCTCATAGGTTAATTGATGTGATATTTTCAATGATTGACATTTAAATGTCATATTTAGAAGTTTTTAATTACATTTGCTATTATGTTTTTTTTTTGTTATATGAGTAAAATCATAATGATTATAAATCGTTACATAATTATTCTATTCGACTGTTTAAATTGATATTAATGTAAATCGAAAATAGTTATGCGTTAAAATAAATTGGAGTTACTAGTGTCGATCCTATTGATATTTTTTTTCAAGTAAATATTCCATGATTTGCATGTACAACTAAAAAATTAATGAAATAACAACTTCTTTTTATTTTTATGGACTTCAAGAAAAGTAAGGAACAGATATAAAGAATATTATATTTTCCCACGCAAAATAGTAGATTGGTAGAGATTTTCCCGAAGTGTACAAGTTTCAATGTAACAAAAGACTTCCTTTTTATTACTGGGATATATTATGTCACATATATATTATTAAATTCTATCATTGAACTTTTTAGATTTCCTTTATATTGTTGCGAGAGAAAAATGGCACGTGTGTCATTCATTTATTTGGGATTCGATTGAGCTCATTTAATGTTA